>OZ007591.1:89720634-90295217 GCA_963931845.1 Maratus michaelseni
GCGTGCAGCTCGATTACGAAATATTAACCCTTTTGCACATAAAACAATATAAATAGTTCACCGTTTTTTTCCAACTGATATACCATAAAGAAATTTAAACTTCATTTATAAATAAATAAAATAATGTAAATGAAACTCATAGGGCTTCACTAATGCAGGGACATACAAGGCAGCTTACTTGGTCCCCCATGACCGTACGCAGGATTTTCGTTAAACGAGAGCAAAATGTTAAAAGTTGGCAAAAAGTGACCGAAATTCTTACTTTTTCAAAGATTCATTAGGGGAGGTGGTTGACCCTCCTTCCCTGCTTCCCCCAACTTCCCCTGAAAAAAACAACAACAACAAAAAAAACATCATTAGAAAGCTAATGATTAAAATTTTATTGCAGAAACTTAGTAGTCCATTGTTTTGATTATTGACGTTATCCTTGCAACAAGGCAAATTAAATCCATTAACGATGTCCAATTGAACGATTATTGGAATTTATACCCACCTAGTAATATCCAAAAAATTAGTTGCATTCAAGAACGCAAACCCAAAATTGAAACGCTTGTATGTCTTTGTAAATGAACGATAAAGACTATGTACCCATATTCTACTGTAAGTATCTTGCAATGCACCTCATTGATGTATATCAATTTCAATATGTTTGAAATAGTATAACATCATTAAAATACATGCATACGATTTCTCCCATGCACTATAATGTAACAGAATTCTGTTGAGGGTTATAAATTTATAAATGATACACCCTTCATTTTCAATACCGAATATGCCATGGTAAACCTCAATAACACATATAAAAATTACATGACAATCGGATTATATTTATGCGAGTTAGGGCGCGGACAGACAGATAGGTGGCTAGACTAACCGTAGTCAGAAACACTTTTCAAATAGGTTGGAAAGTGTTAACAAGAACAAAAAATCATGCGTCAAGACTAGATTATGAAACATTTTCCAACACTTCGAGAAAACTATAACAAAACTTTACCGATTAATAAGGTGGAAGTTGATGTCTAACTAAACAATTTGGAAAACGCATAACAAGTTTGAGAACCCAATTTCAACAATTACCAACAATAGTCAGAAAAATATAAGAATTCATTCGTACAGTCATGTATATGATCTACAGATTTGTATATATACTACATAGTTAGTATTATTATGCTAAAATTTAGTTCAGTTAGGAAAAACATAGGAAAGTTAAAGATTCCTATAAGCAAATTCGGTCAATAAGCCGAAATGTAATCGATATGTTTTGTGCTGTCCTATATATGATCTGTAGCATTTATACACACCAAATAATACATAAAAAATTAGTTAAATTTAAAAACGCGTACCACAACTTAAAACTCACTTCCAGGGATTACTGTAACTAAATACTTTTGTGTGTCCCTGTAAATGAACGATGAATGCTATGCCCACGCTATTCTATAGTAAACCTCTTGTAGTGCACCTCAGTGATATATATTAATTTCAATTTATGTTGAAATAGTTTAACATGATTAAAATACACCGCAACCGATTTTTCCCCATAGATCGTAATGTAACGGAATTCTTTTGAGTGTCCCTGTAAGGGAACTATAAATGCTATGCACACCATATTATATAGTAAACCTCTTGCAGTGCACCTCCGTGATATATACCAATATGTTTGAAAATAGTATAACATTATTAAAATGAACCGAAAATGATTTTTCCCCATAGACCGTAATGGAATGGAATTCTTTTGAGTGTTCCTATAAAATGCTACACGCTTAATTTCCAATACCAAACATGCCATAGTAAACCTCAATAACTTATATCAATTGCATGACAATTCGAGTATGTTTACGCGAATTAGAGCACGGACAGACGGACAGACAAACCGAATTCATAAACACTTTTCAACTATGTTGGAAAGTGTTAAAAATGAAACGGTTTTTGGTGGAAATGCATTTTGCTTCACGATGTATTTTTCTCCTTTTTTAAATGTTTTAATGACATATTCACAAAAGTCTGAGAAAAGTTGTTCTTTCCAGATTTATTTTTATTATTTAAATGCTGAATTGAAAAATTGAAAAAATATCGACTTTACTTTATTAATGAAAGTTATTTTTCTAATTAATCGCAGTAATTCAACGAAAACATATTGATCGTAACTATCCACATAAATATCTCCAAACGCATTTTTAGTGTTTTCAAACCAAATGAAGATTTAATTATCTGAATTTCAGGGATGTTTCAAAGAGATGAAATGATTAATTAAAGAATTTCACCACAAACTTTAATGGAAAATATGCCATTTCACAAGACACGCATTAGAATGTAATCTCTCCTGCTTTAAAATAAATCTTCATTTCCTCAAAGAATGACGGATGAGAAATATGAAGTATATTCTAACTTTACTACTTTCTTGCCATCGATTTTTGTGGAAACATTTTTGAAAGCGATTATTCCGTTAATAGAAAAGCATGTCTTGTAGAACATCATAAAGTATCAGAATTTGAACATATTTTTTCTTTATGTATCTAAACTACGTTTGTTTTTCCCCAAAAGTAAGTAACATTTTAAAACTAAACATACCGGGAATTTTAATCAAGTTTTATAAAAATATTTCACACCAGAACTTTTATTTAAAACTATTTAACGTTTATATCTAAAGTGTGATTTATATTTTATATATTTTTTGAAGAAATTTCTTGTTCGAATCGGCATATTTTCATTTTGTACCGATCAAATGACAGGTTATTGGTATATTTACTGATAAAAAACTGGTTAAAGGAAAATGATTATTACTAACATTTGAAAATTACAAAAATAAAATTTAAATATAGGATCTGAGATTCGTCAATGTTCTATTTATTTATTTTTTAATTGATAGAAATAATCATTTGTCGGTTTTTTTTTTTACTTCTGAAAAAAAAAAAAATGTAGAATTAGTATATGAATGTTTGCAAAGAACGCTTGTTAAAAATGCGAGATTTACAAGACTGGAATCGTTTGAAAAATCTCTATGATTATGATAACTTTGAAACTATCGGAGCTACACTGTAAAAAATTTTGGTCAACAATTACGGTATATATACTGGCAACTTTGTGACCAGTATATATACCGTAATTTAAATGGACGGTATATGTACCGTAAAATATTTAAAGTTTATGTACCGGTTGCACTCCCCTCTCTCCTCAGGCCTGCACGCATTACGTAACAAGAGCAAGAGCATCGCTTCAGGGGTTGTCGTACATCGAGGCGGGGCTACCAGCTTTTTCCTTACTGAAAAATAATTAATTTACGGTATAAATAGCGATTTTTTACTGAAAAAATTATTTTACGGTATAAATACCGTTTATAATCGAAATGGCGCATATACGATTTTTTTACGCTTAATATACCTTAGAAGTACGGTACTCATACCGTAAAGAGTGAAAACGGTACAAGTACCGTTAATTTAAGGTACATCTACTGAAATTTTACGAAAATTTTTTACAGTGTACAAATTTTACATTCGACAGGCAGGTTACTATTAACAAACTTTAATGAAAAATATGGTATTTCACAAGATGTATGCAACCATATGTAATCTCTCCTTTTTTAAAATAAATCTTCATTTTCTCTAAGAATGACACATGATAAACGTGAAGTACATTCTAACTTTATTACTTAGAATTGCCATCAAAATCTTTCATCGATTTTCGTGGAAACTTTTTTAGCTCACAGGCTATCAAAGCCTGACAGCTAATGTGCCCGCCCGTTCTGTATGTATGTATGTATGTACGTATGTATGTACGTAAACGCGATAACTCGTGATAGAAATATCCTTTTTGCTTCAAATTTTGTTTATAGGCTCATTCTAATAAGGCGCTTCCCTGATTAGTTTTGGGAGTTCATTGGTTAAGTATAAAGGGGGGAAAGGGGGAGCTAACTCCCCCTTAATTTAGATAAATGGGTTTTTCATGCAGAATTATCCCTTTTTCTTCAAATTTCGTATATAGGTTCATTGTGATAAGGTGCTTCCCTGATTATTTTTGGGAGTTCATTAGTTAAGTATAAAGGGGGGAACGGGGGCTAACCCCCTTAATTTAGATAAATGGGTTTTTCATGCAGAATTATCCGATTTTCTTCAAATTTTGTATACAGGCTCATTGTGGTAAGGCACTTCCCTGACTAGTTTTGGGGGTTCATTTGTTAAGTATAAAGGGGGTAACGGGGGTCTAATCCCCCTTAATTTATATAAATGGGTTTTTCATGCAGAATTATTCGATTTGCTGCAAATTTTGTATGTAAGTTCATTGTAATAAGACGCTTCCCTGATTAGTTTTGGTTGTTCATTGGTTAATTATAAGGGGGGCGGATGGATGATCCCCCTTAATATATTGTCTATTTCTTTCCTTTTCGAGGGGCATTATTCTTTGAAATAAGAGTATAATATACAATTAGTGTGAATAGCCTGTGAGCTCAATGCCCTCAGTTTAACTGGGCAGTTTTCTTTTTTATTAAAGCTATTATTCTTCTAAAAGATAAACATGGCTTGTAAAACATGATAAAGCGCCAGAACTTGAACATATCTTTTCTTTAAGCGTCTAAACTACATTTATTTTTTCGCAAAGGAAAAATTAATATTTTAAAGAAACAGGTTAAAGGAAAAGGAATATTTACTAACATTTGAAAATTACAAAAATAAAATTTAAATGTAGGAGCTGAGATTCTTCAGTGTATAATTTAATTTTTTTCTTAATTGATAGGAATTCCCATTTATTCTTATTTTTTTTTACTTCTGAAAAAATATAGAATGTTTTAGTTGAAATGTTCACAAAGAGCGCTTGTTAAAAATTCGAGATTTAAAAGAATGAAATCATTGGAAAAAGATTTATAATTATGATTACTCTTCAATTATCGGGTCTAGAAATTTTAAATTTGTCAGACAGGTTACTATTAGGATGTAATGCTTCCAAAGACAAGTTTTTAAATAATTCGAATTTCAACAAACTTTAATGGAAAAGATGCTATTTCACAAGACGTGTAATCGTATGTTATCTCTCCTGCTTTAAAATAAATCTTCATTTTCACTAAGAATGACACGTGATAAATATGTAAAGTATATTCTAACTTTATTACTTAGTTGCCATCAAAAATTTTCATCGATTTTCATGGAAACATTTTTTAAAGCGATTACTCTTCTAAAAGATAAGCATGGCTTGTAAAACATGATAAGGCGAGAGAACTTAAACACAGCTTTTCTTTAAGCATATCTAACCAACATTTATTTCCCCCAAAATATAAATAGCATTTAAATAAATTTTTATAAAAATGTTTCACACCAGAATTTTTATTTAAAACTACTTAAGTTTCTTATCTGTGATTTGTACTATATTTAATTTGTGCAGAAATTTCTGGTTTGAATCGAGATTTTTTCATTTGGTACTGGTAAAATGACCGGTTATTGGTAAATTTAATGTTAAAAAAAAAAAAAAAAAAAAAAAAAAAAAAAAAAAAAAAAAAGGTTAAAGATAAGTATGTATTACTAACATTTGAAAATTTCAAAAATACAATTTAAATGTAGGAAATGAGATTCTTCAGTGTTTTATTTATTTTTTTCTTAATTTATAAGAATGCATATTTATTGTTATTTCTCTACTTCTGCAAAAAATGTAGAGTGTTTTAGTATGAATGCTCGCAAAGAGCTGCTGTTAAAATATTCGAGATTTAAAAGGATGAAATCATTTGAAAAAGCTTTATAATTATGATTACGTTGAAACTATCGGGGTTAGAAATTTTACATTTGACAGGAAGGTTATTATTAGGACATAATGCTTCCAAAAAACAGTTTTTAAATAATTCGAATAAATTTCCACAAACTTTAATGGAAAAGATGATATATCACAAGACGTACAATCGTATGTAATCTGTTTTGCTTTAAAATAAATCATTTTTTTCCAAAGAATGACAGATGATAAATATGTGAAGTATATTCTAACTTTATTACTTAGTTGCCATCAAAATGTTTCATCGATTTTCGTGAAAGCATTTTTTCAAGCGATTATTCTTCTAAAAGTTAATATGTCTTGTAAAATATGATAAAGTGCCAGAACTTGAACATATCTTTTCTTTAAGTACCTAAACTGCACTATTTTTTTTTCTCAAAGGAAAATAACATTTTAAAGAAACAGGTTAAAAGAAAATGAGTATATTTACTAACATTTGAAAATTACCAAAATAAAATTTAAATGTTGGAAATGAGATTCGTCAGTGTTTTATTTTTTTAATTATTAATTGATAGGAATACATTTTTATTGTTATTTTTTTTACATATTCAAAAGTATAGAATGTTTTAATAGTAGTAATGTTCACAAAAACGCTTGTTAAAAATACGAGATTAAAAAGGATGAAATCATTAGAAAAAGCTGTATAATTATGATTACTCTGAAACTATCGGGCTAGAAACTTTACATTTGACAGGCGTGTTACTATTAGGACGTAATGCTCACAAAGAAAGTTTTAAATAATTCGGATTTCCACAAACTTTAATGGAAAATATGCTGTGCAATCATATGTAATCTCTCCTGTTTTAAAATAAATCTTCATTTTTTGAAAAAATGACACGTGATAAATATGTGAAGTATATTCTAACTTTATTACTTACTTGCCATCAAAATTTTTCATCGATTTTCGTGGAAACATTTTTAAAGCGATTATTCTTCAAAAAGATAAACATGATAAAGTGTCATAACTTGAACATATTTTTCCTGTAAGTATCTAAGCTATATTTATTTTTTTCCAAAAGAAAATAACATTTTAAAGAAACAGGCGAAAAGAAAATGAGTATATATATATATATATATATATATATATATTACTAATATTTAGAAATTACCAAATTAAAATTTAAATGTAGGAAATGAGATTCGTCAGTGTTTTATTTAAGAAAAAAAATAATTCTTACGAATGCATATTTATTATTATCTTTTCACTTCTGGAAAAAAAATGTAAAATGTTTTAGCATTAAAAGTTAGTATCAAAACGCAAATTTTTGTTTCGCATGTAAAAGAGATCTCGAATTGAATTCTTATACAGATTGTAATTGTTTTTAAAAAAAATAATCTTTGAAGTTATGTCATCAGCCCACATGTATAGTACTACCGCCAATGCAAAAAAAAAAAAAAAAAAAAAGAAAGAAAGAAAGAAACTCGAGCAGAAATTATAAATTCAGTTCTAAAAATCGCATACGTATCAGATTGCTAGGTTCTGTTACTAAGAAAATATGTAATCGAATAATTTTTACCGTTTTTCGTTAAAGACAGAAGAATTTTAAGAAAATGCTGTAAAAGTTTACTTTTTGACCTGAATTTCTGGGCGTGACAGCAATGGAAAGAAACAGAAACTTCCGTCCTGAGACAACAATAACTCAAGATGTAATTTATTTTACGGAAAATGGAGAAAACTGTTTGATTATAAATCACTTCAATAATTATTTTATTTATTTATTTATGTATTTATTGTTTTGAGAACATTTCGAAACAAATTAACATTTCGAACAAAATTGAAAAGTGTTTATGACTTCGAATGGTCTTCCCGCACTCTAACTTCCGTAAATATACTTGGATTACCATGTAATAAATGTATGCTATTAAAGTTAACAATGGCAAGTTTTCTATCGAGAGTGTACTTTATTTTCAGGGATAATTAAAAGAATTGGGATACATTGTAAAAGAAGCGTATAAATGAGAGTTATTTGAAGTTATCCTTTAATAATGTTATTATATTTTAATCATAACGAAATTGACATATATTATTGATATACATTGCAACATGTTTTCAATTGAAAAAGAAGTGTGTAGTATTTATAGTTCATTTATAGGGCCTCAAAAAAAATTCGTACACACTATGGTCCATGGAGGATAATTATTTGACGTACATTTTAATGATGTTACTCTAGTTCAAACATTATAAAATCTATATAAATTTTTGACATGCACTGTAATTCTTTTAATATATAAAACATGGTGTGCGTTGCATTTATCGTTCATTTACAAGGGCACATTTGATTTTATTACTGTCTATATGCAATATTTGAAGTGTATTTTGACGTTGCTCTTTCTAAAATAACGAAATTCATATCGTTATTTAAGCGCCGAATAAAATCTCTTAACTAAATTATGCATGTAACGTCTAATATTTGTATACAGGGCCACACAAACGAATTCATATGTATATTATCATCTATGAGCGACAGTGGCTGAAGCGCGTTTTTAATTAAGTTATCCGTTTTCAAATTTAATTAAAAATTTGCATAGAAAGTGGCAGTTATAAATTCTACAGATTATAGAGGACTGCACAAAAGCGTTTGAATACATAACCGTTTATGAATTTGAATTGCTGAAAGTATTTTTTTTTTCAAGTGTGTCACGAGTTTTTCAGTCAAATAAAATTTGTGTACAGTGTAGCACTTATTTAATATAGACAAATTCATAGACAGGGATGCTCAAAATATTTCGAATAGATTATCGCCTATGCACAGTAATTGCTGAAGATGTGTTTTCATTTGTGTTATGCATTTTCTAAATCACTAATTTATATTTTTCTTATCATTTTATGAAAATAGAAAGTTTCTCTACAAAATTCTGGCAGCGTTGGAAAGGGTTTCATAATGTGTGCGTGGCGTATTATTTTCTAGGTTTCCATTGTTTCGATATTATCACGCATATTGCAATTTTATCTTAAATATACGTTTTCTCTATTTTGTCTCGAAAAACACGCTATATGGCAATTGAAAAGTACAGTCGTGGAAAAAAAAAAGTGAACACTTACAACTAACTCTGCAACAAATTATCGTAGAAGAAAGTTACTGGTACCAAACGACAGGGCAATAAAGTCTTCTTTAAAATGCTGTTTATAAAATTTGCTTAGGGGGGGCATCTACATATCAAACAAGCCAAAACTTTGTTTTTTCAATAGCAACACCCAATTTTGACATAATACTTTAAATCTTCGGTTCAAATTATGCATATATATCAAATTTCAAGTCATTTGAGTGATAAGTTTTTGAATTATAGACATTCAGAATTTAGAGCTTCTAATGTTAAATTGCATTTTCATATTTTTATTAATATCGCCTGAAATTATAATCCTCATGTGCTTATTTTTTGTTTGGCTATAATACTAAAAAAACCAAATACAAATACAGTGAATTTGTAATTTTTATAATTTTATAATATGAATTATGAATTATGAAATTAATATTCGCAAAAATTATGAATTGTAACCTACAATTTTTGGTAGATTTATATTTATTATGTCCTGCTTTATAGCGCATTTAAAATTTCAATTTTTTCTTCCAATTAGTTTTTAAATTATGCTTAAAAAACGGCAAGATGCTGGTTTAAGGGGACGTCTATAATGTGCTGTGCAGAAAAGCATAATTTGAAAAAAATATTTAACTTATTTTATTGTTGATTAGAATAATATATATATTTTTTTACTTTTTCTGTGTCTGCTTTTAAATTTTTTATTAAATTTACGTAAATCGTATTTGCATTAGATATAATTTTATGTCAGTTATGTAAATTAGTTTCGCTTTTATTTTTAAACTAACAAAGCTCATTTTTAAAGTCCTACCTTTAAAAAAAAAATCCTTTTGTTATCTTTAATTGAATTTCTCGCTTCTTCTCCAGTCTAATAAACGTATTTTATTTTTTCTGCGGTATATATATTTGAAGTAAAGTTTCTTATAAATGTATTGTGTATTTGCTGAATTCGTTTTAAAAATATGCTATCAGCAATCGAGTTAAGATTTATATTCAGATTGAAAAGAAATTTGTCTGGGTTTTTTTCTACATTAGTATTCTGCATCGTTTGGCTTCATACTATTTTATATTCCAAATTTTGTATTCGCCGATATTCTTCACATATAAATTTAGAAAAGATCAAGTAAAATAAATTCAAAATCTGAGAAAAAGTATTATAAAAACACCGACAAAATTTTAATCACATTCACATATTCAAAAACTATTTTAATCACAGATCACAGATAACCATACATATTTTTTAATTGGATAATTCAACTTTTGCAAACATTATAAACTGAATATTGAAAAGGATTTTACCGCATATAACAACAACTGAAACATAGTAAGTGAGTAAAATGGTCATATTGGCAAAAAATAATACGCAGGGTAGAAGCAGGGTGGGGCAAAATTTTAATTAGATTAACTATTGAAAACTAACGATTAAAAGTTTAATCATGACTAAAAATTGACCATTGAACTTTATCGTCAATCTTTAGTCATGATTAAACTTTTAACAGTTAGTTTTCAATAGTTAATCTAATTAAAATTTTGCACCCCCCTGAGTAGAAGTGACTTAGTCATTCTGTAGCATTTCAAAATCGAGCACCGAACTTCAATTTGGATACAGCCTCTAAAATATGCCCATTTTAAAAAATAATTAATTTCTCTGAAACTAATCGTAGGATTTTCATGAAATTTGGTATCTAGGCATAGTTTGAATTGAAGATTAAAAATATCCTGTCAAAATTGAGTCTTGCTATTGAAAAAAAAAAAAAAAAAAACTTGGGTTTGTTTCTATATGTAGATGGCCCCTTAAGGAAATTTTATATGCATCATTTAAAAGTAGACTTTATTTCCAATCGTGTATACCAGTAACTTTCTTCTACAATAATTTGTTGAAGAGTTAGTAGGAGGTGTTCAGTTTTGTTTTTTCCCCGCCTGTACTTATAAGTGACTAATTCAGTATTGAGAAACACATTTTGAAAGTTGAAGGAAAATGCTATTATAACATTTTGAATAAGAATATAATCATTCTTTTTTTTTTTAAAACCGAGAATAAAGATACCTACATATAAATCCACGAATATACCTTGTTTGTTAACATTTATAATACGTGAAATAGCAGAGAATTGATTTTCAATTTCAATCTAAATTGATTCAACCCTCGAACAGTTTTGCAGCAATATACCTGTATTTTAAACCTTTTTATAAATATTCTGTATATGAGAAAAATTAATTACCTCAAAAAAGATTTTTATATTTTGATATTCATTTTTATTTTAACAAAAGAAAAAAAAAGTATATTTTCCTAAAAATAAGGAATTTTTGGATGCCTACCATTTTATCAAAAATCACAATATTTTAAAATTCTGCGTTAAAAAATAACTAGTTTAATCTTAAGCACGAATCTCTTTTTTAAGCATTCCAATTCGAATAGTGCTGGAAGATTTTACATTGGTGGTAAAAGTAGTCCCACTGGAATATATAATTTTAAAAGCATTCTCGAACATCTAATATATATCTAATAATCTTCCAATGTATGAAGATCGAGAAGCCTTAAAAATACAGTTTTTTCAGTCTACAAAACTTTGTTTCAAAATCCATAACCGTTTAAAAAAATCTTTTTACTTTATTTCGGCTGAGCAACAGTCGTTATCTACTGAAATGTCTTCAATTTCTTACAAGTATCTAAAGTGGAAGAAAAAAAAACCCGTAAGACTTACTCTAGTATGGCTGCTAATGTTCATTATCAATGGAAAAGAGAATGAAAATAACGAAAAAAAAAGTATATATTTATAACAGGGTTCGTACACTTCAGGAGAAGAATACTAGAAATTTCATATAGTAAGTTTAATCTGTGACAGCAAATAAAACTTTGTTTTTACAAATGCTTCTTTAAATCTCGAAAATATATTAGTTTCCGAGGTTTCGAAAGATAAAGAACGCTTTTCAAAATTATGATTTATTCGGAAAATTTTATTGTATATATTTGTTCGTAGTTATATTGTATTTTCGTAGAATAAAAAACTAGATTAAGAAATATTTGTAATTTTTTTTTAAAAAACACCAATTAAAATAATTTAAGACAGACATGAGTACACATAAAATAAAAATTTATAAAAAAATATATACTTAAAAACAGTTAAAAATACAAAATAGTAGACGTTTCGCCAAGCGACACGCAAGGCATCATCAGTACAAAAACAATCTATTGCATAACAAACCACAGAACAAGGAAAAGGAAAGGTTTGAAATCAAGGAAAGTTGAAGTTATTTTAAAAACAGATAATATTCATTAGGGACAGAACGAGCTTCATTCAACGTCTGCGATCGCAATTGAGTGAACCAACTCTCAAGGAGTAATCGACCATGGTAGCTGTTACAACCTGATTTCAAAATACTGGCGTTCGCAATTAGCGGGATGTGATTCGTTTGAAGTGAATGCTGGACAAATTTTGAATTCAAATTACTATTTTTTAAAGCTCTAGTATGTTCTTTTAGGCGAATTTCCAATGATCTACCTGTTTCACCAATGTAGACACTATTGCAATCTTTACAGGGAATAATATAAACAACACCGGGTACTAATATTGGAGCAGTTATCAAAATATCAAGCAGTTATCAAAATATCAATACATGATTATGCAAAGAGTATCTTTTTCATTACTATTAATGTCGTATTATGTCTGAAAACACAAAATTATAGAAACAACATTTTTACTTTCCTTTTTCACTAAGCATAAATTTCAATATGATAAGTCTAAATTACCCGGTGTTGTTTATATTATTCCCTGTAAAGATTGCAATAGTGTCTACATTGGTGAAACAGGTAGATCATTGGAAATTCGTCTAAAAGAACATACTAGTGCTTTAAAAAATAGTAATTTGAATTCAAAAATTGTCCAGCATTCACTTCAAACGAATCACATCCCGCTAATTGCGAACGCCAGTATTTTGAAATCAGGTTGTAACAGTTACCATGGTCGATTACTCCTTGAGAGTTGGTTCACTCAATTGCGATCGCAGACGTTGAATGAAGCTCGTTCTGTCCCTAATGAATATTATCTGTTTTTAAAATAACTTCAACTTTCCTTGATTTCAAACCTTTCCTTTTCCTTGTTCTGTGGTTTGTTATGCAATAGATTGTTTTTGTACTGATGATGCCTTGCGTGTCGCTTGGCGAAACGTCTACTATTTTGTATTTTTAACTGTTTTTAAGTATATATTTTTTTATAAATTTTTATTTTATGTGTACTCATGTCTGTCTTAAATTATTTTAATTGGTGTTTTTAATATTTTTCACATTCAGACGTTAAAATGTATACATTTTGCAAATTTTTTTTTTGTTTCACTGTTGTTCTCTGTGACGTACAATATAGATACTCTAAGTATACTTTTAGAAATCATGAGTAACTCGGAAGAGGTTATTGATTATTTTCGTTCGTGGTTATATTGTATTTTCGTAGATTAAGAAACATTTGTCTTTGTCTTTTTTTTTTTTTTTTTTTTTTTTTTTTACAGTGTAGTTTTCTGTGATGGAGAATATAGATACTCTAAGTACTTTTGGAAATCATATTACTCGGAAGAGGTTATTATTTATTTTCGTTCGTGGTTATATTATATTTTCCTTGATTAAGATACATTTGTCTTTTTTTTTACAGTGTGAATGAATTGTTCTGGATATATTACGATTTTAAATATTGAACACTCAAATAATAATCGACAATATTTGATTATGTTTTAAGATTTGTTAAATTTGAGGGGGGGGGGGATTATATACGATGTATATCTAATTTAAAAAGAGAAAATGCTACATCTGACACCATCAATGTTCTGCCCATACTTGGTTAGGATTCAAAGATTATTTTTTCTTCTAAAATTAAAAAACAAGTAGATAGACAGATTGATATTCCATTATAGGAACGTGATTTATTTACAAATAAAAGCCATAAAAAATGTTTTTAAGTTGAAAAGTGTTTCTGAATTTGGTTCATCTATTTTTCTGTCTGCTGTCTGCCATCTTTCCATGCTCCAGCTCTCGTAAATGTTTTCCGATTGTCATGAAATTTTCATATGTTATTAATGTTTACTATAGAATGTGTGGTATTGTAAATGAAATGTCTACTATGTATAGCTTGGTTATAAGGGACACAAAAAAAATCCATTACATTATGGTCTTTGGGGAAAAATCGTTTCTAATGTATTATTTAATGATGTTGCAGAACTTCAAAAATAATGAAATTGATATGAATCACTGAGATGGTCTAAAAGAAGCTTTCTCAGAAGTATAAGTATCTTTTATAGATCGTTTACAGAAACGCACAAAAGAATTCCGTTACATTATAATCTATCGGGGAAAATGGTTTGCAATATATTTTAATGATGCAGTGATATTTCAAACATAATGAAATTAAAAATAGTGCACTGTAACATGTTTTCTATAGATTATGGGGTGCGTAGCATATATAGTTCTTTTACAGTGCCGCACAAAAGATTTCGGTTACAGGATGGACAATGATCCATTTCATTGTATGAAAAAATGAAACTTTTTAATAATATTTCGTTAGTGTTATAATATGTTTCATAATCTTTGCATGATGCATGATTTTTAGTTCTTGTTTAAGTCTGCAGTCATAAGAAATTATCGAATCCGTCATACCAATACTGAAATTATGAGTAAACATATGTTTGATTATGAATATGCACAGATCGAAATGAGGATTTTATTTTTTTATAACCGATAATTAAATACAGAGACACGGTAAAAAACTAACGCAAACGGTATTTTAAAACATTATTAAAAATGAATACGATCATCAAACTCTCAAGCCAACGATTTTTTTAATTCATTACGAATGTAAATTATGTTGTAAATTTTACAGTTTGGTTGAAATACATAAAATTTCTTACACAAGAATATGAAATCAGAAAAATCCAACTTTTTCCGCGGATGTTAAAAAAAATCAAGGTACTAACTTACCACTAATCCTTATTACTGCTACATTTTCTTTTATCCCCGTGATCAAATTTCAAGACTTATTTCGAATCTAAAACTGAGCGAGCTGGAGGGAAGCCTTTCATCAAATTTCTCTCCGCAATTATTGATTTCTACAACAAAAAACCATGTCTTGCGCCTCGCAAACTTTCTTTATCAGAATTCTCCTTAATCAATAGTCTACATCTGTGACCACCGCATTGTAGTAGTATACCTGAAAATTATTTAATTGCCGGCGCACACAATAGCACGCGGCTTTTGTCTCCAGCACAGTGGACAATGGGCAGCGGCGTGGTCCCTTTCACTAGAGAGAGAGTTTTATTTAGAGAGATTTCCGGATGGAAGATTTTTATTCCATGTTTTTGCTTTGAGATGTCGGTTCCGGCACAGTGATGAGGTTCAAAGATCTAGGATTCTTTTGCGGAAATTTCCGTGTGTCATAAAGACAATTCCGTTTTCTTATTTGAAAATGATCCATGGACACACTGCAAAGAGGTAGAGAGGGGCGGAAGGAAGGGGGAAGGAATTGCTCCTCACTGGATTTTCAGATTTAATTAACGAAATTTTCTTTTTCTCTCGTGATTAAAAAATAAAAGGACGAAAAATCATGCATCACGCATAGATTATGAAACATTTTCCCACACTAACAGAATATTATTAAAAAATTTCATTTTTTGTTACTATAAAATCTATTATTCTCCGTCCTCTAACCGAATATTTTTGTGTGCCTCTGTAAATGAAGATAGATGTCACGTATTCCTTAATCGATAGAAAACATATGTTGTAGTGCACCTCAGTGATTTTTTCTAATTTTTATTATGTTTCAAGTATCATAACATCATTAAAATGCATCGCAAAATATTTTCCCTCATAGATTACAATGTAATGGTTTGTACGTCTCTTTAAGTGCTACTCATTCTATACTCCTGCAAAAGCATGTATTAGTCCACCTCAGTGTTTCATATCAATTTCATTTATGTTTGGAGTATTGTAATATGATTAAAAGGCACCGGAAATAATTTTTCTCCATAAACCATAAAGTAACGGAAATCATTTGTATGTCCCCGTAAACAAGCTACAAATGATACACACTTCATTTTCAATACCGAACATTCCATAGCAAACATCAATAACATATAAAAATTTCATGGCAATTAGGGCATATTTAAGAGAGTTACAGCACGGACAGGCGGCAGACGTCAGACAGACAGTCGGACAAACTGAATTCATAGGCAATTTTCAACTATGTTGGAAAGTGTTAAAAAACAGTCAGCATTCAATGTTTATATTAAAAATTACGCTTAATTTCATGGCTGCAATTCATGTTGTTCGAAAACAAAGAACTATGAATGCTATTACTTTATTATTACTATTTATATATTATGCTTTCTCTTACCAAAAAAAAAAAAAAAAAAAAAAAAAAAAAACACGGCCTTGAAAGTGGACTACACATATATTCCGAAAACTCGCCTCTCCCTGGGTTTTATTCTGCAGTTATTCTAAACACTAGTTAAAAACGCGCATTCATTTTAACTAGTGTTTAGAATACGTAAAACTTTAAATTAAAAAGAAAACATGTAATAATAAAAAAATTTTGAGATACAAAAATATACTAAACGGATGAATAAGCATGGAAATCACAGGACTCCAAAAATTCAGATAGGACATTTTTTAAATGCTTATCACAGGATGTCCTCTATTAATCGTTACTCGTAATACTAGTGAATATAATAATAATCTTAAAAACACACACATAATTAGAGTAATTGCTACTATTAAATGCTTTAATTATCTCAATGCTAAAATTTCAATTATCTCAATGCGAACATCATAACATCATAAAGTTAACATAAATATTCAGTCTTCCCCCTGCGAGTGTCATTTTTTTAGACAAAAACGCAATACTGATGTCAAAGCGTCTACAAAACTATAGAAATTCGAAACGACATGAACGAGGTGCAAGTAATGCAACTTTCATTTTCTTGGGAAAACTCAGCTAACATTCCAATAGTCGCTGCAGTTTTCGAGCTATTGATTCCACATATCCTTTTCATTTTAGAAGTGCAATAAGAGACACGGAAAAGCTGATTATTATGGCCCACAGTCCATATTAAATAAAAACAAAAACAAATAAATGTTTTCTTCTATGCTCCTTCATTTCAATGGCTCAGTTGTAAATCTTATAATGGTGCGAAATTTGAAGCATCCTTATCTCTCCCTTTTTTCTTTCATTCTTTCAAGACTCCATGGCATTCCTTCGTTTTTTTTTTGAGTGATGTGTGTAAGGTCCTCTTGAAAGTTGAAATTCCATCTAGTAAAACTAATAAATTATTACGTTTTGTAATATGGAAATAATATCTCCAGAGATGTTTGATAAGAAAGGGATTTTTTTTCTAATCCTGCCTTACTTTTCCCGGAAATCAATTATGATGATCTTAATGATGATGAAATTTAATGAATGATGAATCAATGATGATGAAAGCCGTGTGATTCTGCTTTTATAGCTCATAAAAAGCGTAAAAATCTTAATATAGTTAAAATTATGAATTTTTTTTATTAAAATCATTAAAATTGGTTTTGAAAGTCGGATTAGCAAAGAAGAGCCTCTAGATTTTAAATGCCTACGGCGACTCCCTAGAAGTCTTAATCCGGCACTGGGAAAACCAAGTATAGTCATATTACCAGCATTTATTACTCAACTGGTAAATAGTAATATAATGATAATGTTGGTGATAAAATACTTCCTTAAATCGTAAAAAAAGGCGTCTATGTTAAATTTAAATTTTACAGAAATTTCAATTCTCCCAAAAATTTATTTCAATGAATAGGCAAGTGTCTTCTGTGTGCAAAACAAACTTTCAGAGCTTCTCTGTTTCATCGTTCCAGGTGGTCGCCCAAGCCTAACGTTGGCTGTGATTTAATACGGCAGTTTTACAGGTATTTATTTTCAAAATATCGATCAACATTATTCCATTTAATGTATTAAATTATAAATTATAAAAATAAACTGGAAGAAAATAAACACTTTAAAATAGCAATACTTGTATTTTTCTTTTTTTTTTATACAATTTTCTTTAAAAAAACGAAAGGCAATTTAATAAATATTCAATTTGTTCAGAATAAATTTCGTTAAAAGAAGCCTAACTGAAATGATTTTTTTTTTTATTACTAAAGATCCTAAATGAGGTTATGGAGAGTTTTCGAAGTTTCGAGAATTTTTTATAAAGGAATTAGGCAAAACTAAAGAAAAAAAGAAAAAGAAAGATAAAATATCGCTTTAGCCCTTTTCCGTGGGATTCCTATTCCATACCTATTTAGGAACTTCTAAATAGGTCTTTTTAAATTTTATAAATTCATTTTCAGACTTGATTTTGCCGCATATTACAATTTTGGTCTAAAACTTCGCTATTCAAATAATTTTAGACAAAAATTTCACAGCATATTATTATCATATTATTATTATTATCATATTATTATTATTATCATTATTATTATTATTATTATTATTATTATATATTATTATAAACATTATTAATATTCATGTTATTATTATCATTATTATTAATATTTCCTGAAATTGATATATAAGCTTGAGGGAACGAGGCCGTATATTCTACGAGATGCTGGGAAAATTTTTCATGAATAGGCTTCCAGCGTCTTCCTTCTGAGAAATTAAAATAAATAAATAAATAAATAAATATCGCCCTTTTAGTAACAGTCTCTCTCTTCGAGATCCCTAGTCTAGTCTGAAGCCCCGATGAAGAGAGAGGTTTTCCTTGAACATGCAAATTCTTAAATTATTCTTACAGACCTGAAAGGAAAACTTTCGCATTCCAATTCCAAACAATTCCAAACAGTACGTTCAATTTCCAAACGGTACGTTTAAAATAATTTATTACAAATTTCAGAATTACGTATTTAGAAAGTTATCCATAATCCTACATTATCATTAGATGTCATGCCGACTTCTAGCTGTTACTCTCATCCAGTCACAATCAATCAATTCGATATAATCCCTGTTCATCAAAAGATCTGCGAAAGAAATGCGAAATTCTATCTTTTTAATCCACAAATACGTAAAACATCCTCCAACGAAAATAGTTTTAAATCGGAATCTTCATTCTCACGTTTTTATTTGCCATTTCACGGTTCAATAATTTAACGAAATATTTTTTGATCGAACGAGAAGAACCAGGTTTGTAGCTGAAAAATCTGCCAATACGAAATTTATCACACCATGTTTACTTTTCCTACGGCTAATCTTCTCGTACCTTAATAGACAAGGATTATGCTAAGAAACTGCGGGAATTTTCGGCACTATTTTAATCTGCCTTCCGAATCAAATTCGGGGAATTAAAGTAATCCATTTTCATCTCAACATCTAAAACTGAACGGCATTTCTCCATCTTCACCAAACACCCCGTGTTGTCATTTTCACACTCTTTATTTATTCATATGCATCACATTAGAACAATGGTGTAGAATCTGGTGAAGCGTGCCCAAATCAACCATTCCCAAGTAAAAAAGAAGATAATGTGTTCAGAAGTGTGCGTGGCGCCCAACTCGAGAACTAGTTTTTCCTTTCCAAATTGAATTCATCCGTGATGTTTTTTAGGTTTGTAGTGTAATGAGTTTTATTTTTACTCTTTACTTTTTCATATTGCCATAAAAATAAATATGGAAAGTTTATCATGCATTAAAAGTTACTTTTTTTTCTGAAATATTTATATCCATTAACTGTACTTGTGCAGTTCTTTTAGCGTGTTCCTTTTCCAACAATAGTATACTAAGTTCTAAATTAAAGTTTCTATGCAAGATTTTTATTTAATAATCTTTAGCATCACAAGATTTCCATCAGTGAATACATGTTTAATACGGGTTAGGTTCCCTTAGAAAGACCCCCCACCCCCAAGGAGGGCAATGCCCACCGTTCGGCCTATATTCCTCATGTAGATAATCGGCCGTAACAAACACCACCATCACTGAATACATATCTATTTATAGCGGAAAAGTCAACACTGAGTTAAAGCTGTTTTCAAATCCTAAACTGACTACTTTGACACCTTTTTTAATTCATTTTTATTCGCAAACGTATCAAATTGGTAGATGCTCTTATTCAGAAACTATTTACAACAAACGCAGTGTTTTTTCCCCTTTTTGGTAAAGGCAAAAAAAAAATCTGAAAATGCTGTCAAAGTGGCGTTCTGAACCGAATTTTCTGACGCGACATTGCAGGAAAGGAATAAAAAAAATTGCCATCCTGAGATTTATTGTTATAACTTAAGATGTAACCCATTTATCAAAAAAAAAAAAAAAGTTGTTGAGCGGAAGAATTTATTTATTTTTTTTTTTTTTATTGAAAACCGCTTTAAGCAGAAATTGTAATATTAAATTTCATAATAAATTCACATACTACTACTTTACATTTGGTGCATGATTATTCATAGATTTCGCAAGAACCTTTTTTGAACTGCGTCTTCATAAAATTATTATTACAAATGCCCAACTTACTGCACATTTGCCAATTCCAACAAAATATTAATTAATATGGATTTTTAAATTACACAAAAAGTATCTATGACTAAAAATCAGGGACATAGGAAAGAGAGGGGCTCGTAGAGCTCAAGCCTTCTCCAATCTAATGGAGACGACTTTTTTTTCATCAAATGAGCTATTCCAGAAGCTACTATTATCTGTTTTCAGTACTTGATAATTCATATTTGGAAACACAACTGCGTACGTAAAATATTGTGCTGTTTTAATAATAAATAAATAAATAAATAAATAATAAAAACCGTGAGTAAAATGTTTCCTAAAAATCCCCACGCTAATACCTCATCAGATATTTAACTGAAGTCAATTTTTTGTTTCATCCTGTTTCTATACACCATTTACAATATTAAAAATATTTGAAAAATATATCTAAGGAGTGGTTATATTTAGTTTTAAAATAATTTAAGCTAATAATACAGAATTCTGGTAAAACACGAGCTTCATTTTCACAGATTTAGTTTTTGTAATACAGGTTAGAATGATGTACATCAATTTTTAAATGTTTTGATGTTAAACCTTTAATATGTTAATAAAATGCCCCATTTTCAGCTGAGTATGTCATGTGTGACTAAGCTGGTGAACTTTAAAAACCGAAGTAATATATATATATATATATATATATATATATATATATATTGGTAATTTATATAAAAACCCAAATTTTAAAAAAAATTATAAAATATACAAAATTTATTTTAAAAATATTCATACATAAGGAACATAATTCAATTATGCAAATTTAGTGTGTATTTCAAATTTAATAAATGAGTGTTTTTTTTTTCCCATCAACCCACTTTTTCAAAAATGTAATCCATCCATCTTGTTTACACACAAAGCTAAAATTCACTGGTATAAAAATTATAATGAAATTTAAACAAATTTCTATTTATAATTAGGTTTTAAAAAGAATGATAGTAAAAAATTCTCCGCTATTTAATATTTTTATTTAAATATTTTTACATGTGGGTTTTTATTTTTACGTAATATGAGTTATTTTTTGGAAAAACTGTTTTTTATTTCCCTCAAATTCTCGCTTAGTCGTAAATCTTAGTCAGATCAAGTTGTAAATATTTCGTCATGTTTAATTTTTTTTTATTTCATTTTATATTAGATTTTATATATAAAAAAATTTCAAAAAATGAAAGCTTTTTCTTCAGTGAACATCACATAACACTATAAGTAATAATTATATTTTTATGACGTAAATCGGCATATTTTGGTCCTGACAGTCAGTTCTGCAAGTCTGTTTTATTTTTATCTCCATTTTATTTAATATTTAAAACTTTCAACCCGCAGTTTTTAAATTTCTTTCATATTAATACTACAAAGCATTTTCAGGAGATTTAACTTTTGCGAATTATACCGCAAAATATGATTACATGCTCTAGAACTCCACGAATTTCGTTTCGATGCAAAATTTTTATTTCGCCCGTTGTCTCATCAATTTGATAATCGTGATTATTTAAAGTTCAGTATTTTAAACCTTCTATTTATAATAATTAAAATATTTATTTGAGACAAAGCCATTAACAATTAATTCGAAATATTAAAATTATTCTCATAACTATCTTATTAATTATTGATAATCCTAACTGTTCAATTTATCTGAAAATGAATGCATATCAGTTCCTACTATAAGTTATTAATTGCTGTGCCACTGTTAAAAAAAAATAAAAAATAAAATAAAAAAAGTTACTTTATCAACAAAATTTAAACAAGTAATTTTTAACACCAAAATAAATAAATAGTAATAAATTAAATAAAACCGACTACAGGAGATTATTTCTCATCTTCCTGGTTTTGTATGAGCCCTGTATTGTTATCCACATTAAAGTTCTGCGCTGTCCCGATTATATTTGAGCTGCACCTGAAAATTCTATATCAACTCAACTCGAACCTGACTTATTTCAACTCGAAACCGAGCCGAAATCCGAAATGAAAGAAAAATATTATATCTTTTAATACAATCATGAAAAAATACACTGTAATTATACTTCAGGTCTCAATTTTACCTTTTATATAGAAAAATGAATATACTCATTTATATTCAAAGAAATGTTGTTTTTTTTTAAATCTTAAACGATATTGTGGTTTTCCCTTCGGGAAAACGTGTTACCAAACCCGACCCACATGAGTAAAAATCAACCCGACACCAACGTAAGCCTGAAACAAATAGAGTTGGCTTGATTCGATCTCGGGCCGCACTGAAAAAAGTATTGCCAACCCGACACGACTCGAACCGCGGTCAGTTCGGATTACCCGAATTGACGCAAGACTCGAATCGACATTCATTTTAAATTTGGTTGCCAATATCGCTTATATTTTCAGGCGCAGTAGACGATGATATATGAAAAAGTTTGAGGTGTCTATGTAAAAACTCTGTAAACTATTCGATGTCTACTTTAAAAATATAAATTCGTATAGACCTTAACATCATACTCAAATTACGTGATTATTGGTCAATTTTTACGAAAGTTAATGTCTATAAAGTAAAAAAAATACATGAAAACAGACAGAAAGTCAAGCATATTATTTTTAGATCTTAATGATAGTAACACATATCCGAATTGCAGGATTTCCTGCTAAACAGTGTTCCAGGTGGTCAGTTTTTTTTACTGGTACCACTTTTTTGGTATAGATATATTCACCTCATTTAATATCTTATTTAATGAGAGATTAAATAAGGCGAATATTACTCTTTCAGACAAGTGATAGCAATCAAGCGGTTTGAATAAAAACAACGAAGAAACAATTCTCTCAACAAATGGGTTAAAACTGAACTATCTGGCAGACCTTTCCAAAGAAATAAAAGTGTAAAAATCGAACCTCTGTACAAAAGTTATGCGTGGAATTATGTAAAAAAAAAAAAAAAAGATAAAAACGAAAAGTATAACGAAAAGTATATGAAGAAACAATTCTCTCAACAAATGGGTTAAAACTGAACTATCTGGCAGACCTTTCCAACGAAATAAAAGTGTGAAAATCGAGCCTCTGTACAAAAGTTATGCGTGGAATGGAAGTTGGTTAAAAATGCAATAATATTCTAACAAAACACTGTGAGCTAAATTTCAATTTATTTCAAAAGTATTCACGATCATTGAAAATATAAAGTACATTTAAAACATGTGAAATTATATCATTCATTTGTGGTCTCTTTTTATATAATTTGACAATTATTATTCGAATTACCAAAACAATTTCCTATAACAAATCTCCTTGATTTTATGTTGAGCAATTGCAATAGATAGTTTATGGTATAAATATATTCTTTGAAAGGAACTCGAGAACATTCGAGAATTAAAGACACATTACATTTATCACATGTAATCTTCAGTATTCAAAATAGATTAAAGGAAAAGTGATTTGAATCATTGATAAGTGTTATTTCTAGAATCGAGGAAAGCTACTTTAAAGGATGATCGGACAAGTTGTATTCGGATAATTATCAAAATATAATTCATTATTAATAATTCTTAATATAGAACCTTGATTCCCGAACACCCCAGTTTTTGGACAATTCGATTTTGAAAGAAGATATTAGAGTGAAATCCGATTTCAGTTAAAGAAATTAGATTCTCGAATAGCTTCACCTATCAAAACTAAATGGGTCCGATTTATATTTACGATAAATTTATCGAAGTGAAATGTTAGACACACACACACACACACACACACACATATATATATATATATATATATATATATATATATATATATTTCAAAATGTGAACATCCCAATTTTTGTACACTGGGCCATATTGAGCCGAGAACGTGGCAAAATCTATCAAAATTTCCTTAAAACCGTAGACATTGGCCCATAAAAATTATTTTAAGAACACAGAATTGGTAATGCTACATATTTTTCCAATACTAAAATACTTTTTTAAATACATTTACGTTTACAAGAAATGAAATTATACGCGTTCATAAATACACGTGCTTCAGCTTTATGTACATATGACGCTATTATAACGCTTAAATCTTCTCTTATCAAGAATGCAGAGATATTTCTATAAGAGCAATGCATATCGAAACTATTAACAAACAATTTGAAATAATCATTTATCTCAAAATAGACCTATAATCTCATAATAGAAATTGTAACATAAAATGTAAAACCGATTCTGATTACACTTGGTTTTATCCTCACTCCGATACATGTATACTGGGATATTGTATCCCGTCAAGCAAATTACGAAAACTGCAATGATTTTGAATAGTGGTAATTGCATTTGCATGCACTATAAATGTTACCTGAAAACGATTTATTTCATTTTTAAAAAATGTAATCCGAAAAATATACTTTCGGTGAAATGATCATTTTCATTAAGGAAAACGTATTTTCTTCAACGATTTATTCAAATTTATTCTTGAATTTAAACTTGGGAAAAAAAAAAGTGAAATTTAGGCTTAACAGATAGAAGGGGAAAAAAATCCTAGTAAGTACTACAAATGCTATTAAATAAAAGAAAATAAAACATTTTTTAAAAGTATATCTCCATTAAAATGAAATAAAAGACAGACAGACATATATGAAGCATTTCCATTTTCCTGTTATTTCAGAAATGTCCATAACGACAAATGTTTTGATAGGTGACTACCTGATAAGTCCTGGTAATATAACTACTCAAACGTAATCACCAAATAAGACAAGTTGGAAATTAAACATCTACATTTGTCCTTGAACCTTCATATTACTTTTCTCATAAATATTGTCCTCCGACAAAATTGGATCTAAAAATACGCGAGGTTGATTTGTTTACCAACCCTGGAGTTCTGCCTGGATGACAATATGGGTTTTTTGAAAGGGTAAACTGTCTGGTTCATTTGTTTCCTACTAGCCTAATGCTGGGTAGCATCTTCTAATATGGAGCATTTCTTGCGTGCGTGAATAAAAGTAGTGTGTTTACTTCGGAAAACTGTGTTTGACCCAAAGAAATGCATTGCGGACAGTACTTTTCATAAAGAAGTGTGTTTACAATATACACCCACACAAAGATGAACTTACATTGTGAAATGATAAATACGCATGTTTTCCTATAAATGTTATTTTGTATTATATCATAAATACGATGAGGAAATAAAAACATATTTGCGATATACAGGAAAACTCCGATTATCCGAACTCCATTTATCCGGATCGCCAAATTGCCGTATCAATATTTGAAAGTAAAAAAAATCATTTAAGAGGAAAAACCTTATTGAAATACGAATTTATGCCTTCGAAATTTGAATAGGAAAATATAATTTCCTTGAATTTCTTATTTAAACCAACGTTAAAATTTACATTTGATTGGGATTTTCAAAATCTATATTAGGATAACTCTAAGTCGGCAAAATAATTAAATTTGTTGGATTTGTCCAATTAACACATTGTACACTTTTTAACATTTCCAACTTCATTGAAAAGTGTTTGTGACTTCGGCTTACCTTGCCGTCTACCATCTGTCCGTGCATCTATCGTAAATAATCTCGGATTGTCATGTAATTGATATATGTTATTTATTGAGCTTTACTATGGCATGTCCGCTATTTAAAATGCAGTGTGTAGTAGCATTTATAGTACAAAGACACTCAAAAGAATCCGGTTACGATATAGTCTATGGAGGAAATTGTTTACGGTGTATTTTAATGATGTTACACTGTTTCAAACATAATGAAATTGATGTGCATGTCTGGGGTGCACTAAAACATGTTTTTTCTGGAATATGAAGTGCAAAGCGTCTATCATTCAATTATTGGATCATACTAAAGAATTCAGTTACATAATAGTCTATAGATGGAAAAATGGTTGCAGCGTATTTTTATGGTGTTATACTATTTCAAACGTATTTATATACATTATTAAAGCGCATTACAAGATGCTTACGGTATAATATAACGTGCTTATCGGTCATTTACAAAGATACACAAAAGCTTTCTGTTACAGTACTGTCAATGAACGGTAGATGCTGGAAGAGCGTTTTCATTTGTAGTATACTTTTTAAAGTTTGACTAAATTTTTTGCATGCTACGTAGTGTGTATAAATTCTATAATGAACAGGGCAACACAAAAGAATTCGTAAGTTTTACTGTATATGAGCATGAAATGCTTAAATGTGTTTTATAATTTAGTTATGCATTTGGGTTATGTGAGGTGGGTTTTACTGTGATATGCGTTTTCAAGCTGAACTATATTTAGTATATTCAAAGATGTTTGTAGAATATAAATAAATTCATATACAGGGCTATGAAAAGAACTGGATACATTGCCACCAATGGATGATAATTTCTGAAAGTATATTTTCAATTGTGTTATGCGTTTTCTTCCTGAATTAAATTGTAATTTATAATGAGGTGTGTATAAAAATCTGTAGATAATATACAGGGATTTAGAAAAGAGTTCGAAAACATTTCTGTCTGTTAACGGAAATTTCTGAAGGTGAATTTCAACAATGTAACTATGTAGTATGCATAAAAATCTATAAATCTTGTACAGAACTCCATAAAATAATTCCGAGTACCTTTTCGATTATGGACGGCAATTGCTGAAATTGAGTTTTCAAATGTGTTAGGAATTTTCAAAATGGTTAATTTAAGTTCCGTTACAGTATTCTGGAATTGTTGGGAGGTGTTTCATAATCCATGCTTGATGCATGATTTTTTGTTTTGTTTAATGTTTCTAGTACATCTTATTAATCAGTAGACTTTGTATAAGTTGAATGCATTAGGCAAAATTTTCTATTAAATAAAAGCAATTTAAATTTTTTTAAATCCGTTATTTATTATTGCCCCAATTATCCGTATTTCTGCATATCCGGATTATTTCCGGAGAACATCAGTCTGTGTAGTTGGATTTTTACTATATCAGCTGCATTTTGTTTAAATATATGGATAATAATGAATCATTATCATTTTCACGAATGCAATACTTTCTACTTTTGTCATCCCTTGTGAAGATAAAAGAAAATAAAAATTCACAATGAATGTACACTGCAAAAGAAAAAGTGTTGATTTTACAGTATAATACTGGCCTCCCAGCTGCCAGTATTATACCGTAAAATTCATAGTAATAAATAATAAAATAAACAGTAATACGCTACCGCGCACCAGCGTATTACTGCTTATTTTATTGTTCATTACTGTTCATTTTACGGTATAATACTGGCAGCTGGGAGGCCAGTATTATACTGTAAAATCAACACTTTTTTTTTGCAATGTAAGTTTTTGTATTTCTTCTTGAGTTTTTTATTTTGCGGAAAGTATTTGGAATATTTCAACAAAAATATGAGACATATTATGGAATGTTAACTTATCACCTACCTGTTTATTTCACCATGAAAAAAATATTTTTATCGTTTTTTTTTTGTACTTGTTAGTCACTCTTTTTTAATTTTCGAAGCTCAAGAAGTATTAATGAAAGTAAAGAAATGTGAACCGAAGCAGTTTCTTTGACGCTGGGAGCGCATACTTAGCCATGTACAAATATGCCAATGAAATATATTTTTGCGACGTTCAGACAGATAAAATGATGATACGTTCGTTTGGCTATAAGTTTAGTGTTTATGAAATTCGTCTTAATGCAGTTGTGATATTTCACCGTTGCATAGGTGCAAAAATATGAATACCTGAATAAAAAGATGGCCTTTCATTCTTCACCGATTAACACTTCAGTAGATTCATATGTTTCGGATGTCCTAAAGACTATTTTTGGAAAATGTCCGTTAGTCTGTGTGTGACACATTTTTTTTTTAATCGTTCTATCTGAAGAACTAATGCAAAGAATTTCACAAAACTTCATATTCTGTTAGACCCTGCAAGTCTTGCTGCTATCCTGTTTTCTTCATGATAGCTATATCTCAAGCACTAATGCACGGAATTTAACGAATCTTCATATTCTGTTAATCATTGAGGTATATAGATGTTGATTAGGTTTTGGTGTATACCGCCCAACAGGTTTCGGTGCTATGTTGTGTTTTTTTTGCGATTTCAGCAATAGAAGAGAACCTCAAGAACTAATGCGGAATTCAATTTAATAACAGAATTTCATCAAACTGCATATTCTGTTAGACTTCGACATAAATAGATGCTGATTCTATTTTGATTTTCTTCACTCAACAGGTTGCGCTGCTACCCTATGTTTCAAGAAAGATTCGTAATCGGGTCCACAATCATTTAATGTAATTTAACGAGCGCGGTTTGCTGTATTATGAACTCCATTCTTGTAACTGGAATACACTTTTAACCATACTGTTGCCTGAATCGCTTATTTTTGATGCCAACTTCAGGCTGTGAATCCGATTATGGAATATTATGCTTTTTGCGATAAATATTACAGCTCTACATTTTTTATTGTGTAGATATGCACCAAATTTTATATTTGTGTTTTAGTGATTAAAAATACATATGTTGATCTAATTTTACATTTTAATACCCAAAAGTGGGCGCAGTTGCTCTGTTCTTCTGTTTATTCACTGATCACTGTAAATTCCGTGTTAAATTCGAAAATATGCACTATTCTTTATTTTCATAAACGTTGATAATATAATAAATTAACGTATCAGAATATTACAGAAGAAAGTTTAGTGATGGCCACATCATACCAGTTCCAATTATTTTTATTCCTTTAGCCTCTAAATAAGACAAAGATATACAATTGTAATATTATGCATATTTTTTTTTATCTAATTGTTATAGTACTGAACACAGCAGTATGCATTGAGCATCGGGGCAATAAGTCCTTGGCAATTCTCATTACACAAGGTTTCTAAAACTGTTATACAAGACATAAAACGAGAAAGCCATGTCAGTATTAGCCTTTTACAAGTCAAGGTAAACACAAAACTGAGGCAATGTCGAAATGTTCCTAGTCAAAAGTTAGGATGTTATAAAACGAGGAAGTTTAGAATGTTATAAAAAAGCATCTGCTTATAACAGCAAGTGTTGATTAGATATCAGCACCTTCATTAGTTTCCTCAAGAAGACAAAATATGGGTCTGAACTTGCCTGTGGCAACTTTTTGAAGAATTCTGGAGCACTTCCTAGAGGGTGCATTGAAAACTGAAACATTAACTCTTAACTGCTGTTAGCGGTCTACCAGACCACTGCTTTTACAATTTTCACAGTCTAACTTGTAATTACAGTTTAACTATAAATACTAGTGAAATTTTGTTTTGTTTGGAGCCCTAGTACTATCACAAGAGACTTTTTAATAAGGGAATTTAAATTATAATAGTCATGTAGAAAAAGTTTAGTACAGAAACAGCAACCGATGGGTTAATCGACCCTTTTATTCATATTTCGATCGAGCGGTTTATAAGACCGCTCACAGTAGTTATACCACAATTTCTGTCACAGCAGTTAACACTTTGCTATCCGGCGACGCCACAGTGGTGTCGTACGTAAAGTAACTTAATTTTAATCCTTAAATGCTACAATGGCACGAGAATTTTAGAATGAAAAATTCCCTTTTATCAAGTACATGAAGAAAATATTTTACTTATTTTCCAATACATTTGTTTCTATAAATTCTGGTGTCAATCAATCATTTCAACATTCTACGAATAGAAGTATTTTTACGAGACATGCGGACGGCAAAGTGCTAAGAGTTAAACAGCAAAAATTGAATTAAAGATTAATTTTCAAAAACTTAATTAAATTTATGAATGTAAATACGACAAATAAATATTAAAAAATGCAAAGTTAAGACATGCTTAAGTACTTTGCATAATTTAAATATATGACTTTCTATTCCGTTTTATGGACTTCATTAACTTCAAAATTATTTCTATGACACAATACATTAAAAACATTTAAAATTATTTTACTGAAATTAAATATTATTGTGTTCTTTACCCATATATTGACAAAACTAACACAAAATTTAAGGGGAAAAAAAAAGATTGAATTTTTCAAATGCACGATATTTCTAAATGATAGAGTTTAGTTCTAAACGATTATTATTATTGTTGTTATTCAGTTATTTTTGTTGTTTGCTAAAAGCCAAATCTTTATACGCTCAAAATCCAAAATAATAATGTATTTTATAAGCTTAAAGTTTTATTTTTCCAACAAACAAGCTTTTTTGACTATTAGCTAGTGTTATTGTCTCTGAAAAACTTTTCAGCGTTTATTATCAGATTCTTTCTGAAGAGAAATGTATTAATAATTTAAACGATGATGTCCAAAATATTGATTTTTTCCCCTTACATTCGTATAAAAATGTATAACATTTTAAATAAAACCACATTAGAAAATTTGAGTTACAACAAATGTTAGAGCAAAAAGAACTGCAGCTATCACCATATACGGCATAAGAAATAATCTCTATCCAATGGTTGGAGTATCATAGTTGAGATTTTTCCAACAGAGCGAAAATATGCCGGAACCAGGACTCGAACCTGGGTACTTTGGTTTGCCGTACCAACGCTCTCCCCACTGAGCTATCCCGACGATATCCTGGACTGGCATATTTCACTCTTATTTGTTGGACAAGATTGCGAACTGCAGCGCTAATTTCACTCATCCGAGCTATCCCGACGATATCCTGGACTGGCATATTTCACTCTTATTTGTTGGACAAGACTGCGAACTGCAGCGCTAATTTCATTCATCAGAGCTATCCCGACGATATCCTGGACTGGCATATTTCACTCTTATTTGTTGGACAAGATTGCGAACTGCAGCGCTAATTTCATTCATCCGAGCTATAACTATAGCATTTACATGACGAATCTTGAAATTGCACGGAAACTCCTGTATACCATGTAATTAGGTCAAAATGAATAGAGGAAAGTATATATTCAACTAGGTAAATTATATCCAATGGTTGGAGTATCATAGTTGAGATTTTTCCAACAGAGCGAAAATATGCCGAGAAATAATTTATTTTAAGGCTGTTCTGAAATTCAAACTGGATAGTTTTTAAAACACTCTTAAATTAATTTTTGTTTGCAAACGTATCGAATTGGCAGATGCTCTTAGTCAGAAACTATGTAATCGAACTTTTTTTTTTCTTTTCTTTGGTAAAGGCAGAAGATGTTTCAGAAATTACTTTTAAAGTTGACGTTTTGAACCGAATTTCCTTACGTGACAGCTCCGGAAAGAATAAAACTGGCATTCCTGAGACAACAGTCGCTTATAACTCAAGATGTAATTCATTTATCGAAAAAAAGAAGAAACTGTCTGATTATATATCCCTTCAATAATCAAGTCTGCAAATATCATGCTTTTATGATTAAAAATGTGTCAGAAAGTTTTGCGTTGCTAAACAAGGTTTTATTTTATTTTATATTATTTTTTTTTAAGAACCGTTTAACAGTTATTTTATTCAAAGTGATTATTTTGTAACTTCAAATACAATGTCACAATCGAGTGTTACCATTTGAAAATTGAGAGTTGATACAACTTTTAATATGCAGATGACACCTTTATGACAGAAAAAAAGACATTATACAAATATAAAGAATTTTATACGAACTAACGAAGGCAATGGGGAGTATTCTTTCTAAGAAGGATCTTTCGAAGGCAGTTGGAAGTATTTATACCGGTGAATCCCAAACTTTTTTGGCCATGCCCACCTAGACATTAATAAATTCATGATTCTCCACTCATAATATATATTTATTATTATTTAAAAAGCTTATTCGCAAGGAAGAAGCATAAAAGAGCTTTAACAATGATAAGTGGAGTAAGCGTCAGCCTCTTCACATTTTTAAACCTATAAAAAGACTGTGGCCATATAAAATTTTAGATTCACACTGAGATAAATTGTGCAAGGAACAACTAAACTCTTCTTGATGTAAAGGTGAAGATATGATTTCGTTGTGTTTATAAAGTTATGCAAAAAAATAAATTTCTCACAAAAAAGTCACTCTTGACCTTTTTTGTGAGAAATAAATTTGTAGAAAAAAATGCAACGAAATCATATTTTCATCTTTACATCAAGAAGAGTTTAGTTGTTCGTAGCACAGTTTATCTCAGTGTGAATCTAAACTTATATGCCACAGACTTTTTATCTTCACAGAATTCTCTTTTCACAAAAGACGCTCACAGCTCTAATTGTATTGATACGTTTTGCAATTAATTTTAGTACCTCATTAAAAACAGGTGGATTATTTTTTTGACAATAATTATCTTGCTATGAATAATAATAAGGCGCAACAATCAAGAAACATTTCTGGATTCTAATCTTTATCAATTTTAAAGTAGCCATTTTTCTTTCCAATCATAACCTTCTCTCTGTTAGATAACAGTACAGTACCTTCTCCATTATCGCCAGTTGATTGACATGTGTACCCCATTAAAAAAATTTAAATATATGCCGTATATTCCGGCGCATAACACATCACTGAAAAAAAAATGTTGATTTTACGGTATAATACTGGTACCTCAGCTTCCAGTATTATACGGTAAAATTAACAGTAATAAACAGTAAAATAAGCAGTAATACGCTACTGCGCATGCGCCGCAGTGTATCTAATACTGCTTACTTTACTTAATTACTTAAATACTTTTCTTACACTGAACATGTCCAGAAAGTACAAATGTAGCAATTTTCATCTTTATCAGTAGACAGCAGGTTTAATGTTCCACAATTATTTCAAAAACAAAAGTTGCAAAACAAATTTTAACGAAAAGCTCATTGCGTGAATTAGATTTACTGAATTATAAATTCTATTGTTTTACTATTCAGACCCTAATTAAGGTCTGGACTAAACATTAATGTACGGGACTATGAGCGCCCCTCCCTTTTTTTTCACCAGCTCTACACCACTGATGGCATTGTACTCTCGTTCATTCTAATAATCACCTCGTCTTCTTCTCTTATTCATTAATACAGAAATCTGAATTCTTATGCTTAATTTTTAAGCTTTCACTTTTTTACTCTGTGCATAACGCACACCTGTGAAATTCGACCATTTTTCTTGTTTCAAAAGTGCGCGTTGTATGCCGAAATATACGGTACACTGCTCAAAACAATTAAAGGATATTGCAGTTTTAGGTGGATTTTGTATCTGGGAAACTTTTTAGCTGATTGATACATGGTCGACAGACATAGTAGGTTATATGAGAATAAATTACACATGTTTGGCAGAAAAAAATGCATTTCATTGCGCATTTGTGTACAAAAGGAAAGAAACACAATTTGTGCATATGAGAAAAAAAGAATAAGAAAAGGTGTTTTCTTCAAAGAAAATCATTTTCAGTAGGGGGTATGGTTTCCACGGGCGGCCAGCAACGTTGAACACCTTTGAGGCATGGACTCAATGAGGCTATTAATGACGAGTTGGGGTATTCTGCCCCACTCTTCCAGAAGAGCTCTTTCCAGTTCTTGGAGAGTTTGTGGGGGTTGCCAGAAACTCGTCTTCCTAGAGCGTCCCAACGTGCTCGATTGGATTCATGTCTGGAGAACACGCTGGCCATTCCATTCGAACGATTCCTTCCTCGAAAAGGAAATCCTCCACCATGTTTGCACGATGTGGCCTGCAGTTATCGTCCATTAAAATGAAGTTATCTCCGATTGCTGCAGCGTAAGGGACTACAATAGGTCTGAGGATCTCATCCCTATATCGGCGACCAGTCAGAGCTCCATCTCGAATGATGTAGAGGTCAGTGCGCCCGTCAATGGAGATGCCACCATACACCAACACTCCTCCACCGCCAAATCTGACACTTTCGTGCACGAACGCAGGATTATTCCTACTGCCACGGTCCCTCCAGATGAAAATACGCCTATTATCCGGATGCACAGAAAAACGGGACACGTCAGAAAACAGAATATTGCTCCATTCATTTCTCCTCCAGTTGACATGCTCAGTTGCCCACTCCCTGCGGTCGCGACGATGCCTTGATGTTAATCTAACACATACCATCGGTCGGCGAGCATACAGACCTACAGCATGGAGCCGGTTTCGGACAGTCTGAGTTGAAATCGTGGTGCCTGTAGCCGAGCGAAGGTGTTGTTGGAGAAGAGTAGCGTTCATGTTTCGGTGTCTCCGAGCTGTTAACGCTAAATACCGATCTTCATTGGGCGTTGTTGCCCGTCTACGACCTTGCCCTGGTCTTCGGCCTGCACATCCACTCTCCAAAAAACAGTTCCAGATCCTGTAAATGACACTTTGTGACACTCCAATGGCTTGCGCTACTTCGGCTTGAGTTTGGCCCCCTTCTAACCTAACAACAATTCTCCAAGCTTCTGAATCTGTCAAATGACTTCGCTGAGACATCGTACTCATCGAAACAAAGCAATCACTGAATGCCGATCATCCTTGTCTTCATTCTCTTTTATCCAGTTGAAAGTCAAATTTCATTCGCTGCCGCTGAAGCGACGTTTTTGACGTTGAACTCAAAATTTGCATACTCCATAGTTTGAAAACCAGAAAAATTTGCATTTGTGATTCTCTTCTTCTATTTTCGGCAAAAAAAATTTCGTTTATATCTTTATTTTATATAAAACTTCAAATATCCTTTAATTGTTTTGAGCAGTGTATATTGTAATGTATGATTTATATACGTTGTATGAGGCTCGCAATAAAGCCATAAGAAATGTACTATTTATTATTAATATCTTTCTGCGACCCTCCATTTTGGGATTTATTAATTTTTCTAATGTCGGTGGTACTTCGATTACGAAATTTGAAATATTTTGGTGGTTAAATATTTTGAGATAACCAGCTTTGGATATAAGATTAATCATTGGTAATTTTTTAAAATATATTTTAAGAGAAAATAGGCATTTGAAATTTTGAAATTGCCATTTGTATAACTTTACCGGTTATAATTGTATTTTGAATTTTAGAATGGAGTTTTTTTTTTTGTAAATTAAATAAAAATCTTCTTCATTTCCTTTTTTTAAAAATTTTGCATGTATAAATCAGTGGTTTCCAACCTTTTATTGGCCACGCTGTATCGAAGCATCAGTAAAATCGCGATGCCCCCGCCCACACCACACACATACTCTGTAACATAAGGTAAAGCTAGGATAGTCTGCGCACAATTCAAAAGAATAGCAATAAAAAATCTAAATATTAATTTTTTGCTAAACTATCCATGAATAACTTTTACTTCATTTGTTTTTTATGCATTTCCATTGCTATTTTGTTGTTATGTTGCAAATTAATAGAACAGTTGTAATAAAACCAAGAAAGTTATCTTGCGCAATCTGTCCTTACAGGGTTGGTGTGATTACGCACATGGGTAGGAGAGATTGTTACTAATAATAACTACAATTAAATTGTTAACAATAATAATTACACTTAAATGACATTGCTGTAAGGTTTTTGTGAACAAATATTATTGTATTAGTCGTGAATAATTCAACCTAATGATTAAAGAATCAGAAAAAGGAAATAATTTTAAAAACGATTAAAAAATTTTAATTAAAGGAAAAAAAATTAAAGAATCAGAAAAAGCAAGTCCAAATAAGATTAGAAAATAAAATTATGTTACTTAATAACACGTTTAACTTAAAATTAGTCCATTTTCATTTTTCATTTTTTTATGCAAATTTACCAATAAGCTGCGTAATCTCTCCTAGCATGGAAACTAATGTTAACACTGCGCCATCTCTCCTAAGTAGCAGATGCGCAAACTCTCCCATTTCGGTAGGAGAGATTGCGCGGCCTTTTATTTAAACATGACCTCTTCTAAAACGAACCGTTGATGTTCACATTGTTAGTATAGATTAGTAGCTTATGAGAAATCGTTTAAGTTTAAAATATTTTGTACTATTGACATTGTATAGAAATTCTGATGAGTAGCTATGAAAATTCAAGCACTTACTTTGGGAAAACAAAACAAAATAGCAATACTTTTTCTTAAACGCACAAAGCAATCAACGTGCACTTTCAAGTAGACACTCCACTACTGTTGTTGTATAACTACCTGGAGTTGCTGAGCGCTCACTCTACTCCTTCCCCCCGAACCTCTATGTGCGCAATCTCTCCGACTGCGTCATCTCTCCTGGCTTTACCTTATATCTTACTATTTAAAAAGTGAACTATATTCACATGGAGAAAGCCTAACAGAGCCTTAACAATAGCAATTCATTTCACATTTTTTAGCTTATCCAAGAGGTGAATTTTCTGTCACAAATGTCTTTTTAACATAATACTATAAATTCAATGAGGCAAATTCATTTCCGCGTTTATAACAAAAAGAGTTTGTTCTTTCTTTCCAACTTACCTCAGTGTTAAACAAAAGTGCTAAATGGTCTGTATTTTTAACTTCACAAAATGATTGAAGAGCTCTCATATTTAGCATTAAAATTGATAACATTGACGCGTTTTGTAATTCATTTTAGTAACTTATTAGAGTTGGTGTTTCAAACCAAAATTTGTTTCATAAAATAAATTAAATATAAACCACAGCAACAGAAACAGTAGATTGTTTCAATGGGATTCCCAGTTGTTAACAACTCCACTCCCTATGAGTATTTGTGTATCAGATTTTAAAGGAGCCATGAAAATAAAGAGTATAAAAGTGGCAAAAATGCATTGTAAAATTAAAGAAAAGCATAGGATTTCCTCGTAAACTTCATTAGCCAATCCGAAATAAGTAAGATAGACAATGAAAATTAGCTTGCGTAAAGCAGCCAATCAGATTTATTTTGCAGTTTAAGAATGGAATGAGGAGGGAAAAAAATGAAAAATGAGTAGAAAAGCTTTAAATAAGAATAATATTGTCGAAAAATAAGCAAATAGATGATGAGAAAAGATGTTTAACTGTTTCAAAAGGAGAATCGTTCTCAATAAAGGCAAAGTAAAGCGGAAGAGCGTAAATCTACCACAGTTTTTTTTTTTTAAAGGGCAGTTTTCAATGCCATACATTTAAATATAGTTAAATTAATGTTAGTATAAGAATGTGTATAGGAAACACATAGATTTTTTTTCTTTTTGTTTCTTAAATATAAAAACAAAAAGTATTAGCACAAGGAGGACTGCACCGGTAAAAATTGTAGTATACCGACGTCTTTCACGTAAGAACGACTATAAACGTCGTAATCAGGTAAATCGTAGAAAGGTACCGGAGTACATTAATTTCATGTCTAAGAGAGTTACAATACAAGAGAGGATAAGAAGGGGGGAATAGATGTAATTGCAATTATTCACAAGTGGTTAAGTTAAGCTCTGTAGCAAAGTTGTCAAGTTCATTTATGATAATAATCATTTTTTCGAAGGGATTATTACAATTTTGAGTTTTAGAAGAAATTTTTTTAATGCATTTGAGAAGTTTGGATAGTTGAAGAAGTTCTTTCATATCTTTAAAGATATTGAACATATTTTGAAATGAGTCGATACAGTTAGTAGGGGAGGGGTGCGGGAGGTTAGCATTATTAGTAGAAGTGGAAGTTTCCGCAGATGGGGCTTTCTGTGTGTCTTTGGTTTCAGGAGTAGTAGTTTGATTGACAGTATCAGTGTCGGAAGAAGTTTTTTTAGCTCTTTCGACGTTATTGAATTATTTCAGAATTTCATAAAGGTCTCTAGCGTTTTTGGAATTTATGGTTTTGGGGGTAGTAGATATAGGATTAGGAGATTTATTATAATTTTTTAAAGAATTAGACAGATTATTATTTTTTAAGGTTTTTAGGGTTTTTGTGGCAACTACCGTAAGTGGCTGGATGCGCAGCACCGCAATTGGCGCAGGTAGGGGTGATTCTACCAAGAGTTGGGCATTTTATGGTTAGGTGTAGGCCAGCACATTTACAACATTTAGGATCAAAATTAAAAATCTCTGAAGCGTAGCTAAACCGTTGGCAACGGTATAACACTGTTTGGGGTTGTTGGAATTCCTGAAGTGCTCAATACTAACACTAATATAACAGAGTTCGTGTAGTTTGTAGATATCGTCAAAGTCTTTACGGGGTAAGACATTAACCATGTACCGTGGTATGCCTTTACCGTTTTTTTTATTTTTAGCGTGGCTGCACGAGTTGCAGTAAGGCCACGTAAAGCAATGTCATCAATAATTAGTTGGGGTTCAGTGTTAAGGAGGATACCTAGGGGGACTTTTTTTGGACGTTATTCCTTATGGTGGATAGTAATGAATTTAATATGTTTATTACCTAAGTATTTCTGAATATCACGAAATTGGTTTTCGAATAGAATTTTGAGAAGTTCACCTTTAAGGCAGACAGTTGGGGGGAGGAGGGTTCAGAGTCTAGAGATTTAAGTTCGTGGGTGATTATTCGTCAGTCAACGTCGTTGAATTCAACATAGAATAAGTGGATTTCTTTTTTTTTTCTCACCTGATGCACCGTTTATAGTAGCATTAGAAGCAGAGGGGTTTTGACTGCAAATTCCCAGCACACATTGGGAACACATTTGGAACACTTTGATTCAAAAAATGTGTTCCAGTTACCTCAATGTGTACTGAAATGTGTTCCGCTATAAAGAAAGTGTTCCGAAAAGTGTACCGAAAGTGTTCTGCTCAGGATATTTGTTAAATCTAAACTCGGAACACATTTGAGAACAGATTGGGAACACATTTGCGAACTGATTGGGAACGCATTTGAGAACAGATTGGGAACACATTTGGAACACATTTGGGAAAACATTTCAGAACACATTTGGGAACACATTTTGACGAACTTGTTAAATCATCGCTTTCTTTGTTACAACGACGCTTTGTTACAACCTACTTTGTTACTAAGAAGCCTTGATCGCAATCAATGCGGATTTCAAGATCATTATTTTTATTACTTGGGTAAGTTAAATTTTAAAATTTATTTTACAGCGCACATGAGCTCGTTATATTAAGGGTCCTATTATAGTGGCCCCACCAGTGGCTGAGAAGTTCTGCTTTCAAAGCTGGTCGACGGGAGGTGCTGGGTTCAAACCACTGTCGCGCCCGTCGACCTAACCGTTCGGAGTTTTCCGTGGTTTTCTTGGAACCTTGCGTAAATACGGGTTAGGATCCCTTAGAAAGGTCCATCATGGAGGGCACCTCCCCCCCCCCTCCCGCCGTTCTATATCCCTGGCGCAGATAATTTTCCGTAACAAATAACCAACCAACCAATTGAACCGGTATAGTGATTGTCGTTTGAACGATATACACTCTAAAAAAAATCCGTGAAAATACAAGAGATTTTCCGTAAAATTTTACGGAGAAGTTTCATTTTTCTAAAATTTCAGTACAATTTCCTTAAATGACATTAGTTTCGTTAAAGAGACTTCACATCCGTAAATATGCAGAAAGTTTTCCGTAAATTTAATGGATTTTTCCCGTATTTCTTTCAAAACAGTACAATGTCCGCATTTCTTGCAAAACAGTGCAATTTCCGTTAATGACGTTTAAAGGTTGAGTACAGAAATCGCTTTTTTTGAAATGCGAATTAAGATTGTTATATTTACTAGAGTTCTTCTAGGATACAGGCCTGGCCCGGCTCGACCAGCTGGCTCATTCTAACCGAGGCCATGTCAATTTATTGTGAAAATAATAGTAATATTTATATTTTTTAATGAAATATTTAGAAATTTATTTTATTTTTATAAATTACAAAAAAAAAAAAAAAATCTAATCTATTTATTTTTTAAATTTACTTATTTTTTTCCTGATAATTATTTTACTTATTTTTTTCCTTTTAATGTGAGGCAATATTGTGTTACTTAAAGGTTTCATAACATAATATCTCTGCAAATTATAGCTATGCAAATTGGTATTAAACTAAACTGTTTTGGCTTACAAATTTATGAATTACGCTAAAATTTATTATTTTCTAAATTATAATTTTACAAAGTTTACAATTTTTTCCTTAAATTTATAAAATTAGTTGATGTTTTTTCTTTACTTTTATAAAAATCAAGTTTCTAATTTTATAAAGTTTTTAATTTATTTCGTTAGTTCATATTTTTATAAATTAAACTAATTTAATTTAAATTAAATCAGTTAGTCCATATTTAAACTTACCTATCCCAAAGTCATTAATTATTATTATTATTATTATTATTATTTATTTATTTATTTATTTTTTTTTTTTTAATGTAATGTTAAAAATATAATGTTTAACAGAACCGTTGAAAAATTTGAGATTTTATACTTTTAATTATCAAAAAGTGCAATCCCCCCCCAGAGCAGAAATTCCTCCCGGAGAAAAAATGTCTGAATTCAACACTAGTTAGTACTGTTGCAAAAAGAAGCAATTATTACTCTTAATACAATTTTTTAATGCATATAATACATAATAAATTAAAATTTATCTGTTATAAGTCACCAAATAATACAGCAAATTATAGAAAATATTAAAAACATTGGAAAAATCCATCTACAGATGAAACCCAGTTTTTGCATCATAAAAAGCGATTCAAATAAGTTACAGCATTTGAGCGAAAACCGCGACCAGTCATATCGCTGTGGTCTAGGGCATCGGGTTAATACACGGGACATTATGGGTTCGAATCCGCTCGCGGGAAGGGTTGGTTAAATTCTATAAACTTACTCAGAAATGAAAAAAAGAGGCCGAAATGTATCTGTCCCTTATAAGGTTGTCCTCGCGTAGTACCTTATTTTTCTTTTTTGGTCCTATAAATTTTATTTTAACGACATAAAAATTTCTATAAAATACGGAAGATGTGTTCCGAAAGTGTTCTCTAATGTGTTCCCAAAAGTGTTCAAAATGTGTGCTGAACAAATTAAGCGTTCTCAAAAGTGTTCTGAAAAGTGTTCCAAAAAGTGCGCTACAAAGTGTGCTGAAAAAGGGGACAAAATGTGTTCTCAAATGTGTTTCCAAAAGTGTTCAAAATGTGTGCTGAACAAATTAAGTGTTCTCAAAAGTGTTCTGAAAAGTGTTCCAAAAAGTGCGCTACAAAGTGTGCTGAAAAAGGGGACAAAATGTGTTCCGAAAAGTGTTCTCAAACGTGTTCCCAAAAGTGTTCAAAAAGTGTGCTAGAAAGTCTCAGAAGTGTTCTAAAAACTGTTCCAAAAAGTGTGCTAAACAAGGGGACAAAATAAGTGTTCTAAAAAGTGTTCTGAAAAGTGTATAAATATTTGCAGTGCAGTAACGTTATCTTGCTCCATATCAGAAGGGTCATCAATGTTGACTTCAGAGGAGAGGTTAATGAATTTATTGCTAAGCGGGATACTAAGATCAGTCTCGGAATGGCGTCTTTTTCCTATACGGGTGGGAGTGGGGTTTGGGATAATACTTTTAAGAATATTAAGTTACTCAAAAACGTCACTTTTAAATAATCTATGGAAACCAGTAGATATAATTAAATTGGTATTGTATGGCTCCTCAAAATGTATACATCGAAACTACATAAATGTCTTACTTGACCTTTCAGATCATCTTTAGTAGAGTAGTTTGGGAGGAATTGAAGTGACTTGATTTAATCGGCAATAGCAGAGAACCACATTGGCAGGCTCATGATTACGTTGGGTAATAGTTAAATTCAGCGAGAAAGTCCACAGTATCAGTTCCGTCGGTAATACATTCCAGTTTATTCATGATAATATTTGCGCCACTATCGGCCGTAGCCATCGTGGGCAAAACGAAACACACTCAAATACTTTTAATATGCACCACCACTACTTATAACTAAAGAACTCGCATAACACTTTAAAAAACATACACATCTTCATGTGAAAATATGTGAATGTGTGAGTCTGACTAAAGCACAGAGAAGCAAAATAAATAAATAAGTTAAGCTGTTTTATATAAAAATTCTGATGTAAAATGTTTTTATGAATGTTGAGTATAATTTTCGGACGTTCTAGGGTTAAATTTTCTTTTTATGGATAATACAATACACAAGAAGAATTAGAAGATTTTTAGTTTTATCAATTTTAAGCAGCCATTATGCCCCATCAAATCGGCAGGCTATTTATTTTCCCTTTCCTATTATCGTTAATTGACTGCCATGTATTATCTGATTTTAAAATTTAAAATGTATATAGCATATATTTGTTTATTGTGTAGCATGCCTGCAATAGAGCCATAGATATTTACTCTATTTACGATTTACAAAATTTATAAAGTTAATAATACCACATTTAGATATTTCAACTATTTTTTGTTAACTATTTTCAAGACAGTCAGATTTAGATATACCATTACCTACTATTTCCCGTGTAAAAGCTTCTTCATGTGACATATAGCAGACTGAATAGAAATAAAAGGCTCATTCAATAACAAATCGAAAAAGTTGAGAAAAATTGTAAAATGCATTAATAAGCAGAAAAATCAGAGAATTAGTTTTTTAAATATGAAAAAAAAAAAAAAAAAAAAAAAAAAAAGTCAAAGTATTTTTTAAAGACTGTTTATATAATTAAGTAGTTATTTTGACTTTGATTGTATTTAAACTAGTGCTCACAAATATATGTTCATATACGTTTAAACGTATATGTAGTTAAGCCTTTTCTCCATATTATACGTATCCAAAATCGTTACCGGTTACAGTACGTTTTAAACGTAATAAACGTATATTCGCGAGCACTAACTTAAACTTTTGATTGGAGACTTTTTAAAAATTCAACAGAAAACCTTTTTATTTTATTTTATTTTTAAATTTTGCAAGCATTACTTTTATTTTTAGTCTGAAATATTACTATTCAATAATAATAATAATAAACAAGCAGGGAATGGGTCAGTTACAAATTTGAAATTGCCCCGCGTTGGGAATAACCGTTCTAAATGGTAAATTTGTATAGGATGTTTTCAACAATATTTTGCTTTTATAACGTAGACGACGGAAAGCATTTAATTATTTTTAAATCAATTTGTTCTTCAATTTTGGTGACATTCAATTATTTCAATATTCTAGCCACATAATTAATTTTTCCTTAGGAAAAGGTTAAAACAGCCCTTTTCTTTTATACTTTCATCTATTAGAACTGAAGTTATAGCCATCGTTCCCTTACTTATTTTATTTCATTTATTTTATTTATTTATTTATCTCTATATATTGATGTACTGTAACCTGACTCCTCAACGCAATCTATATCCATTTATGATTGCCATGAGGCTGAACGAGAAAAACATCGAGAGTGAAAACACATAAAAACACGTCGCTGAAGTATGATATATACGAAAAATATAGCTGTTTGTTTACTTCCATAAGAGGATATATATAATTCACACACCAGAAAATGTTTTGATGTGAGTGTTTGTACACTGCGTAACGTAATTTCGAGGAGATCTGTTCTTCGCAAATATATGTTGCGCCATCAAACTTTTGCAGTAACATATTGACACTCAAAATAAAACATGTAATATTCTGGTTTCGCTTTTGGTTGATTAATATTAAAACTATTATAATATTTTGACAACCATATTCTTTTTTAAAAAGATAAAAAAGATGCATTATAAATAATTTAGAGAAATTACTAAATAAAGTCAAAATATGTCTGTTGTTTCCTTCGTTTTCCAATTCTAGATAATTGAGGGTTAGCTCAAAGAATGGGAAAGTTTTATTTTTCTTTCGGTCAATATCGAGCGAATGTTTGCGTGAGCATGCCAGGAAAATATATATTTTCATTTTATTTCTCTACATTTTTCTACTTCGTTTGAAAAATACTTGATAAAAGAAGTAATCCTTAGAAAATATAAGTTTTGCAGCCATGAAAGAAAAAGAAGTTTTGAAGTTATTTCTGTCTTTACTTTCAAATTTTATTTTTGCTCTTAATTTCTTTTTGTCCGCAAGAATATGTAAGATATTGTGGATGTTAAGGACAAACTCAACAAAGGTCCCTTTTTATTTAGAAAAACATAATATGGAAGATCCGACATCTCATTTCAAAAATCTCATTTTCAACTGGAACCTGACATTCACAGTCAAAAACATATATAAATTTTGGTTCAATTCTGACCGTAACTTCACTCACTTTCCGATGGTACGAAAGAAAAATCGCGCCTAAATTCGCTATTACAGCGCCACCTTCAGGCTAATTTTCTCCAAAATTTTATACAAACCTCGGTTTATGACATTACATCTAAATATAAACTTTCATTGAAAAATATTTATAAATTATTCACTTGAGCTGCAAAAAAAAAAAAAAAAATTGCACAAAATTCGCTATCACAGCGTCCCTTCTAGAGGAATACCCCTATTTTCAACTGGGACTTGACGTCCATAGTCTAAAACGTATATATATGGAGTTTGGTTCAATTCTATGCAGAACTTCATACACTTTTCCATAATACAAGGTTGGTTGTATAGGGTTTTATGGCGCAAGGTCCCATTTGGGACAAGCTGCGCCAACCATAATACAAGGAGGACACACGGACAGACAGACATTTTGTAAAAAAGCGTTTTTGGGGATATCTGACCTCTAAAACGTGTAAATCCGTTGAAAACCGGAAGTCGAAAAAAATTTCGATTACAATACTTTCTTCTGTTATAGATAGAAGAAAGTATCTAGTCACACTGGACGGACATAAAATTTACAGTAGGTCAAAAATATTTTTTCACCAGATTGTCTAAGATGTTAAAAGCGACTTGTTTTATTTTCCTAATTTTAAACTCCATGTAGAATGTTTTTTAAATAGTTATTATGATAAAAGCCATTAGTTTTAAAAAGAAACAGCTTGCACCATCTGTAGAAAAACTTTCGTTGAAAGCTGTTTTTTTAATCATGATAACTATTTGAAAACTAATCACTCTACGAACGGATATAAAATTATCAATAACAAGGAATGTCACTTCGTCAACAATCTTGCTCCATCAGACGATGCAGTTTTATCATATGAGTAACTACTTTCACGGAAGTCAATTGAAAACTGTTTTCGCTGAAGATAAAGATAATATTATTATCGGGCATGCTATTTTATAATTAAAAACAATATTTTTATGCTTGGTGTAAAAGAGTCCTAAACTGTATGTAAGAAGATACCAGAGATTGTATGTAAGAGTAATTGTATGTAATTGTATGTAACAGATACCAACAGTAACTTTTAATTTTTTCCATAAAAGACACAGTCAGTCAATCTCTTTTGATACTGAATATTCGACAATTAAAATTTTTAGAGTATTTTTAGAAGATTCCCGTTCATTATTCAAAAATTTGTTTCGTTATATGCACTTTAACGCAGTTGTTATTACATAAGTTAATATCAGCTGGGAAGACAGAGCTATGCTCGGTTAAATTTAGTTTGTGTTCAATTCGATATAACAATAAATTCTTTGTAAAACATATAACAATCTGTTCTATGTACCTGATAGGTTGAATTCTGTTTTTGAGAACGTTCTATGGACTCCGATTGGTTGAATCATGTACCTCGGCTCCTATTGGGAATTTCTAGAAAGTTCCTTCAGATTCTAAAATCTAATTTTTTCGCCAAATGTCGCCAAAATTTGGCGAAAAGTCGCAAACGTGGCAATTTTTTTTCATTAGGCGCCAAGCATGTGTTTTGGCATTGGTAATCTTGAAGAACGATTTTCCTGCCAAATCTGCAATATCGACAACATTTTGCCAAATTTGTCGATATTTGGTGAAATGTTGCCGACTTTGCGACTTTATTTCCTTCTAACTGTTCAACAACTTAATAACTGTTTCAACCTTCATTCACATTGAAACGCATTGATCCGTAGTGACTCAAAAATGATCCACTAATCGAATTTCTCCTAACATGTGACCTAGCTCGATGATCTTCTGGTAATCCAAAACGGTAAGATAAAAAATTTAGTCAAAATCCTTAGAACCGCCTTTCAGAAAAAATTAGCTTGACCCTGACCAGCAATGAACTAAAATGATCCACAAATCGAATTTCCTCGAACGTGTGACCCAGCCCAATGATCTCCTTATATCTCAAAACGGTAGGATACAAAATTAAATCAAAATTGTGTGAGCAGTTTTTTAGATAAAATGAGCTTGACCCTGACTTGTAGTGAACCAAAATGATACTCTAAACGAATTTCCTCGAACATGTGACCCAGCCTAATAGTCTTCTCGTACCCCAAAACGTTAGGATACAAAATTTAGTCAAATCGTTAGAACCATTTTTTTTAAGATAATATTAGCTTGACCCGTAGTGACTTAAAAATGAACCACTAATCAAATTTTCTCGAACATGTGACTTAACCCAATGGTCTTCTTGTAACACAAAACGATAGGATACAAAATTTGGTCAAAATCGTTAGAGCCGTTTTTAGATCAAATTTGTTTGACCCGTAGTGACCCGAAAATGTCCCACTAATCGTATTTTCTTGAACATGAGACCTAGCCTAATGGTTTTTTCGTAACCCAACATGGTAGGATGCAAAATTTAGTCAAAATCGTTTGAACCGTTTTCTAGATAAAATTAGCTTGACCCTGACCCGTAGTAACCCAAAAGGACTCACTAATCGAATTTTCTCGAACGTGTGAAATAACTTCTCGTGCCCGAAAACGATAAAATATATCTTTTTTATCAAAATCGTTAAAGCCGTTTTCTACATAAAATTTGCACGTATATATACACGCACACACAAACTCAAGATTTTCTCATATTATAATATACGATTTAGGGCAAAATGCTTTCAATTATCTTGTTAAACAATGAAATGAATCATTGCCTCTATACCAATCTCTTTTCATGACATTTTTAACTTTGTGATAAAAAAAAATATTAGATTTATTTTGTTTTATTTGGCTATTTAATTGTAGTTTTAAACTGCATCATGATACAGAGCGATATTTCGAATTATCTAGATCTACACATCTCATCAATTCAGAATTATACGTTTTGAATAACTTTTAAAAAACAATGCAACCTTTGAAAATAACTTTGATCACTTTTAAGAACAATTAAATTACGGAAGTACAGATTACTTTAAAAGAAGAAAGCGTCACCTTTTTTAAAATATATTTTTCAAACGTTGTAAACATTATTCATGGTACTTAAACAAGGCTTTTTGTTACATCTTCATTATTTTTATTCTAAAATATAATTAAAAATAATACAGTTTTACATTTCTATTCTTCTTTAAAACTGGAAAATCTACGAAATTGTAAGAAATGTCTTATATATATATTTATTTATTTTAATGCATTCATCAACGAATTAATTTTACTCGAAGCAAAATGTTTCACAGTAAAAAAACAAAAGAAGAAATTTAAAAGAGAGTAATATGACAAAAAATAAAAAGTTCAACAATTTTTAATTGGATGTGTGTCTTTAAGAAGAGTCTATGTTACAAATTTAAAATTTTACAGAAATGAGGAAATGGCTGCAAATATAGAAACTCAATAGCGATTTCAAGGTAAATAATTTTTACAAAAAGATTTAAAGTGATATCTCAATTATTAAGAAATATATGAGCAAAAATGTGAGCGTGAGCACGATCGATAAATCCGACCTCGCCGAAAGGATTCTACTCCCTTTTAAATGAGCAGATTACTGCACAGGACGCCACAAAGTATGGCGCAGGAATGGCAAATTAAGAGTAAGTTGAAAAAAAAAAATACATCTCAGTATATATTTTTTTTCTTCTAAAACTTTAAACGCGATTTTCTGGAAACTGCATTTTTCATCATTCCCACCATGATAAGTTGAACAATTTTTAACATTTTGGGATAAAAGTTACTCTTATAATTAAATTCTCTAAGGGTCATCAAATAATTTTTTTTTGAAATTTTTAATTTTTTATAATTGTTCAATAAGTTTAAAATTTAAAATTTTAGACGTAAAATGAAACATTTTTCAAAATAGCGCAATTTTCTTATTTTTCAAAAAGTTAAAAATCTGAACCCTTAGCTACAACCTTATTTTTCAAGAAGAAACTGAGATTTTAATATTTTTTTGTTTCTACCGGAAAATAGGATGCTGCTCATCGAGCCGAGATATTTTGGTACAGGTCAACGCGGCTGCAGGTTTCCGACGTAATATGTGACCAAATTTATCAAAACAAATATTTTTAAATGCTTAAAGCAATAAAAAATAATGTAGAATTATTAGTTTTTCAATTAATTTTACTCACTTTATATAAAAAAAAATCAAAATATGTCAAATTTACGCCGCCGAGAACCCATGCAACCCCTTAATTTAGTAAATTATCGTTATCCCCCCCCCCCAAAAAAAAGGAAGGAAGAAAATATAAATAAAAATTTGGAAAAAGGAACTATGAACCTTGTTGAAGTACATGGAAGTTACGCCACTTTTTGTAATCGTAATAAAATGTTTCAGTTTTCTTAATTAAAATGGACGTTTAATTTAAATGTGATGACATTTTCACCAGTGGAAGCTTTAAAGTTCATGATTTATAAATGCAAATGCATTTGATCTACAGAATATGACATGACTTTCACACATAAACATATATTAAATGTTCAAAATGTTTTGATATAAAAAATATTTTTAATCTTGTTCAGTTTCTTTTAAAAATACGATTAAAAAAAAAAATTACATTACAAGTAAAATAAATGTTTCAAATAATCTTAAAAATCAAAATTAGATTTTAAAAAAAAAGTTTTTTTTTAATCATGACGACAAAAACTTTCCTTTCAATAAAATATACTTCAACGCATGAAGATGCACAATTCGCTTTAAATATGATGTGATTTTCCCCAGTAAATGCTTTTCGCCAGTAATAATTTAATTATTTTAAAGTTCTTTTTAATTTTCATTAGTCACGTGTAAATATATATATTTCAATTGAAAATGCATTCTTTGAAAATACTATTATGCGGATTTTTTAAATTGTGGCAACTGTAAATATAAAAAGTCTACTTTTAAATATTCTTTAGCAGAATAATGAAATTTTGAATAAAAAATTCGAAAAGCACACACAAAAATAATAAAATTTTAAAAAAATGATTGCACACTACATGCCATGATTTAGTAAAGTTTGCGCCTGCAAAAGATGGTTAAATTGCTATGCATAGTTTTTAATCCTGTAAAACTTATGTAACTGAACTATCCTGACCCATTTCAACATTGATTAGCACTTAAAATAATTCTCCGATTTAAAAACCGTTTTCTTCAGCATGTTTATCATACATTTCTCAATAAAACTATCAGTTTTCATGTTTTTGTACGCAATAGTGTTTGAAAGTGAAATACATGGTAGAAACCCAACGGGAACGGCAACGTTAATAACTTTTTTTTTTTTTTTTTTTTTTTTTTTTTTAAGAATAGATATAACATTTTCTTCCACTAAGCTCTTCCATTTTTGTAGCTTAGTGAGTTCATTCATTTACCGGGTGCTTCACAGGGTATAGCATACCTTTTAGGTGAATAACTCGTCAACGGGTGAAGATAGTGACTTGAAATTGTGCACGCATGCACAGGGACCCAAATAAAACTTAATTACGGACTCTGTTACTGTCGAAGATTAAATGTAACGAAACCAAATTTACCGATATTCAGTCGAAGATCAGAGACCTGCCGAAACACCCAGGAAGTCGTCTGGTGACTTTAAAAATAGGCCAAAGCCATCTTCAAGCATGTTAAGAGCATTAATTGTCAAGTTTGAACTAACAGGTTCAATGGCTGATGACAAAGTGAACATAAAGACCAAACAAAACACAACAAAGAAGCCCGAAAGCATCACTGCTGCCAAAATAATAATGGACGAAGGGCCATCAACATCAACTTGACACATGGATCAACAACTTGACTCTGGACATTGCCTATGGACTTTTGGCGCTCCTATAGCCCTGACTTATCACCGCTAGACTTCTTTCTATGAAGCTATGTTAAAGATAAAGTCTACTGAGATTGACCAAAAACCATTAGAGCTGAAAACAGCGATAACAAGTGTGATAAGGTTGATTCTAAAAGATCAACTGAAGCAGGTTATCGCGAATTTGGAGCAGAGACTTTGTTTCGTAGACTCTTCAGATGGCCAATAATTTGAGAACCTCTTTTTAATTTAATTTATTCTCGTGTGCAAATCCTGAAATTTAAAAATAAAATTATTTTTCCGTTCAAAAGTTCTTCAGTGTTTTTTTTTCTATACCCTGTGAAGCACCCTGTATTTCGTATATTTGACTAACTGGTAAAAATATTTTTCGTCTCTCTCATGAAATGAATGAGGTTTCAAATTCAGTTTTGAAAATAAAGTAGTCCAGTGATCATCAACCACGTGCCCATGTGTGCACTAGCACCCACCAACCACTTTTTATGCACTCACGAAAGTTTTATAAATTTACAGGCATAACTATATATATATGCATTTTGCATTCGTGTGTATTATAAGCATTGGTGTTCATTGAAAGAAAAAAAGGGTTCGATTTTTCTACAATCTTTTCTTATGAAATCTGCCAGGAACAAAATTTCTGAAAAACACAATTGCACTAAATATCAAGATTTTTCTATATACTGGTACATATTTAGTGTATTCGGTAATTAAAACGAAGTTTTGTTAGCTTTCCCACTTTTATTTATTTATTTATTTATTTTGAAAATATACATCTGTACCCAACATTATGTGGAAATGTGTACTATGTTCGGGACATGTGGACTCAAAATTCACACATATGTGCGCCCAAGGATTTCTTAAAAAATCCAATGGTAGCACGTAATCAGTATTCTCCGAAGTAGTCTTTAACACTGACAAAAACATATTACTTTTATGTTACATACACTGTTAAAAATTTGCAGCAAACTGTCCAGTCATTTGACCGTTTTTGTAGAAAACTGTTACATAACCGTAATTTAACTATACTCTGACCGTATTATTGCTCATTTTATGGTCAGAATATAGTTAAATTACGGTTATGTAAACGTTTTCTACAAAAACGGTCAAATGACTGGACAGTTTGCTGCAAATTTTTAACAGTGTATATGAACCAATCCGTCTCTGTTTTTAATTATGTATTCAGCCCATCGCCAATATGGTATGCATTTGTTTATAGCATAAATGTCAATAAAAAAAATAGTATTATAAATAATAGCCATAATAGCCGGACAATAGTATCCAATTCATGTTAAATACTGTGTAGATTGGTTAATTAATAACATATTGTGAAATCCTTTGTTATTAATGCAAAAAATCAAATGCGCCCACGGTAGCACAAAGTTGGTTATCTCTGAAGTAGTATTTAACACTGACAAAAACATATTACTTTTTATGTTACATATATGCCCCAAGCCGCCTCTGTTTTTGAACTATGTACTTTGCCCATCACTAATGTGATATAAATTCATTTATAACATAAGCATCAATGTAAAAACATAGTCATACAAACAAATGGAATCATACCTAACAGTTGTTTAAACTTTTTTGATAAATGTTTATACAAAATCTTCACAAAATATAACTTTTGTATTTTTATTTTTGTTTTCATTATTACTTAATGTTTAGCATTTTACAATGTTATTCTACAATGGATTTTATCTCTAAATTTGTACGACCAAAATGCCACAATTTAACGGAAGAGAAGAGATAAATCTTTGAACTTATAATCTTTACAAGGATCGTTAACTCTGTTTTAAGCCATACTAATTATTCAACTAAGACAACACAAACATTTCTCGTATATTTAAAGGAATCCAGTTGCGCATTTTCCTAATGAACGAGTTACAGTGACTCTAATTTTACCTGAAACGTAAACCCTAGTTCAAATATTTCACTGATTACAGGTTATCAGTCAGCAGTTAAAATACTGTAGTTATTTTACTTTTAAAAAAAAACATTTAAAAGTTTTTCAAAGGTGAGTGACTGGAAGTGTGTACTTAAAAAAAAATTTAACTAAAAATCGTTTTCTTCCGCATATCTTCTCAAGACTGTTTAGAATAATAGAAGATTATATATATATATATATATATATATATGTTTGTGTCTGAAGGATTTACTAAATAAAGATAATACCAATAAGTGTTTGTTCCAATATGTTTGCAATATTTATCCTACATTTTTAGACTGTCTTAAAAGGAAAAAAAAAACACAAAGAATATTATGTAAGAGAATCTTTTCAAATCTTGAGTTATGTGATAAATGTATTTGCAACACTGTTAAAAATTTGCAGCAAACTGTCCAGTCATTTGACCGTTTTTACAGAAAACATTAACAACCGTTATTATAACAACAACAGAAACACAACCGTAATTTAACTATATTCTGACCATATTATTGCCCATATTATGGTCAGACTACAGATAAATTACGGTTATGTAACAGTTTTCTATAAAAACGGTCAAATGATTGGACAGTTTGCTGCAAATTTTTAACAGTGAGTTTGTCGCAATCTAACACTGAAAAAAAAAAAGACAAATGTTTCTTAATTTACGAAAATATACCCACGAACGGAAATATACAATACCCTCTTCCGAGTTACCCATGATTTCGAAAAGCGTTCTTCATCTTTAGAAATCCTAGAAACTAATATATTTTCAAGATTTAAAAAAACATTTATAAAAACAAAGTTTCTTTTGCTGCCAATGATTTTTGGAAACGTTTTTATAGTGTATTAATCATTTTTACAAACCGGAATATCAGTTTTTAGAAGGCTATTCATTCTCAATTAAGCATTTTCAGCTGCGTAATGGAATTTATACATGCAAGAATAATAAAATAATGTTAATTTTAATGTTAATGTTAATGTATCCTGTTTGTCTGTAAAACATGTTTTATGAACATGAAAATCTTTACTTGAGAATTGATAGCATCCGAAAAACCTATAATTCGCGTTGAGAAAACGGATTAATACGAAATAAAAAATACTCGTAACCGTTTTCGTAAATCAGTGGCAGCAAAAGAAACGTTGTTTTTATAAATGCTTCTTTAAATCTCGAAAATGTATTGGTTTCTGACGTTTCTAAAGATAAAGAACGCTTTTCAGAATCGTGGGTAACTCGGAAGAGGTTATTGTATATTTTCGTTCGTGGTAATATTACACTTTCCTAGATTGAGAAACATTTGTCTTTTTTCGCAGAGTCTGCAACACGCAAAATTTATTTGGTTGTCATTCTTCCATTTTTAAAATTAAATTGCCACTATTTCTAAATGATAAAATATCTGCAATTATTATTTAAGAGGATTTTTCCGAAAAAAGAAATCATATTTAAATAAAAGTTATTTAATTTAAAAAAATTTTTTGAAGAAATTAAATAAACAAACATTTAAATTAAAACTAATTCTTTAATACGCTTATGTGTTTGTTAGCTTTATTAGAATATGTGCAGTTTGGGCGATGAAAATTCTTTATATAGCCGCGACTCTCTATAACGAACTTCCATATCATGAATTTCTCGATATAACGAATTTTTAGCAGGAACAGTCATTTTTTCGCATGATTACATTGAAAATAATCTCCATATAGCGAGAGCTCTATCTCCATATAACGAATTTTTTCAGAAATTTTTCTTCATTTGTCCATAAAAAGCTTCAAAACCACGTGGAATCAATTTTCCTTCACTGATTCCTGGTTTATCCTTCAAAGTTGAGTACCTCTACCTTATTCTTTATTTTGTTTATCAAGTTCATTTTCACAAAAAGTTTTGCGAAATTAGTTTATTTATCATTATTGACCCTGACCAGGGCTTGACAAATGCGGTCGCCAGGTCGCCACTGGCGACCAACTTTTTTTATCTGGCGACTAACTTTTTTAATCTGACTTTTGTTTCATTTATTTATTTATTTTTTACAAAAATTGAACTAAAAAATGAGCACAAACGACATTTTCTCTAAAGCGAAGTTAAAATGGCATTTTCCATTTCATGCACATAAAACGCCATTTTCTTTTCCGCTCTAGTCGGCTAGTGATGTGATTAGAATGTGAGGAAAGGGGGTGTTCAATAACAAATAGTCTTATGTGGCTTCTAAAAATTGGATGCAATGATAAAAAATGCTTACTTTTTTGTATGTTTCAAATCAGATTTTTGTGTTCAGAATTAAAACTTTTAATCTATTACATTCATTTTAAAAGAATAATAACATATAAGTGATTATAAGTAATTCATTCGAAGTAAATCTATAAAACTTAATTAAAATTTCAAGAATAATTTATTTTAATAAAAATATGTATTATTATTTTTAATATTTTTCCCCGGCTTAAAATGCTTGGCGCCTCGCGTCTGTTTGCACCACACGCGTTGGACATTGCCGTCACTCTGTCTTGGCGACAAATGTCTGGTTCAGAGTTGTTTCTCAATAGTATTTTATAATTACATTGTTTGGATTATTATCTGCAGTAAATGGAAATAAAAAATCATTGATTGCACTTCAAAAAGTTTTTTTTTTTTTAAATTCTTATCGTAGATGGTTGGATCAAAATAAACCCCAGCCGGCTGCTGATTTCGATTTAATGCAGCGCGGGAAAAAATATTTTTTTCTTTCCTTTTTAGTTACGAAAACAAACGTTTACGTAATAACTCGTAATATTACGCGTTAATAGCCCTCGAGTTTGCGAACATCACAATGTTTAATTAAATTTCTTATAAGATATCTCATTATAGATGCTGCAAAGTTACAAAATATTAAGAAATAAATTTGAAATCATATTCACACACACACACAAACAAACAAACAAACAACAACAGAAAAAATTAACCTATTTTTAATTTGGCAAAACTATTGCAAATGTCATTAAATGCAAATTTTGAAATAATTAAATCAGAATTATTTGACTTTTTTATTTTGATAGGCTAAATAGGCATAAAATCGTTTTCCGGCTTCACTATTTTATAGATGCCCTCTCATCCGATATAGATTTTGTAGCACTCAACTATTTGAACATTTGAAGCATACGGCAATCAGCATTTCCCGAACATGTCGGTTAATTCAGAGTTTACAATATTTCCTTTATTATTATTTTTTTCACAAATATATAACTTTGATAAGTTTCCTTAGAAAACTTAGTTATTATGCACTATTATAAACTATGTAACTAATAATTCTAAACTATGTTTGTTATTATTTTTTCTGACTTAATTCCTAAGCAAACGTTTGTACTTTTTAAAAATCAATAACGGGGAGGGGGGGGGGGGTGTTAAATTTTTTTACTGGCGACTAGAATTTATACCTGGCTACCAGATTTTTTCAAATTTGTAAAGCCCTGACCCTGACAATGTTGCCGATTGAGCGTATGAAACTGTTTATTAATAAGCCTTTATATGTATAATGTTACTCCTTTAAGCATATACATTTTCAAATTTAGTGATTTTCCAATATAATTTCGCATTCCTTGTTAAAGAGTGAACATTTTTACGAAAGTGTAACAGTTTTAAAATCAAAACAACCAAAAATTACAGCTGTCTTCGTCTATAACAAGTGTAAGTTTTCCTTATGCGTTTTTTTTTTTTTTTTTTAATTATGCTTTTAAATAAATGTTTATTTTCCGTTTTGAAACTGTTTAAATAATTAAAAAAACAATATCAAATTAATATTTAGAGGTAAACAGGTACTTCTCTATTATCCCGTCGACCACTTTTCATAACAAAAAACTATCGCCAAACTGTAGCGCTAAATAAACGGGAGAACGTTGCTATTGGAATATCAAAATAAATAAATAAATAAAATATAGGAATTTAAGTACACAATTGTTATTTTAATTAAGGAAATAACTAATAAATTAGTAAAACATAATGAAAAATACAAGCAAATGTCGAATTAAAAACCACTTGATGACATAACAAACACGTATAATGCTTCTGACATCAAATACATGGGACTGCATTTTTGGCGTTTAATCTTACAGTTTGGCGATAGTTTTTTGTTAAGAAAAGTGGTCGACGGGATAATAGAGAAGTACCGTTAAACATTTTAAAATCTTAATTAAACACCTCAGAAAGATTTTTTTTTTTTAATTTAAACATTAAATAGGAATATTTTCGTTATTCTATATAACGAATTGTTCTATACAATTTTCTTTTTTTTTTACTGGAACAATGGATTTCGTTATATATAGAGACTCGATTGTAGTCTGATTTGAGATATCATCATGGTATATGATAAAAATTGTGAGGGGGCAGCTGAAGATCATATCGTTTCTAACAAAAAAGAAAAGAAAGGATAAAAAATTAGTGTGCTGCGAGAAATTTTATAAATGTGCTTGCAATTACATATGCATGAATGTATGGTACTGCAAAAGCTCAGAAATTGTAAATCGTTGCATTTGCCATAGAGATGTCATATAGTAAATGAGTGTAAACTTTTGCATCTCAAGGATTTACAATCTATTCTAAGAAATGCTCGCGTGTACGACCTGCTAGATAGATTGAGATTAGCCAACTGTTAAGGAAAAATCATATGATTTACGGCTACTCATAACATATCTATGAAATACACGGAAATTATTCAACCAAATTTTTGTTCAATATTTTGAACTCATAACTAAACGTGTTATTGTATTTTATATATTCATTTTATTATACATTTGATGATTTGTATGACGCATTTTTGTGGTAACTTCCTGGCATAATTGCATTTATTCAATCATCACCTACTAAAAACTCATTTACAAATACAAATGTTCTTATTTCCTTTGTTCAAAATTCATTGATGCTTAGTTAACTTTTTCGTATAAATGAAATCTGTTCCATTTGTGCAACGGTCATATAGAAATGATTCAGTCGCGTTTATTTTTCTTTAACATATTTAATTGCTTTTTCGTTATTAACAGAGAGGAGAGAAGTTATGATATACTTATTATTACAGCGGTATCTAGACCACCGTATATAGTATAGACCAGCCTTACCGAACCTACGGCCCGCGGGTCGCATGTGGACCACCGGCCTTTTATGTGCGGCCCAAGACACATAATCATTAATCCATGTATAAAATTAATTGAGATGAACATAAAAGGTATTTAAGACTGTTGTTTTATATATTTTCATGGGAAGACAAAATTTGTCCTGTTATTTATAATTGATTTAAAATTATGTTAAAACATCTTTAATACTGTGTTTTTTAGTCAAAAGTTCTTTTTACATGGTAGTCTTATTAGTGTTGCATACATTTCATAATCTTCAATTCTAGTCAAACATTGTTCCAAATTAATTAGATTTTCACTATATATTTCTACAAATAAAAGAAAATAAAGTTTTTTAATTGAGCAAAAGATTGGTTTATTAAAGAAAATCGCATGATTTTTTTTGCCCATGATTATTTGCCAACGGTTATTTTTTTTGGCCATGACTCAGAAAAAATTGGCACCAAACATTTTTTACACTTTTTACATTTTTTAGCGAATTCCAAAGCAACGAATTTCGAGGCCTATTTCTGTAAAATTTATAATAGAAATGTACCACAAAGTTTAATGTTTGGAAATGGTGGCGTTAAAATATTTTTGGTAACATTTCTTCCGCAACAAACTTTTAATCCCATTGATGTTATATTGCTTTGTTATGCAACTTTTGTTAGCTATTATTTTAATTATTCTTTTTTAATCTTTGTTAAGAGCGTTGCGGCCTGCCTAACGTCGCAAACATGTGTTTGCGGTCCGCAAGAATAAAAGGTTGAGTATGGCCGGTCTAGACTGACAACAATATGACGTGCTTATTCAGAACCAGGTACTTATTACTATTCACTAATTCACTGAAAGGTACACGATAATAAAAAAAAGACAAATGTTACCTAATCTCGGAAAATATAATATAACCACGAACGAAAATATACAGTAACATCATCAGAGTTACCCACGACTCCGAAAAGCATTCTTTATATTTAGAAATTTCAGTAGCCAATATATTTTCAAAAATTAAAGAAGCATTTATAAAAACAAAGTTTTTTTTGCGGCCACTGATTTTTGGAAACGTTTCGTATTTCCGAATAGTTTTTATATTGTATTACTCAGTTTTTTCAACCCGCAATATAGATATCAATTCTCAAATAAATCATCAAACATGATAAATTAACATCATTAATATTAACATTAAAATTGCTATTATTTTGTTACTTCCGAAAGTATAAATTACGTAGCTGAAAATGCTTACTCGAGAATTGATAGTATCAAAAAAAACAATATTTCGGTTTGAGAAAACTGATTAATACACTATAAGAACTACAAACATTTCAGAAAATCAGTGGCAGCAAAAGAAAATTTGATTTTATAAATGCTTCTTTAAATCTCGAAAATATATTAGTTTCTGAGGTTTCTAAAGATAAAGAACAGATTTCGAAATCATGTGTAACTCGTAAGAGGATATTGCATATTTTCGCATTCCGGAAAGTGTTCGTTTATCTTTAGAAAACTTAAAATCAATAGATCTTCGAGATTTAATAAAAAAATTATGTAAAACAAAGTTTTTTTTCCCGTAATTTTTGGAAACGAAATATTTAAATAAACATTTTCAGCTGCGTAAATGAACGCTTTTCGGAATCGTGGGTAACTCGAAAAAAGTTTATATTATATTTTCGTCCGTAGCTCTATTATATTTTCGTAGATTAAAAACATTTGTCTTTGTTTTACAATGTAATATCACTCTTTTTCACTAGTATAAAACAAAATGCAGTGAAACCGCGATAACTGAACATTTGGATAACTCCCTTGTAGCTACACATTTATTATTCTTATACTTCTGCAAATGTAAATTAAATAACTTTTTTATTTCAGAATTAATGTAGAAATTTCGGATATTATGGAACAGTCGGATAATATGGAATATCAAAGTTTCTGTTTGGTAAAGTGCTGCCACCAAGCGGCAATCTCATAAAGTACTTAAGAACGTTTCTAGAAAGCCTCCCAGAACGTGCAGTTCGTAGAAAATATACAGAAACATCATCAGAGTTACCCACGACTCCGAAAAGCATTCTTTATATTTAGAAATTACTAATGGCGTCCGGGCGCGTTGTGTGAAAAAATATTTATGTTTCGTATTTAGACAGTTTCAGGAGATAATTTTTGAATATTTTTGCATTGAAATTAAGCACAATGTACACTGAAATTCTAAAAGTTTATGATGTAATACTCGTTTTTTAGCTCGCGATTTACACACATAAACATAGAGTTTTTTTATTCAATCCGTCGGTGTCGAGTTATATGGAATTCCAATATCTCCTTATACTCCATGATTATGCTGGCGAAAAGACAGATCTTATATTTGCGATTTGTGCAAATCTGAACTGGACGAACTGGGGTACTGAAAATACTGGCAAAATGAACGGGAGTATATTGGCTGACTATCTAGACACTATATTTTGATCGTGCTCTCCTGATACCATTACATCTGTTTTTTGCTAATTTTTTTTTTTCATTTTTAGCCCTCTATTCCATATTTCCCGACTATCTCACAATACCCTCAAAATACGTTTATTATTATTATTATTTGTTTACAAGTCATGGAATTCGGGAACAATAATTTTTGTCTGTAAAAACTATTTGCAGATAGTTGAAGTTTGCAATTTTATTCGGTATTCGGGTTTTAAACAAAATCACAATGTTGTATTGCACCAAATTTAAATAGTATTCCATAATACACGAAGTTCCTTTATATAGTTAAATTGAATTATTCAGTAAAAACGCTGTGAATTCAACTCTAACATCATTATTTATTTTATAAAGAAAGAAATACGTGGATTAATTCCTTATTGCTTGAGAAACTAACACGGTTGAATGAAATTCAATAATAAATCAAGAAGTAAATGTAAAAATTTCACAAAGTTCTCTATTTCTACGAAGTAATTACCTCACATGTTTATTCAATAACATATCATTCACTACCTTACATTTTGCCAACAATAAATAAAAGGCAAAACTGAAATAAATTTTGCAATAAATAAATAAATAAATAAGTAACAGGCACATCAAATTAATATTTTTCACTATATTCTAAAATATAAATATGTGTTTTCTTTTTCATAAAAACATACTTACTTCAACGACTTTTATATAAGTGATGATACATTTGAAAATTTAAATTTCGAATTAACTTTTCAATATACTTTCTAAATTGTAAAACAGTGTTAAATAAAAATCATAAAAACAATAAAAAAAAAATTGTATACAACATAGTCTGTTTATTTCTTCTTCACCGAAGACTTTATCAATACAAATGAGACTATTCTAGAGTTGCACGATCGATAATGAAAATGTATACTCGTATTTCCATGTAAATTATATATGTTATTAATGTTTACTATGGCATGTTCGCAATTGAAAATGAAGAGTGTAGCATTTATAGTTCATTTACACGGATACTCAAAAGAATATCGTTACATTATGGTCGATAGGAGAAAATCGTTTGCAGTGTATTTTAATGACGTTACCCTATTTCAAAAATATTGAAATTAACACACATGAATAACGCCAATGTAAGATGCTTACGGTAGTATATGGTGTGCATAGCATTTATAGTTGATTTACAGGAACACACAAAATAATTCAGTTACAGTACTGTCTATAAGCGGTAACAGCTGGAAGTGAGATTTCAGTTGTCGTATGCGTTTTCAAATTTAACCGATATTTTGCATATTACTTGATGTGTGTAATTTCTATACTTCGTATGCAGAACCACACAGAAGTATTCGAGTAAATTTTCATTTACTAAAGGAAATTTCCAAAGGGAAATTTTCCACTGTGTTATGTGTTTCCTAACTGAAATAAATTGTAGTACAGTATGTAGCATGTGTGCAAATATGGATCATATACAGGGCTGCTCAAAAGTATACGGACACTTTTCCGACTATAGATGGTAACTTACTGAAATGTGATTTTCAAATGTGTTTGGCGTTTTCCACAAATCCTCATCATTTTTAGCTTCCGGCCAGCACTCCTCTTCTCACTCTTCTCACTCAACCAAACAGGAGCTCTTTAACTGTTTCAATTTGTATTGTTTTATCAGAGCTGGTAAATTCCAGTGTTTTTTCCATTGTAAATTTTGTATATATTTATCAGTTTATATTATTAGTTTGTTATATACATTAATCTCTGTAAAGCAATATTTGTCAACTTGTTTAATATTATTGTACCACTATATTTCTTCACAAACATTGTATATTCTTTCCCAATCGTCTTTTACCTTTGCCAAATTCGTTAAGTTACAGTACTCGCAGTGTGATGGAAAACGTTTATAATAAATGCTTAACGCATGGTTTTTCTCTTCTGTTTTTCCTGTTTTAGTTATTTCAAGGACATTTTCTTGTTTTATTTTATTTCTAATACATTAAACGTAAAAATTTGACTGCCTGTATTGTGTGCCGTACAAATTAGGTAATCTAAAGTTTTAAGCATTTTAAGAAAGTTAAACATGAACTAAGAAGCTCGCTGAGAAAGACCCAAAACATGAATGATTTCTTTTTCTCTTTTTTTTTTTTTTCAGGATAATAATAAAAGAACTCCTCCTATCTTAATCCCAATGTAATTGATTTTCTGGAAGCCATACAACAATTAGTTGGCTGTGTAATTTTTCTTTTTCTTTTATATTTCTTACAAAATTCTTTTTTATTTTACATTTCTTACCATGTTCATATCTGATTCATTTCCCCATGAACATCAGCAAAACGAAATTCGTGAAGAGGCAAGATTTTGAACAGAAGTTGCATGAGGTCTGTAACTAGGCGATGGTTTTAAAAGGAAGAATATAAACTTGAAAGAAACTAAACTAAGCATTTTTCATCAAAACACCCGTTCAAAACAAGTTTTAAACATATCAATGTAGAAAAAATATACAGAAATGTAACAAATAAAAAATAATAAAAACTATTGTTCTACCTTTATTTCATTGTTTATTTCATTTTTTTTCAATATGTAATTTAAATAGTTCATTTAACTTTTTTCTCAGAGGAGCAGAGCCTCTGAATTTCCATCTGAGGTTAGTTTTAAACACATAGACATAAAAAGGAAAACATATTGTATCACTATTGTCTTCGGCGAGGGTTCCAGGGAAGTGGGGGAAAAGAGCCACTTTGATGAAAAATCTTTACTTTTTATTTCAGTTAGTGTTTATTTATATTAAACTTGGGTGGCATACTGAGTGTGCCACTCTGTGATTAGAACAGCTGTGAATTCTAAAATAATTACGTAATTAACATTTACTCTTCAATTACCCTCTTCCCAAAGTCCCTTTAATGTTCAACCGATATTTAAAATTAAAGTTAGCAATTTTTTCTGTTCTGTTTCATCATTTTTATTGGTAAGTCACCATTGGTGTTCGGAATATGCCACTCATGGTTTTGTGTAATACATTCTATTTTCTTTCTTAACTAAACTTTTTCTTTTAAATGTGACGTCTATGACTTTTATACAATTACTAGTCAGTAGACGCAATTCTTCTTTAACATAAAAATATATTTTATCTTTAAAAGACGTTAGAAACTTGGAATACGCCAGCTGTGTCTTTGTGTTACTGCAAACCAACCTTGTTACATTAACTTTAATTAAATTAGTTTTGTTTTAATAATTTCATATTTGTTACTGTTATACTACTGCTGGACATTGCAATATACAAGGATATCATTTAAAGTTGTGATTTAAACTTTAACAAGAAAGAAAAATCACGCGTCAAGCATAGATTATGAAACACTTTCCAACACTTCCAGAATATTTTAACAAAACTTCGCCATTTAATAAAGTAAAGAAGATACCTAAATAGGCATTTTAGAAAATGCATAGCACATTTCAAAACCTGATTTCAGCAAAAACCGTTCATAGACCAAAAGATACTCTAATTCTTTTGGGCAGCCATGTATATGATATATAGTTTTGTATATATTGTACATAACATGCTAAAATTATGTTTAGCAAGAAATGCATAACACAGTTGAAAATTCACCTTCAGTAATTTCTACCAATAGTCAGAAACGTACTTGCAAACGTTCTTTTCTACAGCCCTGTATATTAATTACAGATTTTTATATATGCCACATATTAAACTAAAATTTAATTCAGGCAAAAATACGCCCAGAACGACTGAAACACACTTCCAGGAATTACTTTTCATAGCCGGCCATGTATCCAGATTTTGCATAACACTGTATATCATTTTATTTATATTCCACAAACATATCTAAGATGCATAACACCTTTAAGCAATTCACGATGATCTGTAAAATTTATACAAACCACGTAGTAGGCGAAATTTATTAAACCTTAAAAACGCATGTCATAACAGAAAACGCACTTTCAGCAATTATCCCTACTAGAAAGTATTGCGGATACACTACTGTATCCGACATTTTTTGTGTATCCCTGTAAATGAACGACAAATGCTATGCACATTATATTCTACGCAAAATTCTTGTAGTAATCAGTATTGTATATTAAATTCATCATGTTTGAAATAATGCAACATAATTTAAAATACTCAGCAAGCAGTTTTTCCCCGTAGAATATTATTTAATCGAATTCTATTGTTTGGCCCTGTGAATTAATAACTGTTTTCAGTATTCTAAAGAACGCATGTTTTACTGCATCCCAGAAATTGATATCAATTTCATTATGTTTGTAACAGTGTAATATCACTAAAATAGAACTCAAACGATTTATTCTCATAAACCGTGATATAACGGAATTCTTTTGAGTGCCTCTGTTATTGAGCTATACGTGCTACACATAATATATTCTAAAGTAATCTTCTTGTACTGCACCTCAATAATGCATATAAGTTTCAGTCGAATCATGCGTCAAGCACAGATTATGAAACAATTTCCAACACATTCAGAATATTGTAACAAAACTTTACAGTTTATTTAGTAAACAATTTAGAAAACACATAACACTTTTGAAAACCCTATTTCAGCAATTATTACCAACAGTCAAACAAAATATCCAAATTCTTTTGTGCAGCCCTAAATATGATCTACAGATGCATGCTACACAGTATGCTAAAATTTACTTCAGTTAGGAAATACATATAACAATTGAAAATTCCCCTTGAGCAATTCAATAAACGGAAATGTACATGAAATCTTTTGAGCAACCCTGTATATGATCTATAGAATTTATATGCAACAATTAATATGCAAAAAATTAACTACATTTAAAAACCCGTACCACAACTGAAAACGAACTACCACCAATTATTGTCCATTGACAGTACTATAACCAAATTATTTTGCGTGTACCTGTAAATGATCGATGCATTCTGTGCATATCATATTATGCAGTAAGCGTGTTCTAGGGCATCTCAGTGATATGTGTTAATTTGAATATATATAAAATTGTGAAACATCATTAAAATACGCTGCAAATGATCCCCCCCCCTACACCGTAATGTAACGGAATTCTTTTGAGTGTCCCTGTAAAAGAAACATAAATGCTACATACTTCCTTTTCAATACTAAACGTACCATAGTAAACCCCAATAACATATATTAATTCAAGGAAATCCGAGTATATTTACGCGAGCTAGATCATCGACAGACGACAGACAGACGCCAGACAGACAAACAGACAGACAAACTGAATGCATAAATACTTTTCAACTATGTTGGAAAGTGTCAAACACTAATGCAGCATAGAGTGCGCCGAAGGTCTCTTTATGTTATTTAGTTATTGCAAGTTTATTAGTTATTACAAGTTATTACAAGTTTAGTTATTTAGTTTATGTTATTTTGTTATTACAAACCACCCATGTATTTAAATGTTAAATCACTTGGAAAGAATAAATTTTACTCTTTTTTTTTTCAATTATTAAATAAAAAGAAAACTTAGTTAATTAAATTCTAAAATCTAGGGAGGGTCAATGGACCACTCTTGTTCCCGTTATCGGCGCCCGTGCCTCTCTCACTTGAAATTAAAATACATATGAGAGTTAATTCCAAAAATATTTTTGATCTCGAGGTTTTGTGTTTCACTTTCAGATCCAATAAATATATTGAGAAATAATATTTCGCCTGGAAATTAAATTTTATTTTGGAGATTTAATATCTTTTTTTTTTTTTTTTTTTTTTTAAAGGGAAGGCAAAAAAGAGTTGTATTCGATAACTTTCTGGCTTGTAAGTATTATTAAAACATGGGTATAGCGAAAGAAAACATTGTATTCGTAGAATTATCTAAGTTATCAATTTTTGGGATAAAAATAATTTCTCTCTTCTGGTAGATTTTTGTAACCAATGCTTTATTCCTTTGATTTTTCTTAGAGATTAATACTGAATCAATTATTATTTTTAAAGGAAAATCTTTTTAAATAATTTAATACTTATGTAGTAACTAAAGATGGATATTATTACTTTAGTTGTATATTTGGAGTTGTATATTTTTGTATTTAAAACGAAATACTTTTAACATAAAATGAGTCAGTAAAGTGCATTCAAAAGATTCATTACAACACATAAACTGCGAGTACAATTTTTAGCATATTTATTATTATATATTATTATATGCATCAAAACCTGCCATAAAAATACAATATTGCCTTAAACGTAAAATTTCATGGTTCAGGTGAGAATAATTCAATGCACTGATAAGCAACGATGTACTTGCTAAGGCGAAAACCTGTCTAAAATGGAATTCATTTGCAGTTCTTTACCCTTTCGTCTTAACATGTTTTACAGTATGTTTATTTTACATCATATTTTTCACAAATTTAAAATTTATTTGTAATTGTGGATCGCAGATTGGAACAAAGCATCTACTAGAAAGAGAGAGAGAGGATGTTTTTAATACCGTACACTGCAAAAAAAATTGTTGATTTTACAATATATACTGGCATCCCAGCTACTAGTATTACTGCTTATTTTACTGTTTATTACTGTTAATTTTACGGTATAATACTGGCAGTTGGGATGTCAGTATTATAGTGTAAAATCAACAATTTTTTCTTTCAGTGTATATTTTGACTTACAAGCCGATCCAGAAATCCTAAAGTTACATAAATGAAGTACATTTCAAACATATTATATGTAATATTGTCTCTATCAACTATCTATGAATGATATTCATAGACAGTTGATAGGAACAAATATATACCTCGAATTATCGTCTAATATACAAAATATATGCAAATAATGATATTAAATATATAATGACATTAAAAGTTTTTCGTAAAACTTTAGTTGAAAGGTGTACTGTTTAAAAATAACCAAGCAGTGTGGAATTGGGGAAAACATTAACGACAGGTATTTATTATCTTCTTTTGCTCAATTTTGAGGAGAGCGGAATGAAAGGGGGGGGGGGGCAGAGAAAATGCATCGGTGATATATAATGAATTACGAATTCAGAGTAGGTTAAGCCCAAAACTACGCAAATTTTCCAAGTATCGTTACACAAAGAATTATTATTCTTGTTAGTACATTTCATTTAGTACACAATGTTAAAAAATATTTATAACTCTGAACACTTGAAACCATATCACCAACTATAATATTATAAATTAATGTTTTAGTAATATTAAAGACTTTTAAAACTCTATTAAAAGAAACTTGAAAGCAAGATAAACAAGAACGAAAAATCATGCATCAAATATAGATTATGTAACACTTTCCAACACTTCAAAATAATTTTACAAATATTTACCGTTTAATGAGGTAAAAGATGGGCGCATAACATATTTAAAAAGACAATTTTAGGAATTACCTACAATATTCGAAAAATTATCTGAATTCTTCTGTACAGTCCTGTATGTGATACATAGATTTGTATATATATACATATATAGAACGCAAAATTTTAGTTCGGTTAGGAAACTTTTAGCACAAGAGAAAAAATGCGGTACATTTAGAAACGCGTTCAGCAACTGAAAAAGCAGTTCCAGCAATTATTGCTAACAGACAGAATCATATTTGTTTGTGTGTCCCTGTAAATGAACGATGAATACTATACACGCAATATTCTATAGTAAGCCTCTTGTAATGAACCTTAGTCATATGTATCAAATTCAATATGTTTGAAATAGTGAAACATTATTAAAAGAAACCACAAACGATTTTTCTCCATAGATCGTAATGTAACGGAATTCTTTTGAGTGTTCCTGTAAAGGAACTATAAGTGCTATGCACACCCTATTCCATACTAAGCCATGTAGTGCACTTCAATGATATACATAAATTTCAATATGTTTGAAATTGTGTAACATCATTAAAATAAACCGCAAATCATTTTTCCCCATACACCGTAATATAACGGAATTTTTTAGAGTGTCCCTGTAAACAAACTATAAATGCTACACACTTCATTTTCAACAACGAACATGCCATAGTAAATCTCAATAACATATATCAATTGCATGAAAATCTGAATATATTTACGTGAGTTAGAGCACCGACAGATAGACAGAAAGACAAACCGAATTCATAAACAATTGTCAACTATGTTGGAAAGTGTTAAAAAGGAGCTCTAATAAATTTTCTAGACCAGCATCGTATGTTTTGAAGGGGGAAAAGAGAGTTTTCTTGTAGCCACAAAAAAACTTTCCATAGCTTAAAACAAAACGACAACTTTCAAAAAAAGTTTTCTTTAGCCGTGGTCTTCACAAATAGCAGAACAGTATGACCAAATCTACTCTTGTACAAATTTACTGATGAAAATAATACAGTAAAAACACATTCTGAATTGATGAATGATATAAATGATGAGTGTTATATTGCTGATTTCAATTACTATTTTCCATAAAATTTGACAGTATAATTTTTTTTAATTAAAAGTTCCCTTTCATTGAAAATATGCTCTCTCACCATCACTGACGAGAGTGAAAAAAAAAGAACTTATTCTACTACCGTGCGATGGAAATCTTGAGAACATTAAACACATTTATTAATCAATGAAGTTTTGTTTGCTGAAGCCAACGGAATAGCCAGTGATTTTTGCAAAAACTCTAAAATGTCTGTATGTGTTTAGCACAACTTATCTACATGAGAATGCCTTTTCTTTCCTTCTTTAACTGAAAACAAAAATCAGGAAAAAAATTAAATATTGAATCAGAAATGGTTTAAAAAAAAAAAAACATATTTTAAACTGGACACCAGGAAGCTACGGTTGGTTAAGCAGGCCCACGCTTCGCATCAACAACACCAGTTAACTTTGTATACTAGCTAGTGTATATATATATATAAATATATATATATATATATATATATATATATATAAATCAGCCAAGAACACGGCAATAAACTATAAGTTGTTGTCGTAACCCTTTCTCTCATTCCAAACCGCTTTATGATATTTTGCTTATTATTAATATATAATCATGAAGCTACTCTATGTATATGAATGTTAAAAATAAAAAATAATATTAGTATTGTTTCACTTACATAATCATGCAGTTTTAAGTATTAGCATTCAGGGATCGATTTACTTACTAGGGGGCTCAGAGCTTAGATACTGATTGGGAGCAACCTAGAACATTATACACAAATTTTCGTGCCCCTTTGAGAGTGGTGGTACAGAGCATATGCGCCGAATGCTCTGCTGTAAATAAATGCCTGATTGCATTACCTTCGTTACCTGACAGTACGATAATAGTACACATTTAGATTTAGTATTACGCTAGTCTAAAAATTTGGAAATTCATGTTTTCACACTATCCAGTAATATCTTAATAATTTAAATTTGTCCAAGCATTTAAATGTCTACTCAGATACTATAAATTAATAAATATAAAATTCTTAAGAAAATCAACAACAATAGAGACATATTTCCTTTCGCTTTTAAGAAGCGCTTTTTAGAATATCACCGGGCAAAGAAAAACATTAATTAACCCTATTTGGACTTCCATAGTAACTTCGATGACTAAAACTTATCTAACCATTTACATGGCTCCTCAGGTGTTGTAGATAACAGTAGTGCCTTCAATGGGGGGGGGGGGAGGGATAGGGAAGAACCATTGCACCCTCCCTTGTATTTTGAATTTAATTAACTTTCGTTTTCTTTGATGATTTTGAAAAAAGTAATAAATTTATTCTTCACAAGTGACTTAAAATAATTAAACACTAAGAGAAAGAGGAACTAAGAATTTTTCAACCCCCGGTGGAAGTCAGTTTTTGTTTTTGTTTTCATGCGTTTAAAATTTATATTTAACGGGAGTTCAAAAAACCTCCGTTCCACTGACCAAAAAAAAAGGGGGGGGGGAATTGTTGTTTTAGCTTCTTCTTCTTCTGTTTTCTTTTCTTTTCTTTTTCTTTTTTTTCTTAAGTTATGGTAGAAATTTATTTTTGAATATATAATATTTTTTTAGCTATTCAATTTCGGTATTGATCTATATATTGATAATTTTAAAAAACTGTCTTGCACAAAGGACTCTGGCAAAAAAATGTTAGCTTAGCTTATCCCTGTTTATATTCTCCATTAAAAAAAATGCGTCCGCGGCTGCAACCACATGCACATCTGTTGTAAAATCTTGCACATCTCTGGACATTGTTCTGCCAGCGCCTATGTAAATAACAAACTATTTTTAGAATTTCAACAAATCAAAAAGGCAGAAAGCTACACCCTTTTGCATCTAATTTGTTCCTTCTTTCTGCAGGAAGATCTATTTTAAATCGTCATAGTAAACTGGTTAAGGGAAATGAGTGGAACTAATTGCATAACTATGTTCAGTGCCTATGAACATTGGCCAGTGGTCAAGCGTGCGTTACTTTTCAAGGTCCGGCATACAACCCAGGATAAATCAAGCATGAAGAAGGAAAAAAGACAAATGCATACATATTAAATTATGTACTTAAATATCATGATAATTTCTATAAGAATCATGTAATTTTGTTCGTGTAGTGCTTCCCCATTCAATGGGTAATTCTGTGCACGAAGTTTCAAGGCTGCAACTGAATTATTTTTGATCATCGATGTTTGATATTTATACACATAAACAATTGTCATAATTTTAAATAATAAATGATAAATCTATTTAAAATTAAGTAATAATTTTAAATATGTTTTATGAGGTAGACCATGCAACAATAAGCTACAGAAAATTTTAGAAGGGCGTCAAAACATCTCAAAATTGTGTCTTATTAGAAATATCAGGAATTTTATAATTGTTTTAATTATAAATTTAAAATTTATATTTAATTAATTTTTGTAACTTCTACTTGATAGTTGTGTTTATATATAAATGTATACACGATTATCTTTAACGAGATTTGCTTTAGTTTTGCAAGATAAGTCACAAGAAAGTAAAATTACATTAATCATTTGACTAAATAGTTTGAATAGAGCAAATCTTACTTAATATCGATTTGAATAAATATTTTAAACTGTTTGTTATTTTTACTTTCCGAGCACATAGAGTAAGTTGGTGGTGTGGTGTTTGTTACGGCCAATTACACAGGTAGGCACCAAAATCCTCCCTGTAAAAATAATGGTTGATCCTTACAGATTTCAGCTCATTAAATCAAAAAATGGCAATGAAATTGCTGTGAAATGTTTTAGGTGAGGTGGCTTGTTTTTAAAATTAAGGTAATTTATGTCTTACTAAAACATAAGTGGAAATTGCGTAATCAAAAATATGTATACGTTAATGTGTAAATAACCTATTAGTAAACGTAGTATATAAACATTAGCGAACATATAGTGGCAAAAGGAATTAAAATATGCTAGTAGATGCTGGCGGACACGAAAGAGGGGAGCACTACACAAGAACAATGAACAAGACTAATATCAACAAAATATATTTTCACGATACATTTTATTGATTTGTTATCTAAGGTAATGAAAATACCCTTTTCATGTTTTAATTTTTATCCAGCATTTTCAATTAATATAACAATTCTTCATTATTTGTTATTATTAGGAAACTGTTTCTCGAAAAAATGGTGCGCGTGGAATGCCATATTTAGATTTATAGGAATGTCGGATCTATATAGCACACATAATTTTGTAGCAGAGATACAAATTTTTTATTTATGTACTTATTTATTTTGAAGACCAGTGTTACAGAATGTCGTTTGCACTTTATGGAAACGATTTTTACAATTAATTTCTGAACATATATGCTATATTCTTTGCGACAATTTTACTGTACTGTACAGTTCTGACTCTTGATTATAACTCTGGATCGAAATTTCCATCATAGTCAATTTTTCTCTTAGTACAATCATATCAATTTTCTTCCACACCTGTTGGAAAACTTTCCAAAGTCTTCCAATGTGTTGTACACAGCGCTTTATAGCGTTCGCTTTAACAAACATATAGCTAGTGATACATAAAATTTTATCTTACACTGCATGAAATATAGCTTTATCTAAGTGAGTGTATGTATATTAAAAAAAAATTATCAATTAAAAAAAATGGATTTGTAAATTTAAAGAAAAGTTTCCAAAAAGATTCATGATTGCTTCTGGACGTTGTTATAAAATTAATTTAAAGGTAAAAAATGTAATACAGCATTCAGAAGTAAAACCAGTAAAGCTTTATTATCAGTAAAATATTTTGGAACCCATTTTTGAAGAAGAAATTCCAGAAATTCTTAGAAAACTTTTGAAAGTTTTCGAAGAGGTGCGTGAGAAAATTGATATGATTGCACTAAGAGAAAAATCGACTATGATGGAAATTTTCATCCAGAGTTATAATCAAGAGATTGTACAGCAGAGTAAAATTGTTGCAAAGAATACGGCATATATGTTAAAAAATTAACTTTGAAAATCTTTTCCATAAGTGCGAACAACCTTCTGTATTTGCACTAATGTTATAGGCCGAGGGAGACATTGTCCTCCATGGGAACCACATTTCTAAGGAAACCTAACCCGTATTTACGCAGATTGGAAGGAAATCACGGAACACTCTGAACTGTTGGGTCAAGGAGCGCGACAATTTTTCGGACACAGCACCTCCCGTCAACCAGCTTTGAGAGCAGAACCTCTCAGTCGCTGATGGGGCCAGAGTGTAAAGAAGTATTGTGATGATGATGATGTATGCGCGTGAGTCAGTGAACACGATTGCTTCCAAACGATACTTCCGACTGGGCTCCCATTTAGAGAATATGTTATACACCGCTGTAGCAAAAACTGTATAAATTTCAGTAAAAATCAGCCGACGGATTACATATTTAATCCCCCTTTAAACAATTTTCAAACCATTTTGCAACTGATACGGGAAATTACCAAGAAAATGTGAGAGAGTATGAGTGATAAATATTTTTTTTTCTTATGACAATTTACTAATATATTTTAGCAGCTAAGTAAATTAGTAACTATTACTAGTAACTAACATTGTGTACTATTGATATTTGCTTAAATAATGATAGCACGTATATTATTGCTGCAAATAAATTGAAAGAAAAAAATCTCATATTTTTAAAGACATTTTCGTCAGAATGACCCAACCCAAGTATCTACATATAATTTCAAAAGATCATATAGGTCACATTGGTTTTGTATAATTTCATCAAATGTTAGATAATATTGTAATAGTTGATTTATTCATTCTCACAAGAACTCAAGTTCACCTTGTGAACAATGAAACTTAGACTATAATTATTGCAATGAACGCCAATTTCGGTTGCAGTATGCGTTAAATGAGCCGGTTAAGAAATTTAGATACATCCTTGATTGTTTTAAAATCAAAATATATAAAACACACTAGATATTAAGGATGATTTACGAACGCTATCTCGGTTAACTAACACCTAAAATTCAAGAAATATACCTGGATAAAGAAGAAAACCCATAACATTAAAAATCTTGCTAGCTGTAAGCTTACATAAAATATAAAATCTATATTATAAAGCAAAGACCTGTCCGTGAGTAACGCTGACCAATAAGTTTCGCTTTTACTGCATTTTTTTTTTATATACTTTTAAACATCGCACAATTTTAATTTTTACACCGTCGAATAGAAAAAAGGTAATTTCAAAAGCATTTTGTTCGAAAACTGTATTTTAATTTACTGTTCTTTATGATTTTAAAAATAATTTTCAAGCGTATTTTTTTTTCAATTCTATCTCTATCGCGTGAAGCCTGATTTGAGGAGACTAGCCCATTTTTATTAAAAAGCAATATAAATCATTCAGCATTTGTTTCCAGGTAATATTCCATAACGAAATAAAAAATTCATCAATAAATAAATAAAATAATATGGATAAAACGCAAATTTAACATATATGTAATGGAACTAGTCGCTTAAACAACGAAATAATCAGAATACAAAAGGCTGCTGTAAGTAGAAAAATCTGTCGCGATTTCTATGGCTTTTAGTCTTTGGCATGCGGCTCATATAAAAGTATTGCTTTTCATAAATTTTAAACCTTACTTGAACATATAAATGATATATTTTATATAAAAATGCTTTTTGGTGTTGTTAGTGGGCAATCTAAAAAATACAGGGTCAAATTAAAGTACCCCTGTTTAGGAAGCCCTGGAGAAAGAAGCAATGGACGTAACGTCTTCATATTTGGAGGGTATACATATCAGGCCATGGGAAATTGATTGGTGCAAAGAAAAATTAGTCCAAACAAAGGCCGCTAGGTGAAATGAGGCGCTGCGATTGTGAATTATGTAATCACGGGAAGTTTCTGTCGCCAAACACTCGTAACTGCCAAATTGCATTTGGTAATACTGTAACCCGGTTTCAGGTGTTGACCCTGAAGCAAGGTGGAAACATTGAAACTCATCTGTGAAATCTTTGTGTGATGCTGTTGTGTTACTACGTGCGTTTCTTTCGTTTGTGTTGTCACTAACATTTTGGTAGGAACGATTGTTTGTGTGTACAAAATGTAATAATAAAGTTAATTACCGACACTTTGCATTTCGTTCTTTATTGGTTGTGTCATGTTACATTTTCCTTACCTTAAACCGATCGCAGTGCTTCATTTTCCCCTAGCGGCCTAACTATTTTTTTTCAACCATTCAATTTCTCATGGCCTGATAAGTATATCCCCAAAACATGACGACGTAACGTCCGCTGCTTCTATCACCAGGGCGTCCCATACGTAATACTTACTTTAATTTGAACGGGATACTTTAATTTGAACCACCCTTTATATTAAATGTAAATAATCTATTACAGATTTTAATTTAAAAAATAGTTTTTAACCTATGTTCGGTACACCGGGCAGTATATTCTTTAACCTGGGAAGTCCAGGTTGAATCCCCGGTTAAAATTAATATTTATATTGTATCCATTCGTTGTTTTCCTTGTTTCCACCTTATATTCATGAATCTCAAACATAAAAAAGGAGCAATTTACACGTATGCTTTCTAGACGTACGCGAGGCATAAAGTTTGAGAACCGCTAATCTAAAGCCTAGTAGTCGTACAGAGACGAATTCAATGCCGCCCTATTAGAGCATGGATGTTTTTAAAGGTTCATAATGCACTTTAAACTAGTGACATTTTGTTTAGCTCGCGTGAACAAAATATGACCGCAACATTAACCAACCAAAAAACAAACAAATTTTTACCATATATTTTTCTGAAGGATTACTTTTGATAATGACTGAGCTAAATTTAAAGTGTTTAATTATGCAAAACTCAAAAGTTTTTGAAAAACTTTTTTTTCCTATTAACAAAAGCAGTTAATATATTTAATAAAACTAGTACTTTGTAAGTTTTATGAAATTTATTCATAATTTACACTTCATTGTTTCAATTATATAAAAAAAAAGTTTTCTCAGCAAAAGTGAAGTTTCTTGCGACAGGTAAAAGTCCATTTTTTAAATCCACTAAAATTTAATAACAAGAAAGAAAAATCATTCGTTAAGCATAGATTATGAAACATTTTCCGACACATTCAGAATAATGTAACAAAAATTCACCATTTACTTAGGTAAAGATGATATTTGGAAAACGCATAACACATTTGAAAACCCAATTTCAGCAATTATCATCAATAGCCGAAAAAAATCACCAAATTCTTTCACACAGCCCTGGATATTACCTATAGGTTTGAATATATAATACATAGTATTCAAAAATTTAGTTCTATTAAGAAACGCATCACACAGTTAAAAATTCACCTTCAGCAATTTCCATCAATAAGCGAAAATGTACTCGCATTTTTCATGCAGTCCTGTATGTGATCTATAAAATTTATACATACCACGTACATGCAAAAATTTAGTTAAACATAAAAATTCAAACCAAAGTTGAAAACGCATTTCCAGAAATTATCACTCGTAGACAGGGCTGTAACTTAATTACTTTGTGTGGCCCTGTAAATGAACGATAAATGTAATGCACATCTTACTTTTTACTAAGCAATTTATAGTGCACCTCAGTAATTCAGATTCATTTCACTAAGTTTGAAACAGTGTAAGATCATTAAAATGCACTGCAAACGATTTTTCCCCGTAGACTATTATGTGACGGAATTCTTTTGTATGAACCCTGTATGTGAATAACAGATGCCTTGCCAGGTTTTTTGAACCCTGTATGTGAATAACAGATGCCTTGCACCCCATATTCTACAGAAAGCATGTTTTAATGCACCTCAGAAATGCGTAACAATTTCATTATGTTTGAAATTGTGTAGAATCATTAACATGTATTCGAAACATTTTTTTCCATTGACCTTAATGAAATGGAATACTTTCAACTGTCCATGTAAATGAACAATAAATGCTACATACTTCATTTTCAGTAGTGATCGTGCTATAGTAAACGTCAATAACAAATCAAAATTACACGGCAATTCGAGTAATATTTACAAGAGTTACAGGGCGGCCAGACGCACAGACAAACCGAAGTCATAAAAACTTTTCAACTCTGTTGGAAATGTGTTAAAAAGAATCGATCGAAAACTGCTAAAAGATAAAAAATGGTGGGAATTAAATTCGAAGTTTAAAAATCCCCAATTTCATTTTTAAAGCAAACTTCCATTTATTTTACCATAGCGGCAAAGAAAATTCTCCTATCTTATTCGGCCTTTAATTTTCCACCACATTTACTCTCTTCGTTTTAATCCTGGAGATATATCCTTCCAATATAGTGTTTCAATTTTCTCGGGATTATCTACATTGAAATTTATTTTACGTTAAGTAAAAGGGAATTTTTCATAAAAGATATGCTTGAAAGTAACTAATGCTCGTTTAGAGAAAAAGTGAATTACTGAAAGGTAAAAATACATCAAAACCAAGAGGACTGTTTAGTAATTATTTGTCATAAAAATGCATTATTTCATGCAAGGGAATGTAAAATAAAATTTGATAATTGTTAAGAACCATCTCAATATGGTAAAATTGCTTTAAGAAAGAAGTTAATCTTGTTATTTGAATCAACATTTATAAGGAAAATAGATCTTTTTTTTTCTTTTCAGGAAGAAATGTGTTTTAATAAAAGAGACAATATAATATTTCTATTTGGTTATTTTCAATTCCTAATAGTTTGTTCCATTTAATAAAACTTCCTCTTAAGCCAAAAACATTGCAGCAGAAAAAAAGAGAGAGAAATGAAAGAAAAACTAAAAACTGCTGATTGTTCATAAATAAGATATTTTATAAAATGGAACAATTTTGTAGTTTACAGTTAATATAGTGCATAGTCACCGAAATAAAAAGTAATCGTGTCTTATGTGGTTCTGTAAGGTTTTGTAAATAAGAATATTTATTTCATTTATTGTTCGATTGTTTTTCTTAAATATAGCTTTACGTTACACTTTTCGAAGCATTGGTTTTTAGCGTAATGATTTAACCCAACTAAGATACTTTTGTTTCTGCAAAACTATATTATATAAACTATTTACTTCAACATTTTGTTTCGATTGAGAAGCACTTTTATTCCAACGTTAAAAATGCAGTTGATGTTTTTTAAAAATACATTTTACAAATTTTCTTTGAAAGTTTTGGTAATTAAAACAATTTTAAACATCAAAATTCTTTTTGACAACGAAAATTATTTTCTTCCTACAAGAGAAAAACATTTTTCAAATACATTAATGTTTAATAAAAGAAAAATAAATTGAAAACTGTTGAAATATAAAAATAAGGTAAATAAAACCTCGAGTTTCATTTAGATGTCGAGCTTACATTATCGACAAAGAAAATTCCTTTATCATACATGGCCTTTAATATTCCACAACATTTACTCTTTCCTTCATCCTTATGATGTACTCTTCCAATATTGTATTTCAATTTTCTCAGGATTATTTATATTCAAGCTTATTTTTCATAACATGAATTTTTTTATAAAAGATAAATTTAAAAGTAAACTTTTGTTTATTTAGATAAAAGAGCATTATTGAAAATAAAATACGGAAAGGGAAACGGATAAATAAACTCGGAAAATTGTTTGAAGTAATTACTTGTTATAAAAGAACTGTAATATTTCTGCAAGGGAAAATAAAATAAACCTTATTGACCATTCAATATGGTAAAAATTCTTTACGAAAGAAATCTATTCAATTTTAAAATATAAATTTATTTATTTATTTATATAGTCTTGTTTTTCGAATAAACATTTGTAAGGAAAATAGATAATAGGTAATTAAAACTTTATTATTTCAAATATCAAAATTATTTTTGACAACGAAAATTATTTTCTTCCTCAAATTTCTTCTTCAAATCAATAATTATTTAATAAAAGAAAATTAAATTGAAAACTGTTGACAGATAAAAATAGGGGGAAATTAAATTCAAACTTTAAAAACCATGAGTTTCATTTAGATGTCGAGCTTCCATTTATCTTACATTAGCGACAAAGAAAATTCCTTTACCATTTAATTTCCCACAACATTTACTCTTTCCTTCATCCTGATGATGTATTCTTCCAATATTGTATTTCAATTTTCTCAGGATTATATATATTCAAGCTTATTTTTCATAACGTGAATTTATTTTTTTATAATAGATAAATTTAAAAGTAAACTTTTTTTTATTTAGATAAAAGTGCATTATTGAAAATAAAATACATTAAACCCGGAAAATTGTTTGAAGTAATTATTTGTTAGAAAAGAACTGCAATATTTCCGGCAAGGGAAAATAAAATAAGCCCTATCAATCATTTCAATATGGTAAAAACGCTTTAAGAAAGAAAGCCATTCAATTTTAAAATATAAATTTATTTATTTAGTCTTGTTTTTCAAATAAACATTTGTAAGGAAAACAGATAATAGGTAATTAAAACTTTATTATTTCAAATATCAAAATTTTGTTTGACAACGAAAATTATTTTCTTCCTCAAATCAAAAATTATTTAATAAAATAAAACTAAATTGAAAACTGTTGAAAGATAAAAATAATGGAAATTAAATTCAAAGTTTAAAACCTCGAGCTTCATTTAGATGTCGAGCTTTCATTTGATTTTACCATTAACGACAAAGAAAATTTCCTTATCGTTCTTGGCTTTTAATTTTTCACAACATTTACTCCTTCTTTCATCCTGATGATGTACTCTTCCAATATTGCATTTCAATTTTCTCAGAATTATCTACACTCAAGCTTATTTTTCATAAAAGAAACGTGAATTTTTCATAAAAGATAAATTTGAAAGTAAACATATCTATTTAGATAAAAGTGCATTGTTGAAAATAAAATACATTAAACCCGGAAAATTGTTTGAAGTAATTATTTGTTATAAAAGACCTGCAATATTTCCTGCAAGGGAAAATAAAATAAGCCTTATCAATCATTTCAATATGGTAAAAACGCTTTAAGAAAGAAAGCTATTCAATTTTAAAATATAAATTTATTTATTTAGTCTTGTTTTTCGAATAAACATTTGTAAGGAAAACAGATAATAGGTAATTAAAACTTTATTATTTCAAATATCAAAATTTTGTTTGACAACGAAAATTATTTTCTTCCTCAAATTTCTTCCTCAAATCAAAAATTATTTGATAAAAGAAAAATAAATTGAAAACTGTTGAAAGATAAAAATAATGGAAATTAAATTCAAAGTTTAAAAACCTCGAGATTCATTTAGATGTCGAGCTTCCATTTGACTTTACCATTAACGACAAAGAAAATTCCCTTACCGCACTTGGCTTTTAATTGTCCACAACATTTACTCTTTCTTTCATCCTGATGATGTACTCTTCCAATATTGCATTTCAATTTTCTCAGAATTATCTACATTCAAGCTTATTTTTCATAAAAGATAAATTTGAAAGTATACATATCTATTTAGATAAAAGTGAATTATTGAAAAGAAAATACATTAAACCCGGAAAATTGTTTGAAGTAATTATTTGTCATAAAATAACTGCAACATTTATAGCAAGGGGAAATAAAATAAGTCTTCTCAATCATTTCAATATGGTAAAAATGCTTTAAGAAAGCTTTTATTTAATTTCAGAATAGAAATTTATTTATTTATTTAGTCTTGTTTTTCGAATAAACATTTGTAAGGAAAATGGATCAATCCCTCTTTTCAGGAAGAAGTACTTTTCAATAAACGGTATGATGTAATAATTATACTAGATTATTTTAAATTTATTCTTATTTGCTCCAATGAATGAAACTTTCCCTTAAGCAAAAAGTATTACGGTAAAGAAAGAAAGAAAGAAAAAAATATATTAATACTGCCGATTGTTTTAACGAAGATTTTTTATTAAATGCAACAGTTTTGAAGTTTAAATTTCGAAGTTAAATCAGCGAAATAGAATGTAATCTCAAATCTCTTCCGTGTTTCTGTAATCTTTTGTAACAAAGAATGTTTCTTTTTAACACTTTAGACTTTAGAACATATACTGGTGTGCAAAACTTAAGCAACAAACACAAAATGCTAATTTCTGAACACTTGAGTACTCAAAAAGAAATTCTATAAAGAGCAAGTGTAGAAAAGAGGTACTACCCTAACAGCACGGCCAGTCGATGTGAAGTCCCCTTGACGTAACACATCGTTAGAAGTGTCACAATCGCTACGGTGAATCAAAATATGGGATATTTCACTGTCTCATTATTACTCTCAAATGATTGTTAACACTGAAAAGTCACTGTGACTGTCGCTTTGTTATGGGTCACCATGTGACATTACAGTGAAGTCACCTTATGATTCTCAAGTCACTGTCAGTTGAAGACTGAACTTTGAAGTCATTGCGAGCATTGCATTGTGATGAGTCGCCAAATAATGTCACAATGCAGTCGCATGGTGACTTTCCGCTGATCGACACTCTATTGTGAAGTCATCATTGCACTCCTTTGTGAAAAGTCACCAGATGATTTCATTTTCTGTCACTTGGAAACTCGTCCCAGAACAGCTATCATGATGACTTTACAATGGAGTGTCAAAATGACAGTCACATGAGAGTCACAAGATGACTTCATTGTAAAGTCACCTGGTGACTCGTCAAAAACCAGCAGTCATGGTGAATGTTCAGTGGAGTGACCAAATGAGAGTAAAAATGAGACGAATGAAAGATATCATATTTCTGTTCATTGTAGTGACTGTGACAGTTGTCACCATTTGTGATGTCAAGAAGACTTCACATCGACTGTCTGTGCTGTTAGGGTAGTACCTATTTTCTACACTTACTATTTATAGAACTTCCTTTTGAGTACTCACGTGTTCAGAAATTACCATTTTGTGTTTGTTGCTTAAGTTTTGCACACTAGAGTAGTTTTCAGCATCGTGGAAAATTTTTTATGACTTGGGTTTCTCTGTCTTCCGTCTGTCCGTGCTCTAACCCTCACAAATACACTCGGATTGTTACGTAATTAATATATGTTATTGAGGTTCACTATGGCATGTTCTCTATTGAAAATGGGATGTGTAGCATTTATAGTTCATTCACAGGAATACTCAAAAGAATACCATTTCATTATGGTATATGGGGTAAATCATCTTCAATGTAGTTTAATGATATTATATTTATTGTATTGTATATTGATATTCTTCCATTGTTATTCTCTTTTATTGTTTTCTTTCAAGCATAATAAAATTGATATGCATCCCTGAGGTGCACTAAAACATGCTTTCTGTAGCATATGGAATACAAAGCATTTATCATTCATTTACAGGTCACACAAAATAATTCAGTTACAGTCGATGATCGATGTGCATAACAGTTATCGATCATTTACAAGGATACACAAAATATTTCAGTTACAGTACTGTCTATGAGCGGTAACAGCTTGTGCGTTTCGGTTTTTGTATGCGTTTTTAAGCTTAACTAATTTTTTGCGTACTACGTATTGTGTTTAAATTCTATAGATCGCATACAGGGCAATAAAAAAGAATTCATAAGCATTAATGTGAATGAGCGTGAATTGCTTAAGGTTGTTTTTAAATTGTGTTATGCATTTTCCAGATGAACTATATTTAGTATACTACCACATATTTGTAGAATATAAATAAATTCTTATACGGGGTTTACGGAAAGAACTGGATACATTGCCGTCTATGAATGGTTCTTTCTAAAAGTCACATTTTCAGTTGTTATTTGTTTTTTTGAATTGTCTACTTAAGATTTATTATTTCACCTTATTAAATGGTGAAGTTCCTTTACAATATTCTGGAAATGTTTCATAATCTAGGCTTAACGCGTGATTTTTCTTTCTTTATTTAATTTTTTTATTGTTATTCTTGAACGTAACTTTATATTTTTCGAAGGACAGAATTTTAGCATAATGACTTAACACAGTGTTATGTTTTTATATTGCAAAACCAAAATAATTTACTCCAAAATTTTGTGTCTTTTGAGAAGCAGTTTGATGTCTAAATATATGTATATACAGGGTGTCCTTAAATTATTGTTGGGGTTTCCTTACCTCATAACTTTTGATTCAAGAACATGACGAAAAATATTATTACACATTCGTAAAGTGCAATTCAAAAAGTTTTTTTAATAACATAATCAAAGTTACATATGCGTAAAGTTGCAACTCAAAACATTATTAATCAAAATTTGATTATAATCAAATAATAAATAATATTAAAATATTATTATATTTATCAAAATTTTATTAATGAATTATGAGCACAAAGTTGGATAGATAGATATACATAAATCATTAATAACTTTTTGATTTTGGATAAAATTACAATATAAATTATTATTTAATTATCATCATTATTTGATTAATAACGTTTTCAATTGCAACTTTGCGCATATGTAACTTTGATTATGTTATTAAAAAACTTTTTGAGCTATAATTTACGAATATCTAACAATATATTTCGTCAGGCTCTTAAATCAAAAGTAATGAGATAAAGAAATCCAACAATAACTTATGGACACCCTGCATGTATTACAAATTTTCTTTGAAAGTTTTGGTAATTAAGACTTTACTCTATTCAATTTTTTTTTCTTGCTTGACAGCGAAAAGGAAGTTTCTTCCTACAGAACAAAAGATATTTTTTAAATACATTAATAGTTAATAAAAAGTATTCATTGGAAAATATTGAAAAAAAAAATGCATGAAATTAAATTCATAGTTAAAAAAAAAAAAAAAAGAAAAAAAACTCATTTTATTTTGAAGTCGAACTTCCAAAGCTTCGAGATCTTAGTATAGCGACAAAGAAAATTTCCTTACCGTACTCGGCCTTATTTTGCCACAACATTTACTCCTTTCTACATCCTGATGATGTACTCTTCCGATATTCAGCTTCAATTTTCTCAGGATTATCTACAATAAAATTTATTTTTCATTAAAGAACAGCGAATTTTTCATAAAACATAAATTTGAAAGTAAACTAATACTCGCTTAGAAAAAAGTGAATAAATAAAATTTAAATTCATTTAAAACCGTAAAAATTGTTCGAAGTAACAATTTGTTATAATACAAAATGCAATAAAATAGCACTTGATAATTAAAATCATTTGAATATAATAAAAATGTTTGAAGATAGAAATTGTTTCAAAAGTCTCATTTTTTGAATAAACATGTATAAGGAAAATATATCAATCCCCCCCCCCCCCACACACACACATACACTTTTTTTTCCAAGAAGAGCTACTTTTTAATAAAAGCTACATTATAATATTTATAGAAATTTCTCGTTATTTCACCCGGTGAATAAAACATTTTTTAAACAAATAGTATTAGCGAGAAAATGAAGAAAAAACAAAAATCTTAAAACTGCTGATTGGTTTTAAGCAAAAGTTTTTATAAAATACAACAGTTCTGTAGTTTATGCTTAATATACAGGAATTCCCAAAAAGGTTTAAATGCGCTTTATTTTTTCTACCTGTTGGAGATACGTGGGCAAAGTAAATTGCACAAATGTTCAAAATAAGAGTATTTAAGTTATTTAGTTTTTAATGCTCGAAAGCTCCGAAATTTCATAAAATTCAAAGTAGCATAACTCGGTGAATTTTAATCGTAGAAGAAACGAATTTTTACGGCTTTACTTCTTAGAAAATGAGAATTTGTCAATTTGTTTCCCAGATATTGTATAAAAATTAGAAAAAATTAACCTGTTGAAAATTAGTGACAGCCCCTAATTCCTGAACATAATCTTAAATCCTTCTTATCTCTTAAAAACTTTCGCAATTTACATTGCCAACATACTTTTATCAGGTAAAAAGTTAAAGTGTGTTTCAATATTTTTGGGACACCCTGTAATACTGTAGTCCAGAAATTTAATCTCAAACCTCTTTCGTATATCTGTAAAGTTTAGTAAAAAAGAAAATTTCCTTTAGCTTATTTATTACTCGATTGTTATTCTTAAACTCAGCTTTACTTTATATTTTTCGAAATATTGGTTTTTAGCGTAATGACTTAACCCCACATGATATTTTTAATTCTGCAAAAATAAATTAATTATATCTCTCCAACTCTTTCTTCTTTCTTTTTTTGAGAAATAATTTGATGTTTTTAAAAATTTATTTAAAAATTTTCTTTGACAGTTTTGTTTAATTAAAGCTTTACTATGCCAAATATAAAGATGATTTTTGACAGCAAAAATGCAATTTCTTCCTAGATACGAAGAAGTATTTTCCTGATCCATTATTATTTAAAGAAAATAATTGGTAGAAAACTGTTGAAAAATAAAAAATAATGGGAGTTAAATTAAAAAAAAAAAAAAAAAAAAAAAACAGCTATATTTTGAAGACGAGCTCTCATTTATTTTAACATAACGGAGAAAAAATTCTCGTATCGTACTTGGCCTTTAATTTTTTCACAATATTTTCTTTTTTTCTTAATCCAATGACATTTTCTTCCAATATGGTGCTTCTATTTTCTCAGGATTATATACATCCAAGCTTATTTTTCATTTAAATAAAAGGCAGTTTTTCATAAAGATAAATTTACAAATAAACTATTCATGTTTAGAAAAATGAATTGTTGAACGAAAAAAAAAATACTGAAACCGGAAAACTTTTGAAGTAAATATTTATTAAGTTAGGGGCTACACCATAGTAACAACAGAAGTAAAGTAAAAATTTCTGCATTAATTGCAATGCTTTTGGAAAATAATTAAAATTTAGTCTCCATTTAAAAAACAGATAAGGAAAACAAATCGATTCTTCTTCTTTTTTTTTCAGTTAAAAAAGAAATTCATAAAAGCTACAGAATAATATTCGGATATTTTAAATTCCTCCTTATTTTTTCGATTCAGTTAAACCTCTTCCCCTTAAGCAAAAAGCAATCCAGAAGCGGAAAAAAGTGTCTTAAAAGTGCTCATTGTTTGTAAATAAAAGTGTTTTTTATATATTTATAAAATACTGCAGTTCTGCTGTTTATACGTAATATAGTCTGTGTAGTCACCGAAATAAAAAGTTATCTTAAAGCTCTTTCGTGTTTCTGTAATCTTTAACAAATAAGAATATTTCCTTTATTTCCTTTATTATTCGGTTGTTATTTTTGAACACAGCTTAATTTGATATTTTTAAATTGTAGATTTACAAAGCTTCTTTCATTAATTCTTAAGGGATTTTTTTTCTTCTTTTAAATAAGGATTTGATTAGAGAAATACAGATTTTGATTAAAATTGCTAATATTTAATTACAAATGGATAAACAATAGTTACTCTTCTATAACAACAAAAAAAACAATTAGTATCAACCGTTCAAAAATTGTTTTTCAAAATGTTTATTTATTTGTTTTTTTGTTTTATTTGAATATCAATACATCACAGTTTTTTAATTTTTTTTTTTTTTCACATTTTAGTTAAATTTAAGAATATATGCGGATATGCTTTTAGCTGGTCCATGTAATACAAGATTTCTCTTTTTATTTCTTCTTCCATGTTTAGGATCACTTTTAAGAATTATTCGATTCAGGAAATGGAACCTCTCATGAAAAACACTGATATTTATAAACAAATAAATAACCAATATATATATTTTTAAATCAAAAGTTAATTTTTCAAAATGTTTATTTTTTTTTGTTTGTTTTATTTAAATATCAATGCATCATTGTTTTTTAAATATTTTTTTCTCACATTTTAGTCCAATTAAGCGTATATGCGGATATGCTTTTAGCTGGTCCATGTAATACAAGATTTCTCTTTTTATTTCTTCTTCCATGTTTAGGATCACTTTTAAGAGTTATTCGATTCAGGAAATGGAACCTCTCATGAAAAACACTGATATTTATAAACAAATAAATAACCAATATATATATTTTTAAATCAAAAGTTAATTTTTCAAAATGTTTATTTTTTTTTGTTTGTTGTATTTAAATATCAATGCATCATTGTTTTTTAAATATTTTTTTCTCCCATTTTAGTTCAATTAAGCGTATATGCGGATATGCTTTTAGCTGGTCCATGTAATACAAGATTTCTCTTTTTATTTCTTCTTCCATGCTTACGATTACTTTTAAGAATTATTCGATTCAGGAAATGGAAGCTGTCATCAAAAACACTGATATTTATAACAAATAAATAACCAATATATTTTTTTTATCAAAAGTTATTTTAAAAAATGTTTATGTATTGTTTTTTTTTTGTTTGTTTTTTAATATCAATGCATCATAGATTAATGCATAATAGTTCTTCCATGTTTAGGATTACTTTTAAGAATTATTCGATTCAGGAAATGGAACCTCTCATGAAAAACACTGATATTTATAAACAAATAAATAACCAATATATATATTTTTAAATCAAAAGTTAATTTTTCAAAATGTTTATTTTTTTTTTTTGTTTGTTGTATTTAAATATCAATGCATCATTGTTTTTTAAATATTTTTTTCTCACATTTTAGTTCAATTAAGCGTATATGCGGATATGCTTTTAGCTGGTCCATGTAATACAAGATTTCTCTTTTTATTTCTTCTTCCATGCTTACGATTACTTTTAAGAATTATTCGATTCAGGAAATGGAAGCTGTCATCAAAAACACTGATATTTATAACAAATAAATAACCAATATATTTTTTTTATCAAAAGTTATTTTTAAAAATGTTTATGTATTGGTTTTTTTTTGTTTTTTAATATCAATGCATCATAGATTAATGCATAATAGTTCTTCCATGTTTAGGATTACTTTTAAGAATTATTCGATTCAGGAAATGGAAGCTGTCAATTAAAACACTGATATTTATAAACAAATGAAATTTTGACGAATCCATAAGATTTTCATAGTTTTTCATTTTTGTACTTCCGTTTTATTGTGTTTAATTTTTACAATAGCTTTTCTTTTGATTTTAACAAATGTGATTTCATTTTAACTATATATATATATATATATATATATATATATATATATATTAACATACACATTTATTTTAACATCTACATTTATTATTTATTTGTTTATTTATTTTTTAATTTATTTGTGAAACTGCATAGCCAATGTATTTTGTTCAATCATCTCTTTGTGTACAATCAGTCGGAGCAATCGAGAACTGGTACCACACATCGGTCTAGCAGAGATTTATCAAAATAAAATGTCTTAAACAATTATGAAAATTAACTTAGAGAAAGTAGTGTAGAAAGTTGAGAAAGAAGGAATTACAACTGTTCCTGCCTTTTATAGCGCTATCAGATTAGTTTTCTTGACGTTTGATAAAAATATTATCAATAATGTCTGCCTACCGAAATTTTGTCTTATATTTCTCTTCTGCGCGCACATAGTGAAGGTAAATGGAAATGGATACAATTTTCACTTTTAGGATATCACAAATATAGTAATGTGTTTCTGTTCATGTGCTTATCCACAGTTCTTTGTTTGCAATTATTCCAGAAGCTTCCTTATGTGAAGTAATTGGAAAAAAGTTTATATAATTAGGTATTTGTATTTCTAATGATAAAATTGCTTGTATTTTTACAGTTTCAGTTTGCTACGAGGATTCATAATTGTGCTATCTCCTTTTATGCGCAAGAGGAGAATATGCCGCAAACTTATGAAAGGAAACGAACTGGACAAGCTACTCACTTGAGCAGTTGCACATTGCTGTTTCTGATGTTACGAATCAAACTGTGACATTCAGAGAAGTTCCTACATTTGAAAAGGTACTGGTGATCTTCAAAGAAGCTGCAGAAGCAAAAGCAAATAAATTAACTAAAAAGGAAAGGAGTAAATCTACTCATCAGAACAATAAGCATAGAAGTCCTCCAAAGAAAACTCATAACTGCGAGGAAATACAGAATAAAAGAGAATGAACATGCACTTGGAAGAAGAAGTCAAGGGACAGAGAGAAGAATTCGTCAGTGCAGAAGTCATAGGACCTATGGAAAACACAGAAGTATTTCTAATAAGAAGGGAAGACGAACTTCAACCAACAGCAAAAAGCGAAGAACACCTAAAAAAGAAAGTGAGGATAGAGATGACCAGAATGACAGTGGAAAAGAAGATGAAGAAAGTTTATTAATAGACAAAATGGAATTGGGTGGAAATTTTAACTGTTAATTCTGCTAAATCAAAATTTATTAGGGTTGACTATGATGAAAATTTTTCATTTTCATAAAATGCAAGTCAAAGCTATCTTTCCTGAAGAAAATGAAGGATGGAAAGTTGCATATTTGTTTTCAAGTAGTGTAAATGTGAAGAAAAATGTTTTTAATTTGATCAAAAATTTCAAAAAATTTAAATCAAAAATTTTAACCAAAAATGTATTTAGCTCTTTTCTATATTTCAGAATTTCGATTGCAGTTGATTCGCACGATATTGTTTCCTTGCTCATTTCTTTTTTAATAGAAAAATTTCATTGAATTGAGTGACATCCATTGTTAACGCAGAAAATGTCTATGAAAAGTTACTATCAGGATAATAGGACAAGCCACTGTACGGTAATTGTATACATGCCCTAATAATAAGAAAGCATGATACCAAAAATGTTGGACCAAGTGCTTATACAAACTAACATTATCTTAGTCTTACGTGTTCTTTTCTTCCGAAAACAATGTTCATAATTACCCCAGGTCTGCTGGTTAGCTGGAAACATAAAGAGGTTAATTAAAAACAGACAATAACATCCCTCCAGAAACCGCGGTAAAATTTTGGGAAAGGGTAATAAAAAGAACGTATTCCAAAGGATATATTTCTGTTGTCAGGAAAAATCATGGATGACAAACGCAGTTATAATAGAAGTACAAACACAGAACTGTGAAATTCTGTTTCCAGTTACCCAAGTGACCTTACTCAACTACATTAAGCAGACAATAAGAAGAACCACTTTTATTACACAAAGATAAAGCAGGTTCTTCTTCTTAGCTCTCTCTCTCTCTCTTTCTATATATATATATATATATATGTGTGTGTGTGTGTGTGTGTGTGTGTGTGTATGTATGTATACATATATACATACATATATATATAAATATATCTGATTACATACTTTTCTTTTTGTCTTTCATTTTTTCATTAAATCCGGTAATGTATATTTCTTAATGTTCCCTAATAATTGTTTTTGCACTTATTTTGTTTAGTTATTCCATAGCTTTCATTTTTATTAAAAAAATTTTACATGATGCCGAGTTATTGATCGGGCAATTGGAGTAAATTAAATTAGGCTCAGCCTTATTTACTCAAACAGAAATCAATAACGATTTACCTACAGTTGTGGAATATTGCCCTTGATAAAGTGTTTCACAATGTAAGTTTTTATTTGCTTCTTGTAATATTTTCATATTCTACAAATTGGATTTTTTTTTTCTTATTTTCTCTACATTTCTTCAAATATATTTTTTTCACATATTTCATTTTGAGAATCTTACATTTTCGGATAAATTTCCTTATGAATTAAAATAAGATGATATATATATATATATATATATATATCATCTTATTTTAATTCATTTTGAACACTTTTGAATATAGTTGAAAAATGTTTAAGAATTCGATTTGTCTTCGGACGTCTGTTTGTACGTGCTCTAACTCTCGTAAATATATTCAAATTGCCATACAATTGATATATGTTATTAAAGTTTACTATAGCCTGTTCGATCTTGAAAGTGAAATGTGTAGCATTTATAGTTCGTTTACTGGGACACTCAAAAGAATTCACTTACATTATGCTCTAGGAGGAAAAATCGCTTGCAATGCATTTTAATTATGTTACATTACTTCAAACATATTGAAATTGATATACATCACTGAAGTGAAATAGAACAGGCTGACAATAGAATATGGTGTGCAAAGCATTTATCGTTCATTTACAGGGACACACAGAAAAACCGGTTACAGTACTACCTATGAGTAAAAATTACTGAACTACGTTTCCAATTGTAGGATACAAGCTAATAAAGTGTTATTAGCATATCCTAAAAAAACGGTTACAGTACTACCTATGAGTAAAAATTACTGAACTACGTTTTCAATTGTAGGATACATGCTAATAAAATGTTATTAGCATATCCTAAAAAATAAATAAATAAAATAAAATAAAATAAATGTTTTTTATACTGTATTGACGTTTGTAACAAAATTAATTGTCTCATTACTTGTTTTTTTTAAAAATTAATTAATTGAAACTTATCACTTTTTTTTTCACACATATTCTTTTTTTTTCTGTTTTTTAACAGCTATTTTTGCATAATTTAAAATAAAAATAATGCTTATAAAAAATTTCTAACGTTTTAGTCCTTGAACTTGGGAAGCGGTTTTTGATGCATGGATATAATTCGACTCTCATTTAGTTTAGAGGAAAGGTGGAAGCTATGGTTGGCTGAATTTGGTCACATTATTACTCATGCATAAACTCTTATTAGCCACTGCAGGTAACTGCTTTTTATTTTATTTTGGTTAATCTGAACAATAAAATAAATCTTTAGGTTACTTATTTTCAACTGGCAGTCTTTAGGAAAGATAAGGAAGGGAATGCAGTTTTACGTAGATAAAAAATTAGCAATTAGACAATGCCTTTCAAAAATTTAGCAAGAATTATCAGTTTAAAACAATAGATCTTTTTCAGTGAGCAATCGTAATTAAAATGAGTTATACTTTTTTTTGACGAAACTGTAGGAATAGGATCAAGAAAGTGGGATTCATTGCTAACATAAGATAAAATAAACATTAAAAATTTCCGTACATTCTGAAAGCGAACAATAAAGTGGCTTGTTTCTTATATCTTTCGGGGACGTTATATACTTTCCTTGTCTGTAAATTAACTTTTTTTTTTTTTTTTTTACTTGTGCTTTATCGTGATTCAGAATACAATAAATAAATAAATAAATAAACAAAAATAAAAATTCAGACATGATCTGACAGGACATAATAGCATTATTATGTAAGTCTAAATATTCCAGAAATTCACTTTTTGCTTTTTATTTACTATATGTACAGTCTCGTTCGTAGAAAACTGTACACCCACCTTTATTTGCAAATCATCAGTAACAGAATCGCAAAAAAGGGTTATTCGAATTCGAATGATGTTTTTCTTATTAAGGAATCGTCTACATATTAAAAGTCGTACAAACTCATTTTTTATAAAGTGTAACAGCCGTTTTATTTATTTATTTATTTTAATTTTTGTAAGCAACCGGCTAATCTTCAAATATAAAATTTGAGAAAATTTCTTAAATCTTAGTGCGATTGACAGGAATCAGAATTTATGGATGTTAAAATTAATCCATCACACAAACTTTAATTTATATCTTCACATACAATGATCCGACTATTTTTTTATTTTCACTTAGTCATTATTTCAACCTAGTTGAAAAGTGTTTATGACTTCGGTTTGTCTGGCCGTCCGTCCGTGCTCTAACTCGCGTAAGTAAACTCCGATTGCCCTGCAATTTTTGTATGCTATTCTCGCATGATCTTTATTTAAAATAAAGTGTGTAGCACGTATAGTTTTTTTTTCTTCTTACAGGGACAGTTAAGAGTATTCCGTTACATTACAGTCAATGGGAAAAAAATCGTTTCAAGTGCATTTTGATGATGCTACGCCATTTGAAACATGATGGAATTGATATACAATTATGAAGTGCATTAAAACATGCTTTTTGTAGAATATGGGGTGAAAAGCGTTTATTATTTATTTACAGGGTCACACATAAGAATTCTGTTACACATTATTCGACGGGGAAAGATCCTTTGCAGTGTAATTTAATGATGTTTCACTATTGCAAACATAATGAAAATTATATATATTACTGAGGTGCACTATAAATTGCTGGCTTAAAAGTATGGCGTACATTGCGTTTAATGTTTATTTATAGGGGCACACAAAATATATCGGTTCCAGTATACGTGCAATAATTATAGTCTATGTGTGATAAGTGCGTTTTTAACATTGGTTTGCGTTTTTAAGTTAAACAATTTTTGCATCGTACGCAGTGTGTATAAATTTGTTTGATCATATACAGGGCTACACAAGGGAATTCGTAAATATTATAGACTGTAGGAAGGAATTGCATAGGGTAGTTTTTAATTGTGTTACGCATTTCCCTGCTGAACTATAGTTCGTAGACTTATAGAAGTTTGTGGAAAATAAATAAATTCATAAACAGGGCTACGCAAAGAACAAAATACATTGTCGCTTATGGCTGATAATTGCTGGAAGCTTTTTTTTAAGTTACCTTACGCGTTTTTTACCTGAATGAAATTTTAGCTTAATATGGGGTGTGTACAAAAGTCTTTATATAATATATAGGGTTGCACAAAATATTAGTGCATTTCCATCGATGGGCGAAAATTGCTAAATGTAAATTTACTAAATGAACTAAATTATATCATGCTATGTAGTATATATCCAAATCTATATGTCATATACGGGACGGCACAAAATAATTCGACTACATTTTTGACTATGGAAGGTATATGCTAAAACTGGACTTTTAAATGTGTTATTATATCTTTTCTGCACTGTTCCTTACATATCTTATTTCACGCTATTTAACGGCGAAGTTTCGTTACAGTTTTCTGTATGTATTGGAAAATGTTTCATAATCTATTCTTGACATGATATTTCGTTCTTTTTTGTTTTTTTTTCTTGCAAGACACAATGATGAAACAACCTGAAGATTATCTAGGCAATTTTAAGATTCAAATAGAAATAATTTTAAATTATGAAAATTATTAATAAATGTATAATAAAATGTAATGGTTTAGGATTTACGGTAATTTTTACATAAGAAGAATCAATAGCGAAAACAAGGTTGTGTAATTATAGAGCTTATTCCCATCAATAATTTTGCTTAAGACTAAAGAAACCTTAATAAAGAAACTTTTGCTTTTAACCAGCTTAAGAAGCCATCTCCTGTTACCGTTTGTATTAAAAATATTTGTATTTCATTTTTTTTTTTTTTTTTTTTTTTTTGTTAAGGCGATAAAATAAAGCGTGTGAAAAAATAATACGATGCATATTTTTTATGCGATCTTAATTTTGCTTTTATAAATTTACGAACGGTTCCATAATACGTTTTCTGTTATAGCTCCCCATTTGAACGTTTCATTTGTACAGTAGAGTAAATGTAATGCGACGAATTATTTGGCAGTTAAACATTGGTGAGGTTGCAGAGGAACGTACTGTTGAAGAGAAATATGCATGGCTCAGTTATATTATTTATTTAAGATTTTTATTCTTTAATTTCCCTTCTAATTGCTGCCCATTCCAACATAACCCTTTTGCTGGGACAAGTTGATCAAAATTAAAGCTTAGAATTAAATACATAAAGGTTTCTCTGGGGTTGGCTAATAGAATAAATTAATTTACCAAGATAATAATAATAAAAGGAATCCTTAGAGATTAAATTTTGAATATGTTCCCCCATCGCGTTGTGTAATTTCGAAGTAGCCCATTACCCTTTTTGAGAATGATCATTCTTGCCCTTAGCTGACTTTTAAAGTGGAAATCTAAATAAACAAACACATACTAGATAATTTAAATGAGAAGACTCCAAATAATTAACACTATTATTTATTTACAATATTTACAGTTATTTCAAGAAAAAAAAGATTTATCAGAACACATCTGATTTAATTTCCTAACAAAATTTCTCCTATAATATTGGCATTAACACTTTGATCCTTGCAAAGGATACTTATATATATATATTTTTTATATATATTTAAATTGATCTTTGACAACATTATTTGTTTACAATTAAAATTCTGACTTCCATTTGTGACTAAGGTCACACTACCAGCTTCTCTTATAATATTTTGATAAAATCAAATAAACTGGGGTATTACTTAGGTCAGAGTCACATTTACCTCCACACATTGATTGAAGAAGGTTTCTCTTTGTATCAGAACGCTCTTTCCGCTAACTAAATAGCGCTGCACTTATTGAAAATGTTCATTTCACAAAACTTAGCTTAACTTCACCACTCTTCATATATGTTGTTCGGGTTCGTTGCTTTCTTACCATCAGAATTGCCACTCACTCTATTTTCCTCTTTCGGACCGCACAAAACTCATCGCGTCATTTTATTTCACCTCTTACTTTCGCTTCTGAGATCGATGTGTGTTCTGTTTTCATTCTTTTTCACAACTCCTTTTTCATCACCACGGTGGGCCGTACTTCGTTCTGCCCAAAATTTGCATGACAGTGCTTTAAGCCCATCCTTCTTTTTTTTCATTGGGTAGTTGATCTCCCGTCTTAACTCAAATTTGCATAACAGAGGGTCAGTTTCACCTCCTCTTTACCAACCCCAACCAATGGCTATGCATCAGTTGTTTCTGTAGCGTGTTGTTTTTTTTCTCGGAACTACGTGTGTGTTCTTTGATATTATCCCCCAGACCAACTTAAATCAAAGTCCTTCTTATTTGACTTTTATGGCTTAAAATTGTCGCCAGCGAGTCTCTGGTCATAAATTTGCCATCCTAAATCTTTCAACTGAGGCGACTTATGGGAAAGTCCCGATAATGTAATTTCCTTACATTACGTACTATTTGAAAATTTAAAGTTGATATCAAAACAACTAAATGACCTCTAATGGTAATAAAATAGTAATATTCTAAAATAAGAAGATATTTCAAATCCGATGGTACAGTTTTATGTGTAATTTAGATGTGTAATTTTTATTAACATAAATAGTTTTAAAAAGGTTAATTAAGACCTGAATTTGAATAAAATAACAAAAAAAAAAAAAAAAAAAAAAAACACGCATATACAATAATAGTGTTTTTATCATCCTCTGTAAAGTGCCGAATTTTAAAAAATCTGTTCTTAAATTCGTATCAATGTTTGTTTTATAATTACTTTATTCTTCTTTAAGTGAAACAAGAAGGATAAGAAGTGCATCAAGCATAGATTATGAAACACTTTCAAACACATTCAGAATACTGTAAAAAAATTCACCCTTTATTGAGGTCAAACGTCTAAATTATTGAGGTGAATGTCTAAGTAAACAATTTAGAAAACGCATAGAACATTTGGAAACATGCGTCAAAAGAGTCATGCGTAAAGCACGGCTTATGAAACACTTTCCACACATTCAGATTACTGTAGCCGAACCTCACCGTTTAATAAAGTGTAAGATGTAAACAAGGTTAAGATCAAACCTGGCGGGAAGCCTACCTTTCGGATAAAGCTCAACTAGCCCCGTTATGTAAGATGTAAACAACTTGGGAAAACGCATAACACATTTGAAAACCTAATTTTAGCAATTACCATTTATAGGTGGAAAATATCTGAATTACTTTTTGAAGCCTTGTATATAATCTGTAGGTTTGTATATGTACTACATATGCAAACATTTACTTCAGTAAGGAAAAATCCCTTTCAACAACTTCCGTCAATAATATATATATTTTTTTAAATGCACTCGAAATCTTTTGTGATGTATATATGATATATAGAATTTATACACACCAAGTAACATGAAAAAAAAATAGTTAAATTTAAAAACGCATACCACAGTTAAAAACGCACTTATAGCAACTATATCTCAGAGACAATGCTGTAACCGAATTATTTTGTGTGCTCCTGTAGATGCACGATAAATGCTGTGCACACTATATTTACAGTAAGAATCTTGTAGTATACTTCAGTGCTGTATATCAATTTTAGTATTTTTGAAATAGTGTAACATCATTAAAATACATTGCAAATGATTTCCTTTTATAGACCGTATAATGTAACGGAATTATTTTGAGTGTCCCTGTAAATGAATTATAAATACTTCACACTTCATTTTCAAAACCAAACATGCCATGTAGTACACTCCAATAACATATATTACATAGCAATACGACTATATTTACGTGAGTTAGAGCAGGGACAGACGGACGATCAGATAGACAAGGAGACGGACAGACAAATCGAATCCATTAACACTTTTTAACTATGTTGAAAATTTTCAAAATGAGCCTTTAGATTTTTTCTTTTAAAGGGGTTTTATTAATACATATAAATTTAGCCGTTGATTTGCAATTTTAGTAAAGAATATGGGTTTATTAAATTTCAAATAGGAGATCTTTAATGCACAAATGCATATTTTCATGAACAGTAATAATGGCGTCATTATAGTTCCCTGTACTTTCATAAAGATGACATTTTATTTGAAAAATATTTTTATTTCCGCAATAATTGTTTTAAGCTTTTAGTAAACATTAACTTAAGCTAACTTTAGGTAAACGTTTTAAATCTAATATAAAGCAAAAGGGAACAACTTTATACCCAAGATGGCTTTTAAATTACATTCCTCAGGGTACATAAAATGTTAAATGCTAAGACTGTTAAGCAAATTTTAGAACTGAAAGCAAATACATTAAAGATTTTTTTTTCAACTGTGTAATTATAAAAAAAATAAAGTTGCTCAACGACAGATTTAAAATCTTAAATAGTTATTATTTTAGTTATGATTTTTAATTGAAACATTCTAAACTCTAAATGATAAGATAAAATACCCTTTTAAGTAATTTATTTACTTTCAGATATTCTTTAATTTGAAAAATTCTGAATAGCAGGGAAGCTTAATTTTAAAATCGAAATTAAAGAAAGAAAAAGGTAATGAACCAGACTTCATTTCATCAATATATCTATTAAAGAAACCCTTCCCATCAAAATTCCATTTTCCTTTTTGGGAAAAAGTTCCGATTCATTTAATGATTCTTACTGATTAACAATTTAAGTAATCTATTACCTTGGGAATAAGTTTTAAAACCCTGATTGGAAAACCACTAATGAAGAATATTACTGAAAACACTGAAATAATTAAAAGTGATAACATAACATTGAAATAATTGGTGAAGAGATTGATTTTATCGCTGATTATGGTCTCATTGCTAGTTCAAGTTCAATTCATATGGTAACGTAATGGTGCATGAATAAAATGATTTTATTCAGAAAGGAAATTCAAATTCAAATCCTTCTGCTATAAAGTGAACAAATTACTAATTGGACTACGCGATTTCAACTAAATCTTTATTTAACTCGAAGATAATAATCGGTTTTAGTACAGTGATTTGTAAAGTTTCTCTAGTATTCCATTGATCTCGAAATAGAGTATATTTTAATATCCAGTATTTTGCAGTTAACATTAAAAATTCGTTTACGATTTCATATCCTATTTCATAAGGAATAGGATATAAAGGCTTATTTAATATTCTGTGGAAAGAAATAAAATATTATTTTAAAAAAAATCACATTTTAAATCTTAAATTTAAATCAAATCTCAAATTTCCCTCACTGTGTTTAATTTTCAAAGTATTTTTTTTTTCTACCAACAATTATTACGTTCAAGGATTAATGTATATCCAAAGAAAAAAATGAAGTAAGTCTAAGTGCAGTTTGCAGATGTCTGTGGTTTTCTAAAGCCAAGAGCTCATACGAGGAACACTTGCGGTCAGAGCCCACAGACATCAATCAAGAATTTTAATCCAATTAGGAGTTAGTTTGTGCCCGTTTTGACTATTTTCCCTCTACTGGGAAAAATTAGAAGTTGAACTTTAACATCAAAGCTTGCAAACATCATCGAGCAAATCACTTTTTGGGGACTATGACTTGGCTAATACACTGCATTTTTTTTTTTTTTTTTTTTTTTTTTTTTTTTACGGTATAATACTCGCAATAATACGGTATAATACTCGCAATAATACGGTATAATACGGTATAATACTGGTATAATAATACTGTGCCACTATTATTCCCCAAAATTTTTTTTTTCTTCAGTGTACAATCCCGGCTCTCGGGGCCTCCCAATGACCAAACGGCGGATGTATTGTTCAAATGGGAAATAAATATGTTTAACATCGATATCCTGAGTCTAATTTTCAAAATTCTTCATATACGTATGCATGCGTGCGTATGTACACAACTGTGTTAATAGATTTTTAGTCTATTGAAGTTAACATTAAACATCAAAACAATCCTAAAATATATTTTTTCCAGTCAAAATAGTATTCTAACGAATCTAAAACTGCTCTGTGTTCAAATATGATGTAATATTTATTATGATAGTTCTCAATGGTAATAAGGTGTGAAAAATTTAACGGGTAAACTTGATACCATAAGTCATTGAAATCTGCATACTACTGTAATTTATAAACTGATTCAACAAAAGGCGAAATAAATGAATATATAATCACATTTAAGCGATATACCAAAGCCGTCAAATGTGAACAGCAGTTAAAAATCAATTTTAACGGATAATACAAAGTATAATGCGAGTTTTTATTACTACGGGTCATCTTTAATGTTTGGAGAAAAAGGAAGTATTCTAACTGAAAAATATATAAAAGTTGTTCTAAGTTATATTTGTATATGTTATTTTGATAGATGTTACCTTAAATATATATATTTTTTTTTAATTGAACTTCAGGAAATAGTTTTCTATATTTATTTTTTCTATTCTTTTTGACTGGTTCACCTCATTAAGTTAATCACTATGATAAAATATACGATGTCATAAAAAAGAAATTCTATGTTGCTATATCTATTTTCATAATTTTTCAACAATATTATATATGCTAATAGGAAAAATAATAAGCTTTATTTAGTTCAGCACATTTGAAAATTGCGCATATCAGTTAACATAAGTTAAAAAGCAACAAAATCCACAGTCATTCAGATTGAAATTTATTAATGGAAATTTGAAATCCATTGATATTATTTTCTAGGGAAAAATATGATGTAATGTAATTTTTTTAATACAATCCTCTTTAATAAAAAGCTAAGCGTTGCTGACGACTGGGATTTTTGCTAATCGTTGCCACAAATTAATCTCGGAAAATGAAACATTTGAAGTTACTGAAAAAATTAATAGCTCGAAAAGTACATGTCAGAAAATGGTTAGACAAACTGCGTTAGAAAGGTAAAAAATTGTATTTTTCTTGATATAAATTTCAAATCTAATTATTATGCCGTTTTTCAAATATTGAATTTCACAAATTATTAAATTTCACAATGGAGTACCATAGCGAAATTTTCACGCGTAAAAAGATAATAACAGCAATGTTTCCTGACGTATACTGGCTATAGCACGAGTCACAAATTATAGTAGCCTTACTATTCTGTTAAAATATAAAAGTGAATTATGATGCTACGAGTGCATGTTTTTTATTTAATTTTAATATAATCACATCTTAGAAACAAGGTTTTAGAAATTTTTTTCGAATGGGACTAATAAATTGGATAATACTGTTTATTATTTTGAGTTTAAAAGAGGAAAGTTGGGGGAGCGCTTTATATTATTTAGGTTATCTCTGGAACTTTTGGTCAGAATTGAAAGTTTAATTTATCAAAACGTCATAAATTAAATCGACATTAAATCGGCAATAACTACAACTACTGTCCTTCTGTTCGTTTGGATAGATTTTCATTTAAAAATATAAAATCATTCAACATTGATTTTAGGTATTTTTATGGTTATTATCATAGGCCCGGGCAACGCCTGGTATGTCAGCTAGTAAAATACATAAAGACCTAAAAGTTTTAATGTATTTTCATGTAACAAAAATACTGTTCTTATTTTTTCAAAATATGTGATAAAAGAATCAACATTTAAACAATAATTAGATATGCACTTATTTATAACTTCAAAAAAAATCCTTGATGGCAAGGCCTACAGGCACAGGTAGATTTCGAAGATGCAGACCGTGGGTCGCCTGTTTATTGGGAATTGCAGAAGAAATGACCTTTTTACCACAATGCGGCAGTTGGGACCGTCCACTTCGAAATCTACCTGTGTTTGTAGGCGGAGGAATTTTTTTTGTTTTTATTTTATTTTATTTTTATTATTATTTTTTTTTGCTGTAAGAGTTGGTCCTATAAAAACCTTGTCAATATAAAAGTTGTAGATAATATTAAGACGATTTATAATAAATTTAAGCGGATTTGATATCTTGTGAATTGACGAAGTTATGAATTTTTTTCTTCTAAACTCCTACCCCCCCCCCCCTCCCTTAAGACCATTTTTAATTATATCAAAAATTTTGTCATACATAAATTGTTGGCGATTTTCCTAGAAGTAATAATAACTTTAAACGGATTCGGTATGTATTATAATTAAGAAGTTACGGATTTTCTATTTTCATAAAAAGTGTCCCCTTTCACCCGTCCCCCTCCCCCCTTGGCCCGATTTTGTCCATTAAAAAACTTGAGCAAGATTTTATGCCCCTTGATTTTATGTATCAGTTTGGAAGAGACTTGTGCAGAATTATGGAAGTTATAGTGTCCCTAAAAAAGTGATACAGATAGATAGATAGATAGATAAAGTTTTTAACTAGGGGTGATTTCGAGTTCTAGGAGTCATGATCGGTGTAGATTTGCAAAAATTTTTCAGAAATTCCAACATAAAGGAGAATGTATTAGGTAGTATTTCTTACGAAAGCTACCTAAAATTTCTATATATAATATATACTGTTTATGTTTTAAATAACATAACAATTAAAACTTTATACGTTCTTTTGTATTTATCTTATTTAATTTATGACATGATTAAATGAAATAATTCAAAGAAAGAAAATTAAAAAAAAAAAAAAATCTATGCAGCTGAAATCAAATTAAGCCACTTACAAGATCAATTTCCGACTTAATTGTCCTATATGCATGATTTACTTTTTATTTAAGTCAAAAATACTTTTTGTAAAATGAATTTTTTTTATTCACATAAATTATTATTTGTTAATATAGTTTAAATTTCCCGATTAAAAAAAAATGTCAGAAAGAATAAAGAAAGAGGCTTAACTATAAAAACGCAAGATTTATGAGATTTTGCGGAAGTTATTAAGCAATCCATTTCAGTAACGATGTCTTTAGCAGCAATTAATCAACATCTTTAACAGAAAATATTTGGCTGATTCATGTGCAGTAATTATTATTTATTTCCTCAAGGATAGTTAAAATATTATAGATACAAACCGTACAGACCAAAAATAATATTCGTCTTTCATTATATCCCTTACATTTTTATCGTAAAATGTCAAAACCATTTTAGTTAAACGGCATTAGTTATCTTCAAATTACAGTCGAACTCGCTTACTACGAGCACGTCTAAAACGTGGACACGGTTAAAAGGAGCAATTTACACGTTAAGAATGGTTCATCATTTAAACTATATTAAGATTTTTATGCTTTTTACGAGCTAGTAAAGCATGGTCACGGATTGTACGAACAACACATCTGTACATTTCAATGTGATTTTCGGCGAAATTAGAGTAGAATTAGTAAATAAATATCTTTATTATCGAACACTGTTCTCTCTTTCAGTTATAATATTTATACATTACAGCTGTCTATCAAAATTCATTAATTTATCAATTTTAAGAGACAGAATTCCAACCTTCAAAGAGACCCTCCACCACAAAAAAAAATCAAAAGAATGTCCTGAGGTCTTGAAACAATGAAAGAAAGAAGTGAGAGATAAGGACGTTTCAAATACCACACCTGTGCAAGATTCACAACTGAGACCTGGAAAGGAAGGACCATACACTGTTAAAAATTTTCGTTTATTGACAGGTTGTCTCCCGTGAATTTTTATCAGAAATTTTCCGCTTTCTTAGAAAAATTGAATCTCTCCTGTATATCTGTTGCCATTTTAAGATTGCAGAGTTTCAAATACGGAATTATCACTGTAAAAATCAATCATCCAATGGGATTGCAGTATTTTTGATCGCCACGCATGCGCTTCAACTCCTTCGGGTCTGTATCGCGCCATTTACTGAATTTACGGACTACAAAGACGATCCTCAAAAAACGGAAACATTCCGGCAACTCTGCTGTCAGTCCTTTTACCGTAAATTGACGGGATTTTTTTTTTTTTACATTGTAGAAGTAAACCGTTATTTGTGTCTTTCTTTAAATCTGGAATACGAGCCCTTTTAACTAGACTTTTCATGGCTCTTATTAAACTGTTAAAATGAAAAAGATACGTGAAATCAATAGCTCGAAAATTATCGTGATTATTGCAATGTTAGCCACGTTTTCCGGATAAAAAGAAAGCGATCGATTGAATTACTGTACGTCGTTCCTGTCCTTTGGAGTGACTATTTCGTTAGATGCTTTGACTTCACTACTGTGATTTTGTCTTAAAAAGAAAAAAAAATAGACACTCACAAAGGTAAGACTGAATATTTTATCGTAAAGTTAACATAAATTTAATGTTGTAATAAGTTAATTTTAGCATTGACGCAATTACAGTAATTAGTTTATTTGTGCGTGTTTTTAAAATGTTTACTATCGTCATGGGTATTGCGAGTAACGGTTAATACGAGGACTTTTATAATTCACTTGCTTCTCGTATTAACAGAATTCAGCAGCAAAATATTCACACTTTGATCAGAATGAATACAGCTTTTCCAAAGTTTCGCATACTAAAAAATATTTTCGAAAAATATCATATTCGTGTATAAATTTATTTAGGCGAGATTCAAAAATTCATAGTAAAATATCGAAAATTCTGAAGATATATTTTATTTATTTGTTCATAAAGGGTGTTGATTTAAAATAATTATATACGTTTCATCTACGTATAAAATTCTTTAAAACAAGAAGTTCTACTGTTCGTGAAATTTAGTATCTTAATTCGTATCTATACTAATAAAAGAAAGTTTCGCTCTGTGTGTCTGTGTGTCTGTTGGCGATGGCTAGGAAAATCTAGCCCACCTAGAAGGCTGGAAATTTAGGTGTAGATAGTCCAAGGTCTGGCCATGTGCACCTGAGCCTCAGAATTTTAATATTTTGATAATTAGCCTAGATATTAATTAGATTATCCTTAACCATCGCTTCTAAAATGCCAACTTTTAAATCAAAATGGCGAAAGAAACGGACTGGCGCATTGGATTTGCGACCGGAAATGAACGAATTCGAAATTATTTAACTAATTAGCGAATTTTAAGAAAACTAATTGAGATATCAATTTGAAAATTTCTGAGCATATGTAAAAAAATATTCTGTATCTGACTATGTGATTTTTGAAAAATTCGGTTGGTAATTTTTTTTAATTTACGCAAAAAACTGCCAAAAATCTACAGGCGCCACTGAAAACGATCCCAGAAAGTTTCAGACAGGGATTGGCTTTCATTAAAAACTGAACTACAAAGAGATCTGTTTCTCGGGAAAATCCCTCCATTTAGTTTGCGAAAATGAAAGGAAATAATTGCCAATTTTTACTAATGAACAAAAATTTAGGTAACTAATTAAGATATAGATTTGAAATTGCGGTCGGGAAGGGGTGACATCTGCCGGCTATTTTAGCGTAGCGTCTTCGTTATGTTCTAATTATCAGAAAAATGTAATTATTTTTTTTAATGATCGCGTTGATGTAGGTGACGGTGGTTCTCTTGAACAAATTATTCATTATATTTGCGAGTATGGGGAGGGATTAACGCCTTTCTCTGAGATTGTAATTATCTCGGGCCCGGTCAACGCCGGGCGGGTTAGCTAGTAATAAATAAAAAAATATAAAGAATTTTTTTTTTTTATTTAAAAAAAATGTTGTGCATTATACGAGTAATTGGCAAATGGTGGTATTTTTTAATTTTAAATGCGCGGTTTTGTTCTTCAGTTTTTTAGAATATACTGAAAGATCAGTTACTGGTCCAGCAAGCGGCCAGTGTTCCGTTAATCTACAAATCTCAGAATTATTTTAAAAAAAATAAAAAAAAATTAGATCAATAGTATTATACCAGATTTACCTAGTTTAATGACTGGGTGAATTCGTCAGTGCATTTCGATGACTGGTATTAAATACTCATAGTAGTGAAACAACGAAGTGAAAACGCATTTTTAGTAAAAAAAACAGCCTTCAAAAACAGGAACAATTAGAGATTACATAAAGTATACCTTTAATCAAAGCTAATTTCGAATGACCACATTTCTTCTCTGGCACTTAAACAAAATAAAAGTATCATTAAACGAAGTTTAAATAACGAGTCATTGTTAAATTTTCATTTCTTTATTCAAGACTGAGTATTTGGATTGTGAATAAGGGAGAAAAAACTGAAAAACTATAAAAGATAAGAAACCAAGAAAATGAAAAGAAAATTCCACGCTTTTCAAACATTTTCTAAAATTAATTAATTAAAATAAAACTTTTCAATTCCTTCCTATGGCTGATTGTACTATTAAATGTAAAGCTTGTGATGTTCTCACTTATGATCCCTGGACAACTATAGACACCAAACCAGGTTCGAAGGCCCTGGACGAAGGGGCTGCCGTTGCCATTTGAAAATGCACCATTAGGGCAGAAGTCTGATTTGACCTCAAGTACAGCGCCTAGAATACATAGTGTGGAAACCGGCAAATGGTGTAATGCTTTAAAAAGTGCTAAAATGTTGTAGCCTATAAATGTGCAACGGTGCTCCTACGAAGCCTACGATAATGTTGCAACCAGAGACAAAAAAAAATGCGTATCACGTTTTTTAGCCATGCTTTCATAATTTAAAAAAAAAACTTATAAAAATCATTAAGTCAGAGGAGAAAATGATATAATTTAAGTATTTAAAATACTTACCACCAGCCGAAACATTCTAATACAATGTCAAGAGCTAGCAGATGGCGCTGCGAACCCATCCTAATATTTTCAGCAACGTTGTACATTTATTGGATACAATTTTTTAGTACTATTTTGTAGCCGGTTTCCACACTATGTATTCTAGACGCTGTACCTCAAGGTTTCTCAACAATTTTGATCCACAATGTCTATCTCCACAATTTTTATCCTTTCCGAAAGGAGAAGAACGCACCGGCGGCGTGGCATCTGTCTCCCACCTACTGACCTCCCAGCGAAAAGACTTTCCTCACCGCAGATTTTGGGTGTCTGTTTTGTGGCATTTACACACTGCCACAGCTTTCCCAGGAGTGACCGACCCTCCAAAGTACTGATCGCGCTGGATGTTGCTTAACTTCGGTGTTCTGACGGGTGCTTTACAGCAGCCTATGACATTTTGAGCGAAATAAAACTGAAGACCATACATTTATAATATGTAATTGCACTCTGTTTAATAGAATAGTGCTAAAATAATTAGCTTTTAAAATGTTCGTCAATGAGCAATCCGTGGCCGAGTGATTAAGATACCACTCCGCTAATCGCTTGAGAGCGTAGAAGCAGGGAACGGGTTCGAATCCCGCTGACTCCGTTGCACACTCTTCATGAACATAGAAATAAGGACTTCTAACGAAATAGCGTTAATATCATGCCGCGACTTTCGAACTTAATGGCAGCTGCGCAGCTACACGCACGGTTCTGCGCAGCCGGTGAGTATCCCTGCTAAGGTAGCGCCACCTACAAACAACAAACCGAAACTATCAATAACAATGTTTCGAGCGATACGATTTAAAGAAGCAAACGAACTGGTGACATATAGAGCAACTGTCCTACAGTGGCGCCACCTAATTGAAACATTTTTCGAGGGACTGTTTTCTTCTTCAAAAGGCTATTTCGTTAGAAGTCCTTATCTATTTTTATGTTGATGACAGTCTTTGTGGAGTTTCCGGCTGTTTACTTCCTTGTGTCTATCTCGTCCTCTTCCTTTTCAAAAAGATTTATATAATTTGATGAAGAATATATGGAATATATTGAAATATATGGATCACTCGAGACAACAGCCTTGTAGCTATAGGTCTCAAAGCACTCCTCATTCAAATGTTCAAATTAAAAAAAAAATTTGTCAATACATAAAACTATTTATATTGATGGAAAAACCTACATTTATTAATTCACTATTTAATATCAAAAGGTCCATTTACTGCAATTGGTTTATCGAGTACTCATTAACTTTTGCAATTCGAATTCAAATTATCCCTATTACTAGTTTTTCAATTTGGAAATAGTATTTCAATTTCACAAAACTTTGTCATCTAATATGCTTAAATTGGATTTGTTAGAAAGTTTTGTAAGACTTTAATATAATCTCTTTCGCTTCTGAATGGCTAATAGAACTTCCCTCCCCACTAGATTAAAAAAATATATTATATATAATTGTAATAGTCTGGATATTTTTCAGTTTTGTAAGAAACCTATTTTCTAAATGAAGAAGTATAATCCAATTATGAAATATGACAGAATACCAATTTTTAGTGATATAAATTTAAGAACATCTTAAATTAATATTTTTGGGTGCGAAAAAGTGGCTACGCGAAGAATTAGTCTCAAAGTTATGATTTAAAATTATATTATTTTTATAAAAATGATTAATTTCTAATAAAATTATCAACAAAAATTTAAATTCTTGAGAAGAATGAAGAAATGAGGATAGCAATTATTCGCATGTTTATCGTGTTTTTCTTAAAATTAAAATCTGGAGATCTGAAGACGCTAATTATGGGTATGAGGATGGTTCTCGAAGCGTACCATTAAATATTTTTCCTTTCACGATGTATTTGAGTTTTCTTTAAAACTCTCAACAAAATAGTTGATTATACACGAAGAGATATTTAAACATTTTGTTCATTGCATTAACAGAATTATGAATCACAAAAAGCAAAAAGACAGAAAACGACTCTTTATTTTAAAAAAGAAAGAAAGAAAGAGTAGTGGAGAAAAATTGGTACTTGTTTGTTATAGAGGCCTTAGCATAACTCATTCTTAGGAATGTGCGATTTCACGCCAAATATTATAAACGATAATGAAAGTAAAACGGCGATCGTGAAAAAATTTCTAATCTTATATTGCTTATTTATGTTATGTATTTTGTATTAGATTATTATATGGCTTATTTATGTTATACATGTTGTATTACATTATTATGTGGCTTATTTATGTATAAATTAAACAAATTGCTTCTCAATGTATGTATTAAATGGTATAAATATATAAAAAAAATTGTTTGCGCATTTGATACATTAACAGTTATTTCATAAAGCTATAACATTCTGATGACTTTTTTAAAATATAAATAAAGGTGGACAGAAAGTTCTTTTGAAAATTTTTCTTTTCTCGCCAAATTCAACTTATCTTGCGCGCCAATGCCCCTATAACAAAGAAGTACCGAAAAATTATGTTTTTAAATTTAACAGAGATTGGATTTAAATTTAAAAAAAAGATTTAACTTACGCATTTTAAATGTTTGATACAAGTATGTGCGATTTGCTTCAAATTTGTTTTAAATTAAAAGGTTTAATTTTTTTTTTTATCATTTCTATGATTTATCATATTTACATAAAGTCATTTATTTTACTCTCAGTAAGTATAAGGGTTCGGAATGTAATGCTGAATGTAAAATATACAAATTTTCTCTGTACCGTTTATCGACCTCTACGTAAAAAGTTGAGAAACAGAATAAAGAGCAATATATATTTTTATACGTTTGTAAAATAAATAATAATAATAATAAAGTCATATTTTGTTACCATTTAATTGGAAACTTATTGATAAAATGTGTGTAACACAATTTTACTTTTAAGTAATATTTCGCAATGCATAATTAAGTTCTTTGAATAAAAAAATTAATTCAGCAGGTTTTTTCAGTCTGTGGAATAAATTAATTTCAAACTTTAAACTAATTGATAAAGTTACCTTAAATAGGACGAATTTTTACCCTTGATAATGGGTATTTCCCCTGATCAGTTTTAAGGAAAACAATACTTGAGAGGAACAATGATGATTTACCAAAGATAACTTGATAAGTAATGCAATGACGAACTCTAAGAATATAAATGAAGGTTTGAAACAAACAAATAATTAAATAACGATTCCAGATGAATGCCGGGAATGTTTTCTCGAATCAATGTTTCTCTTTCTTGATATAAAAAAATATATAAAATATGCATAAAAAATATTGATGAAATAACAACACACACATATAAAACGGGTCATATTAGTAGAATGAGGTATGGAACACTACCGATTAAATCTACATATTTAACACGACCTAACAATAGATTGTAAGCACATATTCATCAGTTGTATCTATATCGTTTTCTTCAAATTTTTCTGAAATATAGTTTATAAATAGTTCAGTATTAATCTTGATCAAGAATTGAAACAAACCCTTTGGCACTGAGCTATCTGATTGTCTTCACCTGTTTTACTTCCGTGTTTGTTATCTGCAATGTTCAACTATGCCACTATTTCACTATTTTTTTTTCTTATAAATGTTTCAAATGTCCCAGATCATCAATACTCTCTTTCTCTTGCTCTCTCTCTGTCTCTTTCTCACTACCGTGTGTATTACATAAAAAGAATACATTTTAGACATCATTGCAGCAACATATCTTGATAGCATATATATATATATATATATTTTTTTATTCAAAAGCTTAAAAGCGCTCAATTTTTCTAAATTACCTGTGATTTCTTTCCTCATTTCTTATCGTTTTATGAATATAGAGTAAGACAATAAAGTGCAATTATAAAAATTTACCAAAAATTTTTTTTCAGGCACGCTTTTTCGACAGAGTATTTAAGAATGACAATTAATAAGATCAACATTATTCTTCCCATTAACATTCGTGTTATTTTCTTAATTTGAGACTAATGTACAAAAGCACTCAAAAATGTTCTAAATTTTCTATGGATTTATTTATTACTGTTTTTTTTAATAACAGAGTGAAAAGTGCAGTTAGACAAATTTACCACATTATTATTTTTTTCCTCCTCAAACAAGATTTTTCAATAATTAACATTCTTATCGAATTTTTTCTTTTGGAACTGATGCTCAAAATCACTCAAAATCATTTCTAAATTATCTGTGGATTTCTTTCCCTTTTTTTCGTATTATGAACATAGAATAAAACCCTGAAGTACATTTAAATAATATTACCAAATTAGAAGGTTTTTTCAGGAAAGATTTTTGAACAGAAATTTTAAGCATGGCACTTAATAACAACATTATTCTTCCCATTAACATTCACGTCAATTTTCCTATTTTGAGACTAATAATTCTGAAAAGCACTCCCATTTTCTAAATCATCTGTGGATTTCTTTCTGTTATTTTCGCATTATAAATAAAGTAAGAGACAGGCATTGAAGTACAGTTAAAGCTAGTATGTTGTAGTCATCACAAAATTTTCTTCTATACTATTCTAATATTAATTTTCAATAGCACCGACGATTATGAATATAAAGTTTAGTGCATACCTTTGAATTTAATCTGAGAAGCAGTAATCGGTGAATTATTAAAAGGCCAGTACAACAGCGTCCCCGGTTGGGTATTAAATTTTAAATTTAGGTCAGCATATACATTTTTAATCATTAAACTCAAATATAAAATTTGATGGAATATACACAATAGAATATAAAATACAGCTTTAATGTTCATCGCAAAAAGCATAAGTCTAATATTCCGTATTCGGTTCCACAGCCAAAGTTGGCGTTGGAAATGAGCTACTCTGGTAACAATGTGCGTAAAAGTGTATGAGAGTTACAAGAATGGAGTTAATACACTGCAAAAAATAACTGTTGATTTTTGCAGTGTAGTACTGCAAACCATGATCGCTAAATTGCATCAATTGATTGTGGATATTTTCCCATGCATAGGATAGCGACCCCTGTTGAGTGATCAAAGTCAAAATTGAATCAGCATCTATGTATGCCAAAGTCTAACATAATATGAAGTTTGATAAAATTACGCGCAATAGTTCTTGAGTTATATATATCACGGAAATCGCGAAAAAATACAGCATAGCAGCGTTCACCTGTTGGGAGATATATACCCAAAATTAATTAGCATCAATTTTCGGCAATGTCTAATTGAATCTAAGCTTTTATTAAATTCCGTGCAATAGTTCTTGAGGTTGAGTGGCTATAAAATTTGTGTCACACACAGAGACAAATAGACAGACATTGTCCATAAAAAGTCAAATCGTGTTGAAAATATTTATAGCGCGTAAATCCATCAAAAAAACAGTAATCGAAAATTTTCAAAATTACAATACTTACTTCTTAGGTACATAGAAGAAAGTGAAAATTATCAAATGAGCAATTTTTTTTTCCTTCAGACAAAACAAAAATTTAAAGCATAAGACTCAATCGCAGCAACATTATTTTTCTCATTAACGTTGTTATAATTTCCACTTTCTGAATTATCTTAACTTACAACCACGGTAACCGTGATTTCATGAAAATTATTTCATGCAAAAAAAAAAAAGTGTTTTTCTACATTTTCTTGCTTTAAATTTACTTTTCATCTTTATGCATTTTTTATGCCTATTTAAGTATTTTATTTTTCGTTCCTTTCGCTGACTAATTTAATAAATTACTATGCACATAAAGCATTTCCTTTCTTATAGATGGAAAATTTATTTTATTCAAAAAACATCTCTCATACACTTTCCTCTAGCATCTACTTTATTCACACATTTGTGCATTTAATGACCCATGGGGAAAACTAGCTTTCATTTTTCATGAACATGAATAGTTGCCATGCATAAATTAGCAATTCTAAAAGGTAAGTTAGAAAAAAGTAAATTAATGAGGGTTTTTTTTCCCACTTGGTCTATATTTTTTTCTTGAAATAGAAGTACTGAGTAAAAAAGCGAAGCATGGAATTAATTGATTTACATATTAAATATGCTATATTTGTAAAGAAAAAAATAAGATTTATTAAGTGTAAAGCTATTAATATTTATGCAAATTTATTTTGAATTTTAAAGTAAAGCTACTTAGTCATTTGAAATCTAAAAGCTATCGTTAATGTTTCTATCCACTGGGAGAAAGATGCGTGCGTTAGGGTAATGAAACATGATTAAGGTAATGCAACAATTGTAATTTTATTTATGCAAAACAAATAAATGACTAACTAAAAAGGTACCAAGAAACAGGACGTCAATTAACAGAAAGGTGAAATACTCTGATTATTATCGATTATCAACTCCATCTACTTAATAAAACACTACGTATGCTTCGGTCGGAAAAAACAACCCGGTCCATTGTTAGACAGGTCTGCCACGGACGACTATTTTTATATTCAATTCGCACCACAACTTAATAATAATAATAAAAATAATAAATATAATAAAAATTCTATGTATTTATCCGTTTTCTTAATACTGACTGTAATTTAAACGATACTTTTATGTATGGCAATGTAAACTGCCTTTTTTTTTGTAGGAGTAGATTTACGCTCTTTTCTGCTTTTTCCTTGCCTTTTTTGCAAACGATTCTCCATTAGAAACAGTTAAACATCTTTTCTCTTCATCTTTTTACTTATTTGTCTACGTAATTCTCACATTTTAATGTTTTTCTACCCATTTTTTCTTCTCTTCCTAACAAATTGTCAACGAAGCCCCGCCCCCTCTACTGTTAGTTAAATTTGATTGACTGCTTTTTGCTAGTTAAATTTGATTGGCTGGCTTTTCTCTGTCCTGATTGGATGATGAAGTTTTAAGTCGAATCCCTTACTTTTCTTTCCTATTGTAGTACAAATATGCTACATTTATACTTTTTTTCCTGGCTCCTCTTAGGATGTGATATACAATTACTCCTATAGTGGAGTTGATTGCAACTGGGAATCCCATTAAAACATTCAACTGTTTCGCTGTTGTCAAACTGTAAGTGAAAAAAATTGTTTTGGGAAAGTGGTGCGAGATAGAATTTAAAAATAGTTGCCAGTGGCAAATGTGTTAGATGAATAAGGAGCCACGTGCAGCAGAGAAACAATACAATAATGCTACATGTATTCCACTTGCTTCCGTTTCTGGTATTACGTCTATTAGGATTCTTGGGCGTGAGGTTGGCGGTCGTTTTATTGTAGTATGTATTTTTTTTTTTTTTTTTTTCGTTTCTGCATGCTTCTCTTCAGTGACTTGACGATAGAGGCTATTTTTACTGGAATATATTTTCACAAAGGATCACATTCTTCCAGTATATGATTATAAAATATTATTTTTATAAATGAAAATCCCGGATAAGCTATGATAAAATTAATTATGTACGATGTAAAAAAGACACTAATATTACAGCTATTGCAGATAAGAAAAAAATGTAAATTTTAAACAAAATGGCTTTGTGTCATATTTTTAATCAGCATATCTCAAAATATCACCATGCAAAATATTTTTCCCTATTGACAGAACGATTGGTGTGAATCGTAAGTTCACCCATGGCCAAACTCGATTCACTTTTCGAATTTCCCCGAGTTTTGGTTTTCCCTTAAGGATTTTAATTCTTGCATATAAAAATATTGTAACTTTATTAAGAGGCTGCTTCACTGAAACTCCCTGATCGGTAAATCCTATGTTAACCTATGGGAAAACTTAACAGCGCGATTACTCATTATTCAATATAAACATCGAAATACGGTTTTCACCATCAGAATATAGACGTCACGTGTCGGCAAGGTGTGTTTTTAAACATTGTCTCCTTAAATTTTAAGTACTAAAAAATTCCTTATAAACTTTGAAATTTTCACTTGATGAAATTTTATCGTATTTTTAAAACTTCTTAAAATTTAAGGAGACTTTTTTTTTTTTTTTTAAATCGCATCTCGTTGGCATCTGACGTCTACTTTCTGATGGTAAAAACCGTATTTCGATAATTATATTAGATAATGGGTAATCGCGCTTTTAAAGTTTCCGATAGATTAACATAGGATTTAGCGATCGAGGAGTTTCAGTGAAGAGGATTTTAAGTACTAATTTAAATGAGAAAATGCCTACACTGCAAAAAATAATTGTTGATTTTACAGTATAAAACTGGCACCCCAGCTAGCGCGGTAGCGTATTACTGCTTGCGCGGCAGCGTATTACTGCTTATTTTACTGTTTAATACTGTTAATTTTACGGTATAATACTGGCAGCTGGGGTGCCAGTTTTATACTGTAAAATCAACAATTATTTTTTGCAGTGTATGCCATCTGACATTCTTACTCATTCCAACCTCAAGAACTGTTCATTCGCGAATAGAGAAACTACCGCCGTGAAAACATTTTGTAATGGCTCCTATCTACAAAATAATGCCAAAATTTCAGAAAATGATTTCTTAAGAAGATGATTTTTAACATAGCTCTATTTTACTTGTAGAAACAATATATTGTTTTACAGAGGTTTATTTTCTCTTTTTTTCTTTTTAACACTTTCCAACCTAGTTGAAAAGTGTTTGTGACTTCGGTTTGTCTGGCCGTATGGCCGTCTGCCGTCTGGCCGTCTGTCCGTCTGTCCGTGCTCTAACTCCCGTAAATATGCTCGGATTGCTCTACAATTTTTATATGTTATTGTCGTTATCTATAGCATGTTCCCTATTTCAACGGAAGTGTGTAGCACTTATAGTTTTTTTACAGGGACACTCAAAAGAATTCCGTTACATTGCGGTCTATGGGGAAAAATCATTTCCGGTTTATTTAAATAATGTTTTACTATTTTAAACGCATTGAAATTGATATATATCACTAAGGTGCATTAGACGAAGCTTAATATGGAATAGGGTGTGCATAGAACTTATAGTTACTTAACAGGTACAGTCAAAAGAATTCCGTTACATTACATCTATGGAGAAAAATCGTCTGCGGTTTATTTAAATAATGTTTCACTATTTTAAACACATTGAAATTTATATATATATAACTAAGGTGCATTACAAGAGGCTTACAACAGAATATTGTGTGTATAGCAGTCATCGTTCATTTACAGGGACACACAAAAGAATTCTCAACTGTCTGTTAACAATAATTCCTGTAAGTTTTAAGTTACTGAACACGATTTTAATTTTAACTCGCTTTTTGTCTATTACGTGATGTGTATAAATTCTGTAGATCCTATACAGGGAAGCACAAAAGTTCGCGGACACATTTCCGTTTAGTGACAGAAACTCCAGACGGAGAATTTTAAACTGTGCTACGCGTTTCCTAACTGAACTAAAATTTAGCATCCTATGTAGTATATATACAGATCTATAGATCCTATACAGGGCTGAATAAAAGTATTCGGATATTTTTCTGAATATTGTATATGTTGGAAATTCCTGAAATTATGTTTTTAAATATATTATGCGTTTTCCAAATTGTTTACTTAGATGTCATCTTTTAGCTTATTAAACGGTATGATTTGTAAAATTATTTTGGAAGCGTTGGAAAGTGTTACATAATCTATGCTTGACGCATGGTTTTCGTTCTTTTTTTTATGGAAAACGCATTTGTTCTGTCAGATTTTCTTATGATATTTTTTAAACAGCAAATGTTTTGAAAATTCCGTTAGACTTGTAATAAATAATTAAATAAATAAACCTACTGATTGGCTAGTTATTAAAGATTTTTTTTTCTATCTTAGTCCTGTTTTCAGAAAACTGTGATTAAAAATTTCAACTCTACGGAATCACTATTTTAAATTTAAAAGCAATATTAATAGGTAAATAGTTTGTAGTTTACGGATGGTACTTTTTAGTAAGATAACGCGTTTGTTTATAAAAAATAAATAAATAAAAAGTTAGTAGAAAAAGCTAAGATAAAAATCATCTTAAACACCCTTCAAAATCATTTAAATGATATGAATTAATAAAAAAACTGAAGAAAAATCAGAATCAAACTACTTAAATATATAACAAATCTGAACACTCACAGATAATATACTTGATTAATTGCTAAAGTGTGTTAAATAAAAATCATAAATCAATAAAAAATTCATGCATTAGTATTGATATATATATTTTTAGAGCAATAGTAGCATAAATGTGTCTTTTTATCTTACTGTTATCGTTAAATAACTTACACAGATGAAAAGACACATTCATGCTACTATTGCTCTCCAAACAAAAAATACAAATACCTGAATATGAGTTAACTAAAAATAAGATTTAAATTTAATACAGGCATTATACAGACAGAATGTTCTGTTCTTTAAACTGTCTAAAACAATAAAAAAATTTTCGAATATTTTCTCTATTTACGTATAAACGTCAGCTAGCTGATTTTCACAAAACGAGCTTTTTAGTATATGTATTGAAAATAATTTGGGTAATTAACAATGTAATATTCGCAGAATTGCTTTTAATTATGATTTTAAGGTACTACAACATATTAATCCTGGATATTGTCAGTAATAAGAAATCGAAAAACAAATTTAATTCACACACAAAAAAAAAGTTAGACTTTTCAGTATTTTTTAACCTTCTTTGAGAAATTAAAATATAGCCTTAAACGTTTCAATATCTGCTTAAAATCCAAACCCTCTCTAAGTTAAAGCATATCATTTGCACTACAAGAGACCAAATTCATTTTGAAAATTATTCAGGAGTATACTTAATTCCATTTATTGAAAACGACCGACGGATCAAAGAATTATTATTAGGCATGACTAGCAGGAAATTTAGCTGTAGAAGAAAGGAACCCATAGCTGATATAATGCATAATAAACAAACCACAGCACTTGCAACATTATAAAAGAAGAAGCCATTCAAATAAATTTCGATGAAATCAAAATAATTTGTCCCTTCAATCTATACTATCCATCCATTATAAGAAAAACCATTGAAATTGCAACAGTAAAATTCAATTATGCAACGATATAGAATAATTTAACTTACCAAAATTATAGGTTGAGTTACTTCATTGTTATGAGTATGGAAATAAACATCAAAGTAAAAATATAATAAAAAAACGCGAGTAATCTGAGAGAGAACGTAAAAAACGTGAATGATAGCGTTTCAAATCATTGCATTATAGATCGTCAGATTGTAGAAAATTCAAATTTGTCTTTAAAAAAGCTTCGGTGAAGCCGAACCATGTAGACAGTTTATATATAAAAACAACTTTACTGCTTTTATGGCTACTTTTCAACACTTTTCAGTAATTAATGAAGCATATCAAACTACTTATTTAAGATGTAACAATGTTTTGCATACAGTTTTATGTATGCTACGCATAATACATAGCATGCACGAATTATACATAAAGTTTATTTTCATGAATGTTATTACACACACACACACACAAAAAAAAAAAAAAAAAAAAAAAAAAAAAAAAAAAAAAACTGAAGTATTTAATTTTTTTTTTTAATTTCATTTCAATACACCTATAAAAAAAAAAAGGAAAATAAAAAAATAAAGAATTAGCGTACACATGTAAATTTGGGCAAGTTTTTAGTGACAGTGCGTTAAAAAATCGCCATTAAAATTTGGAAAAATGTTTTTCAAACCAAATATTCATCAATAATAAAATAAACTAGAATTCCGATGATTTTGTCACAAAACTCAACTAGTAAGTAGTATGTCCCTTCTAAACGAAAAAGAGGTTAAACATAAATTATATAAGATTTACAATAACTAACTATTGAAGAGAAAAACTAAACTAGGTGTTTATTAGAAACGGAACTTTAAACTAAAAATTTCCTAGAAAATTAACTTTACAGTAGATTTTTACTCGAAATGAAATTTTGAACGTCAAATTTACTGTGTTATTTATTTTTCTCATAATTATCAAATAATTCATAATAAATTATTAACAGACGTTTTTCCAATAAAAATTTCTAACGCTTAAAGTCAATTATATTATATGCAGATAAACATATTTTCCATTAAGTCAACGAAATTAACTTAATTTCACGGTGCCCACACGCTTATAATTTATTCTAAGCGTACATTAATATTCAAATCTCTCTGCAGGCGCATGCAACTAGGCATGAAATAAAAATTACAGTACCTTAATTAACATTAATTTACATAATACTCAGCAATCTCAATATTTAAAAGAACTATGTTTGCAGAATTTTCATGTACTGAACTTTATTAATGCTATATTAAATAATAATTTGTAAAAATTATCCTTTTTTTCCCGCTAGATGTATCATGTTTATGTTTATACGCATTTAAGCTCTTTATTTAAATCCCGGGATCCAACTCCATCTACCCGGGTTACAGAATATAGATGGGAAAAGTTTCTAATTGCGAAAACTGTAATAGATTTTTTACATTTAACATATATACTAGTTGACCAGCCCGGCGTTGCATGGGCCCGTGATAATAACTTTAAATAAACCACAAGTTTTTATTATTTTATATCTTTAACCCAATTTTGTATTAATTTATATTTTAAAATGAAAAATTCACGAAAATTATTTTATATTTAATGGCCAAAGTGCTGGTAAGAAGACATTTTCTTATTTTTTTCACGTACTACATTTGGATACCTTTAATAAATGGCAGCAGTACCTATTCAATCAGAAGGTATATTTCAAATTTATCTCTCCTCTCCGTTTCAAATAACGATTTTCACCATCTTTATATTTTATTTTAATTTTCATAAACTATAAACTAAACATTTTTTCTAGTATTACTTAAAATTATAGATTATAAAGGATTTTTAATACAATTTTTTTTATTTATATTATATTTTTAATACAAATTTAATTTGTAAAAATATTGTTGGGTGTTAAACTTTACTTAATTCAGAAGCATTCGAATAAAAAATATATATAAATTATATACGTAACTTTTTTTCCTGAAAATGCAGCACAGTAAATGAAATGAATTACAGCCAAAAGTATGCCAGAAATTATTCTGTCGGAAGCGGTATTCGAAACCATTTTCATTGCAGAGAGTCAGTGATTAAATTAACACTTTAGATCACTCGGCTACGCTGATCACGTTCAAGTGTACCTTAAAACTAAACAGGTTTCAGATTTAATCTCACAAATGCTCAAAAACATCGAATTTGCGCTGAAATTTTTAGCTTGTCGCTTTAATATATAGGATTTTATGTATATATATATATATTGCTCACCAACTACACCAAAAAGCTTTTTTATATAAAAATCATGAATTATGTTTTGGTTGATTTATGACGGCCAATTATCAACACGAGGGATATAGGCCCTGGGGGATATCTGATATGCCCTCCGTGGGGGTCTTTCTAAGGTATCCTAACCCGTATTTACGGCAAGGTTCGAAGAAAACGACGGGAAACTCCGAACGGTTATGTCGACGAGCGCGACAGGGGTTTGAACCCAGCACCTTCCTTCTACCAGCTTTGAGAGCAGAACCTCTCAGCCACTGGTGGAGTAATAAGGTTTTGAGATTTATTAATAAAATATCAGGACAAAAGTGCGAGTAGGGATCGCACCCTGAGGATTCCGTACCGTTGTGTTATATTACCTTTACAATGTGTTCATTTGGCGTCAGTACCGATTATGGAAATTCATGAGTTTGTCACGTAATAAATCGACATTGATTTATAAAGTAATGATTTTCGGATTTTTCCCGTTAAATGTGCTATAAGATCTACCTTCGTGCCAAATTTAAAGGTTCTAGGTATTATAGGTATTATAGGAGCCTTAGGTTCTAAGTTAACCGGACGTACCCTGTAAGTTTTATCTCTCAAAACCTGTAGAGTACTTCCGGTTGATCTAATACCTTGAAATTTATCACGAAGGAAGGACTTATAGCATAGCACTTGTAAAGGAAAAATTCGAAATTCATTAATTTATAATTCTATGTCGATTTGTAACACGATTTTCCATAATCGGGTTTTCCAAAGCGAGACTAATAAGGGTTCCGTATTTTTATTATTTATTTTTTTTTACCCTTTTTTGAAAGTACATTTTTGTCTTTCATGATGGTATAAAAATTAAAATTAGGTGATATTTATTGTGAAACATATTAGCGAATAATTAAAAGCAATAGCTCATGACTTCGCCAGAATCATTATGACGTCAGTGTTAGTGACATACATGTTTTTGCTTTACAATGTAAGTACACAAATATTTCAGCAACATTAGAAACCAAATTTAGAGAAAGTAATTTAAAGAAATTTTGAAAATTATTCTTCACGTTTATTAAAAATATTCACAAGGTTCAAGTTACAATATTCATTCGCATTGTTCTGGTTATTCTGCTACATGTCTAGAAATCCAATAGGAAATCAAAAGTTTTTATACGGTATATTAACATTGTCAGTGAAAGTAATTTTATTTTTAAATTATGTAGACTTTAATCTTTTAATATATAAAAATATAATAAACAATAAACTAAACGGTTATATAATCGCGGCTATGCGTATTGTTTTACAGATTATGTAGAATGAAAATATATAATAGGCATGTAAGTCCTTTCTGTTTTTTTATGGTTGAATGAAATCAAGTGAGTGAATATTCCCCATATATAACTGATTTTCTAGTGGGAAAAAATTCAAAAATCATTTTAAAAAGATATTTATTAACCATTTATAACATAGCATGATTATTTTAAAAAGAAATATTCGTAATGTAGATATTTAAAACGATTATTTTCTATATTTATATGCACTTAACTTTATTGATGCATTCTCAAACAATCATTTGGGCGTTTTAAAAGATTAGCGTTGTTAAAAGTCACTTCAAAAATTGCTGAAGGCATATTTTGGAACAGTGAGTTTAAAGAGCATATAATATTATCTTCAAAGTTTTATCGTTAACTATTTGGTGTAACTTTAGATAAAGGTTTCATCTTCCAGTGTTCATTATGATTAACTATGCTTTCCATTTCTAATTTTAATTAATTAAATAATCTTGATATTAATTTCAATTTTAAGTTTAAATTATTTCTTTAATCTTTAAATCAAATTTTTTTTTAAATTTCTTAACTTTTTTTTATTAATTTTCTTTTTAATTTTTAAACTGAATTCATTAAATTAGTTTTTTTTTATTATTATTAAACTTCATATATTAATTTTTATTGCAGAATAAAAGTTCAGTTTTACATTTTAAAAATTTTATTTTCATTTATTTTGCATTATTTTGCATGATAATTACAAATCAAATATTTTGTTTCGAAAAAGTTAGTGCTAACAAAAAACAAAATAATTAATGCTAACAAGAAATTATTAATGTGCATTACTAAGAACTAATGCTTAAGAAGAGGTTTAATAAATTTGGTCAAATTAAAGCATAGTTTTGGAGGAATTTCTTTATTCTTGGACTAGTATAAAAACATCAACTCAGGTGTTATTGAAGTTTAGATAAGCTCCATGATTTATTTCAATCGCAAATATTTGAAATTTTGCCTCATATGACGGAAGATATGTGTAATGCACTATAAGTCTGCGATCTGTGCGGGTTTTCTTTCGTTAGACAAAGGGCGGGACTTGGAATTCATTTTTCCAGGGTGATGTCGGACCAGCAAATATTTGGTGAAAATAATGATATTTTATGTTTGTTTAATAGAACCTTAGAAATTTATTTTGGTTTAATAAATTGCAGAAAAATATATTTTTATTTTATGTTTATTATAGAGCTTCAAAATTATGATTTCTTTAACTGACTAATTTTGTTAATTTTAACTCTTTAAACGTTAGGTAATATTTTTTAATATAGTTTTAAGGCATCATAAAATAATATTTATGCGAAGTAATAGTATGCAGATTGATATTTTTAAAACTTGCATGGCTCTTTTTAATCTTAAACAATTATCTTATGTAGGCCAAAAGCTCATGGGTTTTAAACTATAGTATTTTTTCTAACAGTCTTCATTTCGACGTATTTGTCTAAGTAATCAATAATAATATTATTATGTATACCATGGCTTTCGGAATTATAAATTGGAAAATATACGCTTCGCTTAAATATATGCATGAAATATACTTTTGAGCGTCTGACTGTACATCCCGCAATTACCAGGTGCAACACAAAAGTAGCAAAATTGGAAATATATACAGTTTTTGGAGCGATTTTGATCAAAAAATTGCTTAGTCAGAGGGTGGAAATACAAATAATAATATATGTTAATGATAATGTATTACATATTTCAAATACATAGATATTTTGAAACACGCAACTAAAAAAATGCAGAATGATTGAAGCGATTTTGATTAAAATATTACAAATCAGAGGGTTAAGACTTTAAATTTTAGGATAATGCTAATTAAGAAATATAGGATCTCTTTTTGAGTCGGATAGAGCCGGAGCCAAATTATCGCCTTTTACACCGAGCTACGATTGATTTCGTTCGGGCCGAGGCAGACCCGGGTCGGCAGATTCGGCCCGTGCTCTGCCGTGCACCTCAAGTGTCAAGTCGGGTAGTCATTTTTCTCCCGACTCTGTCATCTGAGACCTATTTTTCAGTTATATTCCAAAAAATGATAATATGACAACTTTTAATTTAAAAAGTTCGTAATTGATAAAATAGCAATTATTTTTTTGGGGAAAAAGGCGGCTATTTTTAAAATTTATTTTTTTAGTGCTTTATAAAAAAATAGGTAATTATAAAAAGTGATACATATTGCCATCATAAGCTCTTTACAGGATTTCCCGAACTGTGGTATGCATACCTTTACTGAAACGATATAGCCTTCCAGTTCTGGTACGTGAACGAACTTGTTATTTTGAAGTTCAATGAGAACTTTCAGGATCTCCAGTCCACATATCTTTATCAGACAATAAAAAAACGAAACCTGTCGTGAAAATTTTTTCCTTTAATCTCAAATGGCAGAGCAAAATTATCAACTATAATTTTGTACAATTTCATTGGTGAGAATGCAATAGTTAAAGTACATCTTGAATTGATGAGTGATCTAAATTAATAGCGTAGATGCCATATAGTAGTAAATTTCAATGAATATTAGCCAAAAATTTAACATATTTGTTTATAATATATACATATATATATATATATATATTGTATATTCTGTGTTATCGCGAATAAAGAAAGGGAAAAGATAATTTATTTTAGTATCTTGTGATGGAATTGTTGAAAACGTTTTAATACTGAATTAACGGAGTTTTGTTTGCTCAGGTGAAATGAATAACAGATGATTTCGTCAAAATATGTAAAATGTTTGCTTGTGATTAGCATAACATATCTATATAAAAATTAATTTTAAAACAAACTTTAAAATACAGTATTAATTAAACATGGCTAAAATAAACAATTGTTCAACCGTACATTAGGAAGCTACAATTGGTTAAGCAGACCCACACTTCATATCAATGATACAAGTCCAGTTAGCATATGCAAGATTGTATATATGTTAGTCAATAGTATACATAAACGTAAGCGCATGCCAATAACTCATCAGTTGTTATAGGGCTTCTTCTCCAAAATATTTTATATTTTATATATAATTAATATATAATTATGATACTACTCCATGTGTTGAATATCAATAGAAGAGGATAATTTAGGTACCGTTTTAGTAATTTAATCATACAGTTTTAAATGCTAACATTTAGGGACCGATTTATTAGATTATAGGCCTGGGCATTCATGCTTTTTCGCCCCCCCTCCCTCCTAAAAAACACACTTTATATAAAGTAATTATTTAATAAATAAATAGTAATTATTTTATGTCTGATTTTACAGTTTTAGGGCCTCTTTCAGAAAGCGTTCAGGGCACGTGCGCCGGATGCGCTATTAACATTGAACCCTGAAATTAACTCTGAAATACCTGTTAACATTGCTTTCATTACATATAGTACGGTAGAAGTATAAACTTAGATTTGGTGGTACGCTTGTCTAAATGTATTGGGAACTTCTGGGTCTAGAGAATATCAAAATATTACAGAGTCTTACTCAAAAATTGATTTTAGACGACTGAGTAATTAAATCATTCCAGTTTAAGAAACAATCACCAAGAATATGCTTTTTTGCCAAAGCCAAAGATAGTAAACTAACCCTTAACATGGTTTTCCCAATTTCAATTCTACATTTATTTCACTGTTCTGTAGAGGCGTTATATAAGTGCATATTTATATATTAATACACACAAACATGTTATTTCATTCATCTGGGATACGAATATGTTTACAACATAACAATTATTTTCACGTAAATGCAAGAATACTAGTTGAACTCATTTGGAAATTGCAGAAGTTATACTAATGAAATAGTTCAAGTATTCCAAAACAATTTAGGCAACAATGGTCAGTATAATATTAATCATTTTAGTAAACCGTTTCTCAGGAAATGAATGATAAATACTATAGCAAGCGCGGTTATTTCGAAGCAATTACAACATGACATTGAAATATGGTTTGCATAGAATGGTTTTCAAGTATTATTAATACAAACCACTTCCTATTTGTATTACGATGGAATTCAAATTCGCAGTTATGTTGATAATATAATCATTTCGTGCTACGTTGTCGAAAGCTATATCTTGCAATTGGTATTTGAGAGGGAAATGTAGATTTCGTTTATTAACAAATGCCAGTGACTCAAATACTGTTCAATTGAAAATCACGTTAACGATATATTTGTTACCTTACAAAAAAATAATTTCCAAAAAAGTCGTTCCGGCCTGTACCGGGAGGAAAAAGGAGCTTTCATAGTCCATGTTTTTAAAAATTCAGCTCATTTTACTCAAACACCCGAAGCTAAATTTCTTGGAACTCGATTATAGAAAATTCAATCCCAGTATTCGTTAATACTAAATTTGAATGCGAATTTCAGCATGAGAATTTCAGCATAACAAATATCAGATTATTTCAAAATGTCAGCCACTCTAGAATTTCGTACTGCCATATCTCTGCCATTTTTTAAGATAGAGACAAGACAAAAAATGTTCCGGAATGCTTGTATCACGATATAACACTTAACGGAAACAACTTTTTCAATTTATAATTTTTAATACATCTTTTTGACTTTTTAAAAACATTAAAAAAATTTAACTTGCCGCCATTTTGAAACAAGATGGCGCATGAAGCTGGCTAACGAACTCGGTCGAGACCTTGGTATGTTCTGTACACATGATCGGTCACATTAATATCGGTTCATAAATACGAGAGTTACAGCATAACAAATATGAGATTGTTTCAAAACCTCAGCCATCCTAGAATTTAAAACTGCCATATCTCAGCCATTTTTAGAGATATAGAAAAAACAAAAAATGTTCCAGAATCCTTGTATTACGTTCTAACACTTAACAGAAACAATGTTTTCAATTTATAATTTTTTTTGTACATCTTTTCGAATTTTTAAAATTTTAAAAATTTTTAACTAGCTGCCATTTTGAAACAAGAGGGCGGATGAAGCTGGCCAACGAACTCGGTCGAGATCTTGACATGTCCTATACACATACTCAGTCACATTCAAATCAATTCATGGCTACAATAGGTAGCTTTTTGTAATGAAAGTTACCTAAAAATGAATTGTTTGCATTTAAAATTATTTCAGTTAATAAAATTATTAATTATGGACGCTATTGATAATACATGAACAGTACTTCACTACATAGTATAAAACAAAGTCGCTTTTTCTGTCCCTATATCCTTATGTACGCTTAAATCTTTAAAACTACGCAACGGATTTTGATGCGGTTTCTTTTAATAGATAAAGTGATTCAAGAGGAAGGTTTACATGTATAATAACCATATGTTTTGCTTTGTAATTTCAGATAAATCACTACATAGTATAAAACAAAGTCGCTTTTTCTGTCCCTATATCCCTATGTACGCTTAAATCTTTAAAACTACGCAACGGATTTTGATGCGTTTTTTTTTTTTAATAGATAGAGTGATTCAAGAGGAAGGTTTATATGTATAATAACCATATGTTTTGCTTTGTAATTTCAGATAAATCTCTACATAGTATAAAACAAAGTCGCTTTTTCTGTCCCTATATCCCTATGTACGCTTAAATCTTTAAAACTACGCAACGGATTTTGATGCGGTTTTTTTAATAGATAGAGTGATTCAAGAGGAAGGTTTATATGTATATCCATTAAATAGTGGAGATATACTGTTATTTTTGAGGTTTTTAATGTGATGTCGTAAATAATTTCATTTTTTTCGCTTATACATTGCAAACGCAGGCTGAACCCTACAAGATTTATCAAAATAATGTACTAATTATTGTACACATTAAAAAGGTCTACAGAAAACACAAAGAGATGAAGGTTTTCAAGGTTAACCCGAAGCAAAGCGAGGGAGGGCCGCTAGTATCTAAATAAAATTTTAAAAATCGCTAAAACTCAATACTAGGGATATACCAATTCCAACGTGGCCGAGTTTACTTAATCTGCCAAATTAACAATAAAAAAATATGCTAATTTTTCATGCGAATGAGGTATTGAGACCCTCTCTTCTCCCTCCCTTTTTAATATTGACCCTTTTAACTCTTTCAAATATTGCATTTAAGAATATAAGACGAAAACTAAAACAAATTTACGAACTATAAAATATCTAATTACGTGTATAACAATGTTGAATGAATGGAGTAAAGTATTGAGAACTCCTTCTCCACCTTTTTATTTCAAATATTGCGCATTTTAAAGACTAATAAGACGCAAAATGGAGGACATTTACAAAGTATATAATTATTTTTATAACAATGTTTCCCGAATAAGATAAAGTATGGAAACCCCATACCCATCTTTTTAATTAAAATATTGCATTTAAGACTATAAGACGAAAAATAGAACACATTTACCAACTATAATATCCCATATATTAAAACGAAAAGGGATTTTCGTCAAATTCTCAAATTCTACTTTTCACACGAAAATGTCCCATTTTCGCATGCGTAAAATTAAATCTAGAACCTATCCAGTACACTCGAACGAGAAAAGGGTGGCCGAGTGGTATAAGGCGCGGTTTTTTTCTGGTTCGATATCCACTCCGGAAAGAATAATTTTTCTTATTTTATTGGCAATAATTCATTTTAATAATGCCATATTTAATTCAGGAGGAAAAGTTAGATAATTTGTATTTTTTTTTATTATTATTCGAATGCTTTATAATTAAGTAAAATTTAACACCCAAGAATAATATGTTTTAATTACTAAATATATATTAAAAGTATTTAAATTAAAATATCGTGCTTGTAATTTTCGATTAAATAAATTGAACAGGTCTACAATTTTTATTATATTTGGTGTGACCATTATAAAGATGTCATATATATAATAAGTAAGTGATTATTTTTCGTAAAAAAGGAAAAATAAAAGGAGAGAAAACAAAAAGAAAGGAAAATATTCATACAGCAACTCTAAATTGTTTTGATATCTATGATTTAACAATTAAATAATATGTGAAAATGTAAAATAAAAATTCAAGTAATTAAAAAATATGTATTATAAATCGTTAGCTGCAAACAGCAAAGTTTAAATTCAGGGTTTTAGAATCAGACTGATAAAAACTAATTCAATGAAAAATTTTAAAGGTCGTGTAGTTTAAAAAAAATAATAATAAATAAAATAAAATAAAATAAAATAAAAAATACTAAATATTGTTATTTTTTCAAAATATTGCGACTGTGGTAAATAAAATTTAACAACCGACAATATTTTTTAATTACTTATTTTACATTATAAATATTTAAATTAAAAGATTGTGCATGTCTGTAAGTTATCGATTAAATAAAATGATCTAAATTTTTATCTATATTTTGTATGACCATTATCAATAAGATATATTTATATAACTAAGAAAAGCATATGATTATTAATTTTAAAAGTCATGTAGCTTAAAAAAAAAAAAAAAAAAAAAAAAAACTAAATATTTTTATATTTTCAAAATATTGGGACTGTGGTAAATAAAATTTAATAGATAGCTATCATTTATAGAAAAATCGAAAAAACATAGCATAGCAGCGTCACCTGATGAACGATATACACCCAAATGTAATCAGCACCAATTTATGTAAAAGTCTAACTAAAAATTAAGTTTATTGGATTTCCGTGCATTAGTTCTTCTAGAGGGGCCACATACAGACAAACTGACAGACATTTTCTAAAAATCGTATTCAGGACATCCGAAAACGCCTAAATCCATAAAAAATACGGAAGTCTAAAACTTTAATGAATTCAATACTTATGTACATAAAACAAAGTAAAAATATGCCTTTAATTTTATATATATATAAATACAGTATAAAATGAATCATTAAAAAATTAAAAAAAATTTCTTTGATCTAAACTTGAAATAAAAACATATGTTAATATATGCATGTTAGATAACATGTAAAAACAACAAAAGATAAGATCTTTCTTTCAATCAACAACAATAACAACTTTTCGATAACATTGAATTTTAATGCGAATAAACACTCATACATAATGAATCATCATGAAAATTACGCAGCTTACCAAATGATAATGAAGTGGAAATAATTTGAAGATAATCACGGCGCATATCTAAAGTCTTCAAATCTCTCATCGCCTACAACCCGAAACCCTTTCCTGATAAAGCAGTGTTGATAGTTAATTTCACGGTTGATTTAGTAAGAAAATATACGTTTATACTCTACAGTTACATCTAAATATTTTATTTTGAAATGAGAATCTGCAATTGAAATCCGATTCAATTTGTCCTCGAATTACTATTGCTGGATGTAAAACTGGTTAATTTTACGTATGCTTAATTCTAGTAGCACATTTCTGAATTACAAATGCAAATTGTGATAACATATGTTTATTCCAAAACAGAACGATTTATTTAGCTAAACAAAAGCAATTCGGATTTTAAACAAGATGTTTTACGTATGTATGTATTTATATAAATTGTTTCACAAAATGTATTTTTCTTTAAATTAATTGTATCTTAAAACATCAGTTGTTATTTTTTTTCTAAGTCAAAAATTTCTCTCTCTCTTTCATTTAGTTTTTTTGGTTGAATATATAAAGCTATTGCAAATTATTTTCAATATTGTAACACCATCAAATATGAATGTATATATCAACTTAATAAACTGTAAACACGTTTTTTTTCTAAAATTCATGTGTAACATGTGATTCGAACTGTGAATCCTCAACATAACTGATTAGTAGACTATTTTTATGGTCTCTGAGCCATTACGTCATTATGTTAATTACAATTATCTGGTTTCCAATTCAAAACCTATAAGTATTATTTAAACAATAATCTACTATGAGCTATAATGTATTCAATATTTTCTTTATCTAAACCTAGAAAAAAAAATCTGAATACGACACGGATAATATTTTTAAAAGAAAACCACGCCCGCTATCTCGACCATATTTTCAAATTTTGAATATCTATATTATAAAGCAAAAGTATGTCCGTGAGTAACGCTGACATCATATTTCAATAGTTTTTATACAGTAACTTATATTAGATTAATCTTAACACAATTATTCAAATTGGTAAAGAAATCATACGAGTTGTAATTTTCCAACTGGACGAAACATGTCCGGGCCAGGATTCGAACCTGGGATCTCGTGGCTAAAGCTGCCATGCTCTACCAACTGAGCTATCCCGGTCGAATCTGGATGGCATAATTCATCCAGTTAACCTTATTGATCATAGCATCTGGTCTGATATTTTAATCAGCTCAACAGAATAGATCACAGGTAATGGAACGCCAGTAAACGTTGGATACGTGATTACGCTAGATGTAAGAATGTATTTTTCTTTAAATTAATTGAATCTTAAAACATCAGTTGTTATTTTTTTTTAATCAAAAATTTCTGTCTCTCTTTCATTTTTTTTTAATTAATTTTTTTTTTTTTTTTTTTTTTTTTTTTGGTTGAATATATAAAGCTATTGCAAACTATTTTCAATATTGTAACACCATCAAATATGAATGTATATCTTAACTTAAACTGTAAACACGTTTTTTCTGAAATTCATGTGTAACATGTGATTCGAACTGTGATCTGTTCTAGTGTAATCACGTATCCAGCGTTTACTGGCGTTCCATTACCTGCGATCTATTCTGTTGAGCTGATTAAAATATCAGACCAGATGCTATGATCAATAAGGTTAACTGGATGAATTATGCCCTCCAGATTCGACCCGGGTAGCTCAGTTGGCAGAGCATGGCAGCTTTAGCCAAGTGATCCCAGGTTCGAATCCTGGCCCGGACATTTTTCGTCCAGTTGGAAAATTACAACTCGTATATGATCTTATATATTTAAAATATCAGCAGAATATATTCTTCCATATCATTCATATCCTGGAGTCGAGGTTTTATGTCATATTTTTGTAAGCAATTCATTTTCCTTTTTTCGTAAATTTAATTACTTCTAAAAGTCATATAATTTTTATGTTTACACCGTCGAATAGGGAAGAAGGGGAGGGGAAATGTACTTTTAGATGCAATCTGTTTTGAAAGCTGTGCCTCAATTTAGTGATATTTGTATGATGTTTAAAATAACTTTCAAGCATGACTTTTTATTAAATGTATCGCTTTTGCGCGCATTTCGATTACAAAAGAGCCTCGATATCACATTTTCAAGTTTAACAAAATTTTAGTATATAATTTGATGTGTATTCTATAAGATCATAATGTCTAAATTCTATGATGACTAAATTTTATAGATCATGATGTCTAAATTCTATAGATTATACGCAGGCTACTCAGTCAGAAGAATTCGAACATATTATACTGCCTATGACTAAGAATAGCTGAAAATGCGTTTTTAATTGTGTTATACGTTTTTCAGCTGAACTAAATTTTACTAAACTAAGTGATGTAAGTATAATATAAGTAAATTCCTTTAATATACCATATGATGTCTGTGCGGAGGTTTCGTACTAGTTGTGCGAATACTTAGAACAAAGTGGACTGTATATAAAACTATAGTATTTATTTAGTTAATAAATACGATGAAGAGAAAGACAGCAACGGCGGCTTGTTCCCACCGAGTTCCGAGCACACTTGCTCACACACAAGGTTACATTAACGGGTTGCCAGAAACAAGAAAGAGAGGGGGGGGATGTTCCATCGCCAATAGATACGGAACATCCCGCCCGGCGTTGAAATATTACAAGTATTTCAATATATAACAAATGTAACACAGATAATAAAGAAAAAAACATGATACAATTATAAGCAATTAAACCCATCACAATAAATATACAATTAATAATAATAATAAAAATAAAAATATTAAATAGTTACTGAGCATTAATTTCATTATCTATCATGGGCAAAATACTAATTTTAGATACAGATCTTTTAAAAATGCCCTTCGCGGTTCGTACCTCTACTACTCTGACATGTCCGTCAACACCTGGGATTACTTTAGTAATACGGCCTAGAGACCAAGTGCAAATAGGAAGTTGTGATTCCTTTACTAATACCAACATAGCTGGCAAAATATTTGGCTTTTTGAATAGCCATTTGTTTCGTAGTTGTAAGTAACTAAGATAATTATTCTGCCAACGCTTCCATATAATTTGCACCATTTTTTGTGTTCTTTGCCATTTGTTTAATAAGTTATCCTTTACCTCAATTAAATTTGGTTCTGGAAGCGCATTAAGCGGTCTTCCTATGAGGAAGTGACCAGGAGTCAATACTTCAAAACTGTCGGCATCTGTCGACAAAGGAGAAAGTGGCCGCGAATTTAATATGCCCTCGATTTGTGCAATTACCGTTAGAAATTCCTCTAACGTTAAATGAGCTGAACCCACTACTCTCTTAAAATGATATTTAAATGCTTTAACTCCCGCTTCCCAAAGGCCACCGAAGTTGGGTGCTCTAGTAGGAGAAAATTTCCAGCAGATGCCCTCTGATGCCAAAAGGTTAGAGATTTCTTCGCTATTCATAAGTTTTCGTAGACGCTTAAGTTCTGCTGAAGCCCCAACAAAATTTGTAGCGTAATCGCTAAAAATTGTTGAACTTTTCCCACGACGAGAGAAAAATCGCTTTAAAGTAGCAATTATTGCTTCATATGTTAAGTCTGAAACGAAATCCAAGTGTACAGCCTTAGTGACCATACATACAAATATAGTTACATAGATTTTTTGGAGGGTACCCTTTCTCTGGCCCTTGTATTTTATTTCAAAGGGTCCACATAGATCTAATCCGACATTAGAAAAGGGAGAGCTAGGTATTACTCTCTCAGGAGGGAGATCCCCCATCAGCTGGTTAGCCATTATGGGCTTAACTTTGAAGCATTGTACACATTCATGCACAACCTTACGTGCAATGTTTCTGCCGCTAAGTGGCCAATATTTTAGATGTACAGCATTCAAAAGAGCCTGGGGTCCTACATGAAAATCACGAAGATGATAGTATTGAAAAATAAGTTTAGTTAACCTATCCTTTGCTGGCAAAACTATGGGATATTTGCTTTTATAATTTATGTTCGCATGTGAGAGTCTTCCACCTACTCTGATTAGTTCATTACAATCTAAAAAAGGATTCAGAAATTTTAACTTACTTGCAGGAGGGACTGAAGAACCTTTTTTCAAGGCATCAATTTCATGTGTAAACTACTTTACCTGAATGTATTTCAATAAGTAAATTTCCGATTTCTGGATCTCGTTGGCAGAAAGAGGACCCTTTAATTTATCGCGCTCCTTACAATTTCTAATAAATCTATAAATAAAGGCTAGAATTCTAATTAATTTCAAAAAATTGTTAGTTAAATTAAATAAATCATTCATAAAATTAGAGTCATTAATGTTAAAAAGAGTCATTTTAGCAGGAGGTTTCAGTTCATTCACATATAAATTGTCACACAGAATATCTGGATTACTAATTGTCTCTAAAGATTGTTCACTAACAGTTGAAAGTTGTGGACCTTGCCATCACAGTTCACTAGCAGCAAGAGCTTTTACGTCAAGTCCCCTAGAAACCATGTCAGCTGGATTGCTCTCGGATGAATGTAAGACCACTTATAGTTTTTTGATAACTGCTGAATTTGCGACACTCTGTTGCACACAAATGTCTTTAAAAAAATTGGAGGAGTTTCAATCCAAGCTAGTGCTATAGTTGAATCCGAGAACAACTGGACGGAGTCGAGAGGTTGGTTTAAGGCCTCTAAGACCTTGTTAGTCAATTTTGTCAGAAGAAGACATGCAGCTAATTCCAATCTAGGAATTGTCATTACTTTCGTCGGAGCAACACGGGACTTGCTGCAAAGAAGTTGACTAGATAGTTCATTAGTGTTAGAGATAGTTTGAATATATATGACTGCACCGTACGCCTTAAAAGAAGCATCTGCGTAACCGTTCAGCATCACAGATTTAACGTTCACTTTTAAGAAACACCTTGGCACTTTAATTGTCTCTAATTCTGGTAATGTTGCGATGAAGTTTTCCCATTGCTGAGAAACGTGTGGAGGTAGTTTTTCGTTCCAATCCACATTGAGTAGCCACAGTTGTTGCATGAAGATTTTTGCCTTTGCTATCACCGGTCCAAGTAGACCAAGGGGGTCATAGATACGAGCTATTTGTGAAAGGACATCTCATTTAGTAAAGTTTTGTTTTTCACTTTTGTTTACCTTGTAGGTAAATGTATCACTGAAGCTATTCCATAGCATTCCTAAAGTTTTTGTCACAATTTCCTCGGAATTTCTGTCAAGGGGAAATATTTCCTGATCCTTAGACTGTACTCCATTGGAGCACCATTTGTGCAAGCTCATGCCTCCTCTTTGGAGAAGTTGCGTTAATTCTCGCTGAATTAATTGCATCTGGGTTAAATCTGAAGCACCAGACAAGCAATGGTCCATGTAGAAATCATTTAATAAAATATTCGAAGCCAATGGAAAGTCCCTTTTTTCATCCAAAGCAAGTTGTTGCAAAGTCTTGGTTGCTAGAATGGGGCGCAGGCGGTCCCGTAGGTAACGGTTGAGAGTTGGAAAACTTTTACAGGCGATGACTTACTGTCCTTCCAGAGAATTTTTAGGAATTTATGCTGTGACGGGTTAATTTCTATCATTCTAAACATTTGTTTGATATCTGCCGTGAATGCGTAAATGAGCTTTCTAAATCTTAATAATATTGAAAAGAGATCTTCCTGAAGCACCCCTCCCTTATATAACATATCATTTAAAGATTTTCCAGTTGTTGAATTTGCACTTGCGTCAAAAACGACGCGCAGTTTGGTAGTTTTGTTTAATGGTCGCAGGATTCCGTGATGAGGTAAATAAAAACCGTCTTCAAAATCACTATTTTCCTCTATTTCATGCATATGATTCAAATACTTATATTCATTTAGAAAATCTATGTACAAATTTTTCATTGTTGGATCACGCTCTAAACGTTGCCACAAATAATCTAATCTTTTAGATGCGATTTTTTTTGAATTTCCTAAATTAGTTTCAGAAATTTCTGGTTTGAACGGCATTTCAACTACGTATCTCCCATCCTCCTTTCTAAAATGCATTTTATCAAAATGCTGATTATAGTATGTTAATTCATCACTGCTGCACGGCTTTAAATCATCAACATTCTCTATTTCCCAAAATGAGGTCAAGGTCTTATTGAGTGTTTCTAGATTTTTTGTTAGAAAACAATGGGTTTCATTATGCTTTATATTATTATCATAAACACTACCAGATACCAGATATCCAAAACAAGTTGATTGCAGGGTTAAATTATCTTTCAGTTTTATTTGATCAGCATTTAAAAATTCGAAAAACAATTCCGCACCCAGAAGTATGCGGAATGAAGAATTCAGCGTCCGCCAATTTTATGTTTTGTGGAATGCTCAAATTAGAAATGCTTATCTTTCTAGACGGACTGAAATTTGTTATTTTCGGAGTGATCAGACAATCAATATTCCATTGAGAATCCCCGCTTTTATTAGATAAGCAAACTGCAGTTTTCGCCTTTATATTTATTGTTGAATCATTCAAACCCGCAATCGGTATATGAATTTTTTCTTTCTTTAATCCCAACAAAGTTGCTGCGTGAAATGAGATAAAATTACTTTCTGACGCAGAGTCCAAAATGCCACGTAACGGTCTTTTAACGCCATTAGAATCTGTAATATAAATTATCGCCGTGTTTATCAAAACGGATTTATTGTTTCCATGAGAAAAAAACGAATGTTTGGGAGTATCGTTTTCAGAATTCTCTCTTTGCGTAAAGGCCGTCGCCGCTGTGTCTGCGACGCTTGATCTGACCTCGTAATGATCAGCTTGTGGCGCTGAATATTTATGTAGGGAAGTATGATGAAATTTTGACTTGCAAACAAAGCAAGTATTTTTTTAATCACAGGATGATAATAAATGTGAGGAATTCAGACAGTTAAAACAAAGTTTGTTTTTCTTGACAATATTTATTCTATCTGCTAATTTCATAATCTTATATTTTTCGCAATGGTACAATGGGTGGATTTCAGAGCATAGACTGCACTTTTTATTCTGTGTTTTATCAGATTTCATGAATAAAGACTTAGAACGGTCAGAGTTAGAATTGAATTTTGAAGAAGAACTAGACTGATGCTATTTAAGATTTGACATCTTCGTTCTAAGAATTCGAGAAATTCGTCAAAGTTAGGAACTTCGTTATCTTTTAACGTGAGCTCATATTGTTTACGAGTGTCTCGATCAAGTTTGTCTAAAAGTATATTTAATAATATGGCGTTAGAGAATGTATCTCTTTCAAAGTCTAAAACTTTAAGGGCTCTTAAGTTCTTTCTAACACTATCTAATAAATTTCGGAGATCTTTTGCGGATTCATGTTTAATTGGGTACAAGTTGAGAATATTTTTTATATGACAGTCTACTATTCTTCTTTTGTTCTCATACCGTTGTTCTAATGCACTAACAGGCCCGGACTGGTTCCTTTGGGGGCCCTCGGCTAGAGACTGAAAAGGGGCCCCTTACCGGGAAATTTAGAGGACATAGAATATTAGAATATTTACTTTCTGAAAATTAGGTTTACATGCCTGAAACCCACATTTAGCTACTTTGTCTTGGAAAATAGTTAGGTTAAAAAGTAAGCTTTCTCTGATGTAGTTTGTTTACTTTCACAATAAATATTTATATTATTTTTATATACCGTACCTAAACTAGTTCCATGCTCGAAAAAAGTAAGTATACTAATTAATTACGAGTTGTTTATTACTTAAAAATCAGAGTGAGAAATACTTTTAGTTTTAGGCAACCAAATAACAGAAGTTGAAGCTCTAATAATCTAAATCCTTCTTAACCTAAGTAAATATTAACAAGTGGGTAAGTGTGATCGAAGATCGCTCAAAGGGTTTCGTTTAATATTCCTTTCAAAACACTTTATCCTTTCTTTAATAAATCCAAATAAATTTCATTTAGAAAAAAAAAAAAAGTCATTTCTTTTTATAAAGTAAAAATTTACCGGTTTATTTTTCTCGTTTTTTCGAATATCTAAATCAACCCGATAGCGGGCGAAGCCCGCTATTATATTCTGCATAATAATATCTGTCATGTGGACTAAATGCGATATTTAAAAAAAATTAATTTCAAAATTAAACATGTTGTACACCTTCAAAATGTTAAAATATGCGAATATTTCCATAATCGGGTTTTTATCATGATTCAATACGTTCCTCAACTCATATATTTACTATTCTCTATTACTCATATTGGTACTCGCTTTGTATTATTCTAAAACATTTGAAAAATCCGTTAAACCTCCGATATGACGTCAGATTTTCTTTTTAATTCTCTAATGACGTGATATTAATCTGTTTTGTGTACATACACATACTCATACTCATACTCCTTGTATTATTGAGAGATTTTTCCGTTTTATTACCACTATAACGTCGATCAATTTTATTTCATATTAATCTTTTTTTTTTTCAATGGGTGAAACTTTTTATTTCATTTTCATTTTTCACGTGGAAATCGTTTGATAGAAAATTAATTATTGTAGAAAGAATTTCATCGTGGATTTTTAATTTTTGGCATTTGCTATAACGGAAATTTTTAAATTTAATAGGAAAAGGCTGTTAGAATTTTAGTTTTTTATCTCTATTTATTAAAATAATACGAATATTTCAAATTTTAATATTTTGAGCTCTTCATAGCTAGTATTCAGGTATATACACAAAGTTTCAACTCTGTAAGTTACATAGTTTTTGAGAATGGCTCTGTGACAGACAGACAACGGAGCGGGAGTAATAGGGTTTCGTGAGATGAACGAAACCCTGAAAAGGGACACAACGGTAGTAAAAAAATAAGCATATTGAAAAAAAAAAACCAATGTCCTCATTAATTTAAATTTAATTGTTACAAATTGTAAAATAGGTTTTATAACAAAAAGAAAAATGGTTCTACAATACCTTGGTACAGATACAGCGAACTAAGAAAGTTCATGTAATTGTGAACGGCAGTTTACAAACCAAACGCCTTTTTGGTCAGTTCATCAATAGCATCTTTATCCAAGTTATAGAAAAAAAAATCTTTTTACATTCATGAAAAAAAGATTAGAAATAAGGTATTGGCTTAAAGTAGATCTAAGTAATTCTTAACTATTTTAAGTTTAGAAAACACCCTTTCACAGGTGTACAAACTTGTAAGCTACATACAGGTTGGTAAACATTCCAGATTCTGAGATTTCAAAAACAACAGAAAAAGCGCATGATAAACACAGAAAACATTGTTTCTTGTCAGAGCAGTAACCATAAAGATATTTGTCTTTTTCAAATTCATATTCTACATCATCATACTCACAGATTTCTTCAGCTCCATTCAGATTGTCTAGTTTTCTTTTAATGATAGTTTTTTCAGTCATTGTAAAGCTTTTAGACTGATCTGAAAACTCTTTCAGCTCTATCTATAACTGACTTCTTTCAAGTTTACAAAGATTAGAAATGCTACAAAGAAATTCCGCAGGAAAACTATCATGCATTACAATTTCATTAAATTTCTTTGGGTCAACCAGGGACAATCTACTGAAATTTCTTTGTTTGGACTAAATCTTTCGATACTTGCCCTGGCACAATCTAAAACACTGAAAAAGATAAATTTATAGTTTTGAACAGTTGAGATTCCAGGAGCCTCGTCCATTGATTTTTCACCAGGCATTACCTTTCTTTTAAGTTATTTTTTCCTTGAAATCTAATTCTACTTCAACATCAATACTATTATCTTCTAAGTTGCTATTAACTATACTTGTATAATATTTTGTTTTGGAATACAGAGCGTGAAAGTGTTTATCACTCCTTTTATCCCTTATTTGTTGAAGCAGCTTCTCTACCAAGTTCCAGGCTGTAGAATAGTCAATGGTTTTACTTTGTAAATATTTTAAAGTAGGAGATATAACAAGAAATAAATCTAATAAAACAATAGACAAAAATAGGATTACAAATTTATTTTCACTACAAAGTTTCTAGTATGTTAAAATACAAAATTTTATTTGCATTAATATAATTAATATATGTAGTGCACGGCATTATATATTCCTTATATTAAAATTGCGTTTTATAAGAAATATTCACTTTATTCGCAATGTCTTCAGAATTCATAACATGCATAGCAAAGTATAATTTCAAAAGAAAATTTCTTTATTTATATTAATTACCGACAGATGGCGCAAAAATAATATTTAGAAACGAAGCGTAATTTGTGTATGGAAGCTCTAAAATCCGCTCTCAGTCACATTATTTGGACTTTTATTATAATGATTTTAGGGACAAAAACAAAACATACACCCAAAAAAGGGCAAATTAAAGAAAGTTTTGGTGAAGTTTTGATATTTGGTACCTTTACGTTTTTTAGGTCGCTAAACACAAATAAGAGATTTCCCAACAAATTTTTTTCCGGGAAATACGTTATTTTTGCAAAAAAACGCATGAAAACGGACTTGTCTTTTATTTTTTTTTAATAACTCCAAAAATGTGCATTTCACGTGAAAGACGAAAGTATATGAATTAAAGAGGATAAAATTTCATACATTTTATGTATTAAAAGTTTTTTCCCTGATCAATAGTTTATCCGTGAGAGTGCCACAAAAATTGTGGTTAAAAGCAAAAAAGTGTTTATTAAAAGAAAAAGAAAAAAAAAACGAGAATTACGGCCCTACACATTGATGTAACATGAAAACTAACCATTTTACGCAAACGTTGACCTTTAATGATACTAATGACTATGTGATTGACTACATTTTACAATGAAGTTGCCTGATAACAAATACGACGACTCATTATGAATGATTAATTAATTATAAATAATTATGTACATTAGTAAGTACATTTACATAAAATAAAAAAGTAAAAATCTTATTTCCGCATTCTTTTATTTGAAGATCCCTGCTGTTCATCGACATCTACAACATAAAAAATAGATGTATGGAATTAGTGGGGTTTTTTATTACTACCAATATTATAGAATAAATGTTTTCTTAATAGTAAATATTTCATACCTTGTGACATGGCTTGTTCCTCTTCCATTGGGTCCACGGATTCAGTGGGTGGGCAATGCAGCTACAGCTCGGTTTCAAGGTAAGCTCCTCTTCCTCGTCTTGACTCACCACTGCGATGTTGTTGAAGTTCCCCTCGCAGTTGAGGCACATGTTAGAACAACAAAGCCCTGCCTTCTCTCACCCAAAATTTCGGTTGCAGTTCTCTGTGCACTTGCAGGATACAATCTTCAACAAAGCAGGGGGAGCAGGGGGTAGTACAGTAAATACAGACTCAAGACCAGCATTTGTTTTCTTCTATCCACACTCATCAGAATTTTTTTTCAACCCCCAGCCATTGTTGGACTTGGTGATATACTCTTAGAGAGAGCTGTTGTGCTGCAGCTGCAGATGGTGGTAAAGCAGCAATATTAGAACTGTATGTAAAGGCTGACTTCTTGTACGAAATATACTTTAGGTAGTTCAGCGAAGGCACATTCGTCGCACTGTAGCCAGACTCACTGTACAGTGAGACAAGGAAACGTTCCGCAGCAGCTGCAACACCATCTCTTGAGTAGCGATCGGGTATTTGAACACTTTAACAACGTCTGCAACATATGGATTATTCCCAAGAATTTCGAGGAACTTCATTTTCCCTTGCATAAACGGTGCTGACTTTGTATCGCACCCGCTCATAGCATGTAGGAAAAGGATATTTTCCGCAACCGTTGAACTCACAGCATTTGATGGAGAAAATGTCAATGGAGAAACGGTGTCCCTCCCAGGTTTTAAAAAGAAAACGTTTTCAGCTTTGCAGAAACCTATCAAAATGACCAAGAGCTTTACATACACCCCCCCCCTCAACTATATTCAACATCTCATTTTATGGAGCCAAGGACAAAGCAGTGTTTACAATAAAGGTGTCTGCGTATTCTTTTGCTTGCTTGCATGTAATATCTGATGATGAAAACTTGTCAATCATCATAGATATTAACCGATCCTTGTTTTTTGGGTTAGCAAGAAACTTTCTTTTGGACGTGGTAGGTATCGTTGTGCCGTCAAACAATACGTAAGTCAAAGCATGCTTCCTTAATCGTCTCATACGCTCATCAGTTTTTTTACCACTTTGTACGTCATCAGTGTAGCCATCAAAGGCAACTACTGCCTCTGGTTGATATTTTGACTGCACGTACTCAACATATTTGTTAAAAATAAAGAATGATTTTTAGACCAAACAACCCTATGCAATTATAAACCTCTATCAATGACGAATTGAACCCTGCCGCTGAACCGCTTGGTTATTAGGGGTTTGAATGCCTTCTAGAAAATAGATTTGGTTCTTTTTCTTAAGCCATTGTCGAATAGGGACACGGAATAAAGTCATGGATCGTACGTCAAAAACACCTCAATATCTTCATCCGAGTGTTTTGCAATCGAAATTCGTTGGAACAAAGTTGTGGTTGTGGGATTAATAGAAACCAATTCGTCGTCTACTCGTATCACAGTATTACACTGTTCATTACAACAAGAGGTTTTATTCTGTCACTCCGTTTAAATTTGACAATTCCAAAGTCACCACCAACAACACTGTTCACGTCTTTAATGTCTCATTACCTAGACTTATGGCAGTTGATCCGTTTAGGCTAAAAATAAAATTTTTAGGAACTTAAGTCCGTGTCAGCTTTTATTAGCGAAAGTGTGTTTTAGTTATTTTATTTTTGTGTTATTTAAAAGGCAAAATAAAGTGCTATATTTTTGTAAAAGCAAATGGAGATTTTAATCCGATCCCAAGTATGCTCATTTTTATTTATTTTTTAGTTATGAAGAAAACAATGAACGTCAGATGCATAAAATATAGACAATCGTATAATTTTTAGCATCATTAATGGTCAACATTTGCGTTATAACGCCCTTTCAAAGATAATCCGCGAAGTAATGATTTGGTAGCGAAAGGATTAAACTTCGAAAATATTTCTTACATCCGAAAGATCATTTTAATGAATAAACAAAGATTTTCTTGGTAGATGAAAAAATAAAAATAAGATTAAAAATAAGAATAAATTTCATGAGTTCGTCGATATGACGATCGTTCCTTTTAAATTATCGCTTATTAGACTTCAGTGTCTGTTCAGTCCACTAAAATTGACAGTTAGATTTGTTTTATATTAAGAGTTTTAGCACTCTTCTCGATTCATGAAAACTTCAGAATTCTCTCTCACTCTAGTAGGATTTTTATCCAGATCATGTGTTGAATCTCAAAAGGTTTCTCGTTCACTGTGTGTTCTCGTTCACTCTTCTTGCGGCCGGACTTTGTAGCATTCGCCCGGGTACTCGGCGTACCCTGTATTCTCGAATAGAGGTCTAGTACCTCTCTGCGTTTCTCTAGCAGTTACCCGGGTACTTGGCGTACCCTGTAGTCTCGAATAGAGGTCTGGCACCTCTCAGCGTTTTTCTCAATCTGAACTCTTAATTAAAATCCTTTCGCTCATGGTTTTCGTAATGGGAGTGGATTTTGTCCGAGGAGGGGCTTATCAGGACCACTTGTACCGTGGGACCATGACATCACCTGCAAACCAGTGCGGTATTGGTTCCTTTTTAAAAAGGGGAAAATAAGTAGTTGCACTTTGTGGTTTCTCACGGAGATCTTTTTCTCACTAAGACAGGCCACCAGCAAAGTAAGTCCTGTCATCCTTGGTGGACAATGCTATCAATTATAATTCTAAAGTTTTCCTCTGTTCACAAAAGAAGTTCGGGATTGCCACTATTTCAAAACAACGCTGATGTGAGAAAATATGCTGGAAATGTTCTTTTAGAAGTTTTCACTCGAGAACTCTTAGATGACAAACACTGGTTCTCACGCACCGCCACGTAAAAGTAAAAATGGATTCTTTATAGCGTAAAATGGTTAGTTTCCATGTTACATCGATGTACAGTGCCGTATTTCCCGTTGTTTCAGTTTTTTGCTTTTAACACCTATTTCTGTGGCACTCTCATGACTAAACTATTGATCAGAGAAAAAAAATGCAATTGATAAAACGTATGAAATTTTATCCTCTTTGATTCATATGCTGTCGACTTTCACGTAAAATGCATAGTTTTAGAGTTATTTTGTTAAAACACAGAAAAGTCCGCTTTTTTTTTACATTTTTGTAAAAAGAAAAGTATTTCCCGGAAAAAAGTTTGTTGGAAAATCTCAGATTCGTGTTCGGCGACTCCAGAAAACATAAAAGTACCAAATATCAAAACTCCACCAAAACTTTCTTTTATTTTCTACCAAATGCTTGGATTAATAATAGGCAAGAAACACAAACACGGAATTGGCGACACAAAATACTGAGTATGTGGAAAGTACTTATGAGCTAATAAACTAATTCGATTTACCTTACCTCACCTGTATTTAATGTATCACTATTGTCCCTCAAAGGCTGAATTTGCGACTGAGATGTGGCACTAGTTAACCAAGTATTTTAACTTTTCGAAATTTTTTCAACGTCTAAAGATTTTCTCTTCTTTTTTTTCCTTTTCGTAGCGCCACTATGGTACACACGTTTCATGTTGACACAACTGTGACACTGCACTAACTACAACCATACTACGAGACTGAGCGAATGAGCGTCGCAATGCGCCCTGAATCGAAGCCTATGAGCACTACACAGAGCTCGATTAGTAGCCAGCAGCCCTCTTCCGTCTGGCCAGCGACATGACACAGAGCCACTACGTAGGCTACCATAAACAAAAAACAACTGGGCACTGCTTATAATTGACCGTAAACGCGTAAAATTAGCGGGAAATAGCGAAATTTGTCTAGTGTAAGTAATTATAAAGTTGCACACGTTTAATCATTTTTGGGGCCCCCCCTGGGCCGGGGGCCCTCGGCGATCGCCGACCAGCCGACCTGGCCAGTCCGGGCCTGTGCACTAAAGATAGACGTATAACTATCGTCTGGGGTTTGTATGCTTTTGGGTTCCCCCAATAAAGCGCCACGAAGATAGAAAAGCTTTTCATTGTCGTTCAAATCAGAATTTTCTGTAATGAGCGTATTAAAGGCAGTTTTAAAAATGCTCCACTCCTCTGGTAATGGAATTTTGGGCAGTTTTATAATTGCTTTATGATTACTAACACTTATATCATTACTTGAAGAAGCGCTAACATTAGATTCACAATAAAATTTCTTAATAGAGGTTTTAAGACTTACCTCTATTGTTCTAATGTCCTCATCCAGTAGAGACAGTTGCTCCTCTGTTTGTTCAAAATCGTCCTCTTTCACGATTTTATAATAATCCTCCTTGATAACTTCGAACTTTTCTTGTATTCTAGTTAAACACTCCAAATGAGACTGCCATTCAGCTATTTCGAAAGTATTTTCGTTAATCGCTTTAGATATTTTGGTGAGCTGAGACTTGATGTTACCGCGCTTTCGATTTAGAGTCGTAACTGCTGCCTCCGACATACTGTTGATCTTCTTGTTGAAGATAAAGAAATCACAAGTTTTTCGTTAAAACACTGAAGATGCGCTGATTACCTCCGGGTCGCTTAGGACCAAAAATGTGCGGAGGTTTCGTACTAGTTGTGCGAATACTTAGAACAAAATGGACTGTATATAAAACTATAGTATTTATTTAGTTAATAAATACGATGAAGAGAAAGACAGCAACGGCGGCTTGTTCCCACCGAGTTCCGAGCACACCTGCTCACACACAAGGTTACATTAACGGGTTGCCAGAAACAAAAAAGAGGGGGGGGGGAATGTTCCATCGCCAATAGATACGGAACAATGTCTATAAACATCCATATATATAAGAAAAGGCTGAACAGAAGATTTTGAACACATTACCGTCCATGGGTAATAATTTCTGTATATGCGTTTTCAATTGCGTGCATGCGTTATTCTGCTGAACTAAAGTTTTATTTACTAAGTGGTATGGCTGTAATATAAATAAATTTATATACAGGGTAGCATAAAAGGATATGGATATATTGCATTCAATGGGTAGTAATTTCCAGAAATGAATTTTTAGTTGTGTTATGCGTTTTCAAGGGAAATTAATTTTTAATATGCTATTCGATGCGTATTATGAAAATTTATAGATTATATACAGGGCTGCATAAAAGAATTTGAATACATTACCGTCTATGGTATCTTTCTTACACGAGATTATTTCAAACTTCAGCAATAGATGCAAATGTTTTGTTGCAGGCAGGTCAGTAAATATCGCTACTAGGATAGGATAAGATATTTTTCACAGGAATATGCGTATGCTAATTAAATCATCATATAATGTGCACCCGCAGTAATACCAGAATCCAGATATAACATAAATATTATACAGCGGAAAAGTGAAATTAATGAGACAGCGACAGCTACAAGGGATCTCTGACTCAGAAGAGAAATGCTCTCTTTAAAAGTTTATAAAAAAGTTAGTTTTACGCTCAAAGAACTTTATTGTATTTTATCATTTTAAAAAGTTGTATTTATTCGATACTTGGATTTACCCGGGTTCATCTTATCTTGGTGCTTCTCTAATAATAATAAAAAATGTACAGGGGTACAATCATATTGAAGAATTAATATTAATAACATGATATATGAACTAGATTCCGAGAAAAAACAGCTTTATTTTAAAAATTTGCAATAAATTAGCTAATGCTTTACAAGGTTCTCGCAGATTTCATTACCAAGATTAGTTTCCTATATCTTAAGAGAGCACGTCAAAAGAAGCTACGTGAATACTGCTTCTTGTGTAACATTTTTTCCTATAAAAGAATAAATGCTCCTAAAAGTTTTGCATACTTCTTTCGCAAGAATATTTTATATGCTTTAAGATAGCGTATAGCAAGTTGTTGGATACTTCTTCTTGTGCATTACATTTTTCCATCGAAGGATATGTATTTGCTTCATCTTTTAAGGGATTTTTATTTATAAAATTAAATTCCTAACTTAAAGGTAAAACAGAAAGTGAAAATGCGCAATTCTTTCAAAATAGGAAACAGTAAATAAAGATGGTCATTTTTTTTTTCATATTATGATTCTTTATCAAGCAATATTTTTAATAAAATTTATTAAATCACTAGCTAACCCGCCCGTCTTTTCCCGGGCCTGTGATCTTAAATATACCAAAAATCAGCGTTGAATTATTTTATATTTTTAAACGAAAATATTTCCAAACGAACCTAAAGTTGGGGGCCCCAATGCCTTTCGCAGCGCAAACCGTCGTATTTGTATAATTTTATATTGTTAAATGAAAATTTATCCAAACGAACCTAGCGTCGGGGGCCCCACTGCCTTTCGGCAGCGTACACTGTGCATGCTATGCACGCTCCAGTTTGTTTTTTCAACGAAACTTCAAAGTTGTATGATTTTATATCTTTAAATAGATTTTGTATGAATTTACAATTTAAAATGAAAATCTTTCCAAAGTAAGAGGTTAATTCCGATGTAAAACAATTTATTTTGATCTGAAAACCTTAACGTAGCCTTATTTGATACAGGTATTTTATTAAAATTATGAAACTTTTGTGTTAATATGTTAACTCAAATTAGTATTCAGAACTTTTAAATTTTACTGGCTTGAATCACTCACAGACCCTTTGCGACATCATTATGTAACTTTTGATACGCATACTGATTTTCACGTCATCAAAATGATAAGGTCATTTCTTTTAACCTTTTCTGTTGACCATTTATCCCATTATTGCCGACTGAAAAAAAGTAAAAAATTTGAATTGAAAGAAGAATGAATGTGACAACGAATGACCACACAGTATTTACTCAAAGGTAGCGTGCAATGCATTTCGTGTTACATGTTAGAAAAACACATTTTTTCCTCCTACAAACGTACAAAAAAAGGGGAAAAGATGTGCGCATTTTGTCAGAAAAGGTACTGAGCTGGAAAATCATAAATTAAAGATTTTATGCGAGTGCTTTTAAAAGATTTTCTTAAACGTAAATAAGGAAAAAGTCATATGTACAGGAATATGTTTTCTGTAGATGTAGAATCTCTTCTCTGTTGCTTCTGCAGCATCAAAAGAAAAAAAAATCACAGGAAATTTTTCTTTGCCGATAACACCGATATTTTCTTTTACTAATTATGCAGACTTATAATTAATTCATTGCTTAACAATTCGAAAATTTTAGGAAAACATATCACTGTTTGGCATGTTACAAACTTCTAAAAGTAAATTATTACTAAGCGAAAAACAAAAGTGTGAAAAATGCCCACTTGAAATTAAAGGAAAAAACTGGCTGCAAAAATGCCTAGAAAAACCCATTAAAATAATCTTTGTAAATTGTTACAATTTCCAATCCATAGTGCAATTTTAAAGAAAAATTAATTTCTTTCTGATTTTCAGTATTAAATTTTACTTTGTACAAGATTAAGATATTTTCTGATACTACAATACAGCTTTTCCCAAACTTTTATTATTGCGGCCCGGCTCCTTGTCATGTCTCATTTTCAAAGCACTCCAAAATATTTTACCCACTTCCCATTTTTACATACAAAAATATTTCTAGGTAAAATAAATGTATTAATAAGAAAAAAAACTGTTTAAAAGGCCCCACACAATTTTCAAATATCTCAAAAAAAAAAAAAAAAAGACATTTATTTTTTAACCAAAATATAACAAGAAAGAAAAATCATACGTCTAGCATCGATTATGAAACACTTTCCAACACATTCAGAATACTGTTACTATACGTTTAATAAAGTGAAAGATGATAATTAGTAAACAATTTGAAAACGCATAACATATAAACGCATAACCAAACACAATTTCAACAATTGCCATCTATAGTTAGAAAAGTATTCCAAGTCTTTTACGAGGCCCTGTATATGATCTATAGATTTGTATATGTACTACATAATATGCTAAAATTTAGTTCAGTTAGGAAACGCATAACACAGCTGAAAATCCAATTTCACAAATTTCCGTCAATAAACGGGAATATACTCAAATGCTTTTGTGCAGCCCTGCATATGGTCTATAGAATTTATACACAGCAAGTAATATAAAAAAAATAGTAAAATTTAAAAAAGCATTCCGAAAACGCACTTTCAGACAATACTGTAACTGAATTATTTTGTGTGTCTCTGTAAATGAACGATAAGTGATATGCACGCCTACAGTTAGTATCTTGTAGTGTACTTCAGTGATGTTTATTAATTTCAATATGTTTGAAATAGTGTAACATCATTAAAATACATTGCAGACGATTTTCCTTTTATAGACCGCATAATGTAACGGAATTCTTCTGAGTGTTCTTGTAAACGAACTATAAATGCTACTTACCTCATTTTCAACAGGGAACATGTCATAGTAGACCTTAATAACATATATCAATTATATGGCAATCCGACTATACATTTGCATGCGTTAGAGCATGCACAGATAGAAAGCCATACGAGCTGAATTCATAAACACTTTTCAACTATGTCGGAAAGAGTTAAAAAAGATACAAACCAGTTAATATGGTTTTTGGTTGCTGTTTCTTGTTAACAATACTCTTCAGGCTTGGAGGAAAAGTTGATAATTTAATTCTTAAGTCTGGCTTGACAACCAGTCTTTTTCTCTACATTTTTTTAGAACCTCAAACAAAACATCACGTTTTACAAATTTTTTTAAACACAGTCCGACATATTGTTTCGGACTCCCGGCATTTGACAAACTCTGCTATAATATATGGCAACGGTTAACTTAAAGAATTATGTCAAAGAATTTCCCCCTGCTGAAGGGATTTATTTGTAATAAATTTCAAGCAACAACAGTAATCTACTCCGATTTAAAATTGGTTTCCCACATAAATATATGATTCCATTAAAACCTTCCAGCTCTGTCGGAAAAGTAGGTTGATTTATTAGGTAGCTTTCAATACAAAAAAGTATAAAGCTACCTATTGCAGCCGTTCGGAGGAAAGCAGTTCCGGAAAATTTCGATATATTTTCACCGATCATGACCCCCAGACTTCAAAACCACCCTCCGTTCAAATGTTGATTTATATATATATATATATACTAGGGGGCCTACCCCCTGCGAGCTACGCTCGCCAACCCCCGCTCAGACTTCGAGGCCTCTAAAAACATGACAGCGTGCTTTATTTTAAAAATATTGGTAAATCTATAATTGGGTTGCCATGCTTTTAACATTTTAATGGGACATTTTTCGATTATCATGGCCTCATACACAGCTGTTGCGACAACTGACGACTGTTTTCGGGATTGATAAGTAAAATCAATTACTACTTGAAAACCAGCTTGTATAAAATGGTTAGGTTTAAATTGTGACTACCTCTCGGACTTTTATAACAACAATCTCTATTCTATTCTTCCTTTGCGTTTAAGGATGAGAAAAATTCCATCTACTAGTGAATAACACTAAGAACCACGGTATTGAAAAGTACTATGTTATAGACATTTTCAGTAACAGGTTTTAATTTTCTCTCTATTTTAGTGCACCATCATGCATATTTTCATGTTATTTTAAATATGTAAATTATTTTTTTAAATTAATATGTATATACGAATTTTATAATAATTATTTATCATACAAAATTAATTAAATATTTTGTGCATGCATGTGCCTGCATTTATTCGGCATCAATTGATGAGATATTTAAACAAATTTGCTATCCGCGGTAATTTTACACCATGTTCTGTCACTTGAACATTGTCCATAAGAAAATCGGGTACTTTTCCATTATAGGATCCTTTGCTTTTAGGTTTGGCGTAATTCGAGCTTCAAAAAGGGATAGATTCATTAATATACATAGATTTGTTGCCAAAAGTTATGAAAATAAACCCAGTGAACTTTTGGTGCTTTTCTATTATAGGGGTCTTGATGCTTTTTTAAAAAGCTTGGCGGAAAAAACCAAGCAGGATAGAAAACCAAGCAGGATATTTTATTCTTCCGTTCAGTTGGGCTAATATTATTTTATATATTAGTTTCAAATATCCGAATTAATGATTTTATAAATTCGTTTAGTTAAATTTTACAAAAAAATAACAAAATGATATCAATAAATAATAATTACTATTAATTCCTTTTCCTCCCTTTCTTTTGCGTTTACCTAAATGACGTCATTTGGACGAATTTATTCAAAATATTTTCAGTTTATAAATTAAATTAAATGCTGACAGACGATTGAATCCTGACGATAGAAATGCGATTTTTTTTTCAAATTTTCCTGAAAAACATAATTTAATCACAATCTTGTCTTCATTATCGATTGAAATAAAAGATAAATTCAATTTCAATTTGAAAATGACGAATAAAAAGAAATCAATAATCCCTATCGGGATCCTTTTCAATTTTTTTCCCTTTTTTGTCACGAAAAAACTGAGTAATTAGTTGCCATCATTACAGAAATGTCATTAAAATTAGAAAAAATTAATATCTCGAAAACTATTTCCAATTTCAAAATTCTATTACCAGTTTTGACATCCGCGGATTTTTATGGACAATTGGTATTAATTTCACTATCAAGCGTTTAATATTTTATTAAAAATAGCCCTGAATTATAATCAGTCGTTTAATCAGTCGTTTCATAAAATCGTTTCATAAATTCGTTTCATAAAATCGTTTCACAAATTCGTTTCATTAGGATTTTATATATATAGGGTAGATATATATATATATATCTGACCTATGTCATACGATAACGCTCGTATTTATAAATCAATTTTGATGAAACTAATTGTGTGTACTAAGCTCACCAATGTCTCGACCGAGTTCGTTGGCCAGCTTGGTCCGCCATTTTGTTTCAAGATGGCGGCCATTTAAAAATTTAAAACTAAAATAAATATACATAAAAATTAAAAATTCAAATTTATTTTTTAATTAAGTGTTAGGCCTTGACACGAGGATTCCAGAGCATTTTTTGGTTTACCTCTATCTTAAAAAATGGCTGAGATAGAGCAGTTTGAAATTATAGGGTGGCTGACATTTTGAAACAAGACAGCATATTACAAAAATTTTCATTGTTGTAATAATTTTCCCAATCATCATACACATAAAACTATATATTCATATCCGTTAGCGCCAAATTCTCGCCAAACTTGGCGACATTTAGCGAAATATCGCCAAATTTGGTGACCATAATAAGTCTTCATAAATAAAGCCAATTTGGCTCTTGCTCAATAATTTGGCGAATTTCTTATTCAAATTCAGTATTAACGAATCTTTTGTAAACATTTTCTTTGCATTTTAACTTGCTGTTTTCGTGTAACATTAGTTAAAATTTTAAAACGAAGATATAGGAAAGCTACCTTTTCCTGCCGGTACAGGCCGGAAGGACTTTTTTCTTTTAAGGTACATATATATTAATGGCACATACACAATGGCACAGGACACGCTTTGGTACATACACATCAACAAATATGATTCAATACAAATTAAACAAATTGGTCTCAATCCTTCTATATTCCCAATTTCGGCGAGAGTTTTTTTTTTTAAATGAAAGTTTATATACTTCCCAATTCTTGACCAATGCTTTTATTAACACTTTCCAACATAGTTGAAAAGTGTTTATGACTTCGGTTTTTGTCTGGCCGTCTATCCATGCTCTAACTCTCAGAAATATACTTGAATTACCATGAGCTGTGATCAGTCAAATTTACCATAGGTCATTCCCTATTGAAAATGGAATGTGCAGCATTTCTATTTCGGTTACAGAGACACACAAAAGAATTTTGTTACATTGTGGTGTCTATGGGGGAAAATCGTTTGAAGTGTATTTCAATAAAGCTACAATATTTCATACACATTATTGAGGTGCAACACAACATTCGTTCTGCAGAATTTGGAGCAGATGACAATTTTCAACCATTTACAGGGACACACAAAACAATTACGTCATATTATGGCCTATCGGAAAAAAATCATTTCAGTGTACTGTTCAACCACGCTTCTAAGAACTCCGGTTGGCAGAATGCCAAGCCGATTCCATTAACACTGTAGGGAGAATAGCCCGGCAAAAGAAGCTGAAACCACCACTCTTTATCTTAGGCAGCGTACCGGCTTACGGACTTCCCATTTTCGACATGGACTAGCCATTTTCGCCCATGCGCAGTTCGCTCCAGGTTTCTATCAAGCGTGGTGCATCAGTACTTATGTTACGCTACAGGGACACAAAAAAGTATTCGGTTACAATACTGCCAAAGAGTGATAATCGCTGAACGTGCATTTTCAGATGCGGATGCGTTTCTTAAATGAATTAAATTTTAGCTTAATCTGTAGTGTGTATAAAAATCTGTAGACCATATACAGGGCTGCGGAAAATATTTCAAGTCAACATTTACTGCACATAAATACGGACTTGAAATATTTTCCGCAGCCCTGTATATGATCTATAGATATACACACCACATATTAATATAAAATTGAATTCATACTTATAGGCAGTAAATGCTGAAAAGAAATTCAAAAGTGTTTTGCGTTTTATAGCAGAATTAAATTTTAGCAAAAACATCTGGAGTGTAACACATCTATAGATTATGTACACGACTGCTGGAATTATCCATTGTGGGCGTTAATTGCTGAAATTGGGTGCTCAAAACTGTGTTATGCATTTTCTAAAATGTTTATTTAGATATCTTCTTTTACCTTATAGACCGGGAGGCGGCAGCACAGACAATCACCTCATCGAGTTCACGTCTGAAATTCCAGAATTAGTTAAATATCTTTATTCGCATATTAAAACGCAATCGGTCTGCCAAGTCATATCTTGATGGAAAACACACAAAAACCCGATTTTAACGGTTGGCTGGTAGGTTTACCATTGTGTGTTTCTGCTCCCAGTCCTCCCTGTTTTCATATCTTTGGGTGCCTGAAAACACAATGGTAAACCTACGAGTCAAACGCTAAAATCGGATTTAAGGTGTTTTCCACCAAGATATGACTTGGCAGACCAGTTGCGTTTTAATATGCGAATCGAGTTTTAACTAATTCTGGAATTTCAGCCGTGAACTCGATGAGGTGATTGTCTGTGCTGCCGCCTCCCGGTCTATTATTAAACAGTGAAGTTTTCTTACAACATTCTGGAAGTGTTGGAAAGTGTTTTATAATCTATGCGTAACGCATGATTTTTCTTTCTTGTATTTTATTAATATTTTCTTTATTATTATTATTTACAAAACAAAATCAGACTTTTTTGTTGAAACTAATGCATTAAATTTGACAGTCCGCCATTCTATTAAACGCTCAAAATTTCAAAAAATCATTTGTCAAAGGCTAGACAATTGTGTATCTTTAAAGTGCTTTTTGTTTTATTGGTTTCTGATTAAACTATTCTAAGAAATCTCTGGTACCAAAAGCAAGCAAAAGAAAAGCAAGTTAATCACAATTTGTTAATAAAAAAATAAATAAAAAAATAAATAAATTACTCAGGACAAACAAAATATGCACAAAATTTAGCTGTAGTTACATAATTTACTTTAATGGACTTTATGTACGCAACTTGAGGTCGGGGATAAAATTCGTCCACTGACGGTATTTACTTTTGAATATTAGCATAGAGATTGTGTTATTAATCTTTATTTGTTAAAAATACCGTAAAAAATTCATTGTCGTGGTAATAGATAATATAAATTGAAAATTTTGTTGAGAACATTCGCTAAATTTCGAAAATTTCGATTAAACTGGGTCGAAACTAAAAGTCGTCTGCTGCCGCTATTTGAGGCTGCGCATACTGGCATTCTGGTGATACAGTGACTAGAATAGCGGATCAAAATACAGACAACTTTGGGGTGTGATGTTACTTGCATAAAGTTCATTAAAGTAATCTCTGACTTTCTTTTGCGGTAGTTAAAGAAACAACATTTTCAGCACACCATTTTTCAGTTTTGCCAACCTTTCGAAAATTTGGTCTGTTACATCTTTAACATTTTAATTAGTACCATGAAGGAACGGACGTTAGCAATTTTTGAACCGATTACGTTTTCAGCAATGGATTGTTCTTTTCTCTCCGTCGCTGTCACTGACAATTTCTTGATTTCTCAATAACCAGTGAAAAATTTGTCCGCATTATCCGAAGTGTAATACGCATTAAGCGATGTCCTTATCATCAATTTCAAATAGGAAATGATGGGGAAGACGAAATTGTCCTCATTAACCGGAAGTACGTCTTGAACGGAGACGCATTCACGAGAGTCCACTGTATGTGATTTCTCTTTCAAAAATTTACATCTATCTACCTCGTTCCTAAACATTAAAATAAAAAATTAATAAAATACGCTTGTTTTCCAAGTTCAAAAACTACTATTCTCCCTTTACAAAAAAAACTACATTCATTATGTCCATTTCACAAACGTAACATTTTAAAATTTCAAAACTACTTGTTTTTTACTTAAATCAGCATATCTGGAGGCACGGCAGTGCCTCCGCCAAGTCGAGAGAGGACAGCCGTAAGCATACTTTTCTGGAAGCAACTCAGGGCACTTTTGACCCCCCCATATCTCCGCGCTGGAGTATCCCAAAAATTTTAAACTTCAATTATAGAGAGTATTTGGCCCACAGGACCAAAATTTAAAATTACAGCTTTCTGTCTTTTCTAGTTCAGGCGATATATGAACTCAAACATTCGATTTTTTGTCACTTCTTACTCACTCGTCCACGCGTCATCAAAAAGATTGGGTAGATCCCGTAGCCCCAGAAACTTGACATTTGGAAAAAAGGTAGTGTTTAGGATACAAAGAAAGGAAAAATTATAAAATCCAGAAAATTCGAAAAAAAAACATTCGAAAATTCAACAAATTCCATCAAAATTGAAAATTGAAAATAATACGATCTTGTAGTCTTAGAAACTTAAGATTTGGTGTGAAGGTAGTGTTTAACATCCAGAAAAAGAAAACATCAAAAACACCAAAAAAATCGAAAGCAAAATTGAAAAAATCGAAGAAATTGAAAAACACCGAAAATTTGAAGACAATCCGATTTTGTTGCGCTAGAAAATTCAAATTAGGAATAAAGGTAGTATTTAGGATACAAAAAAAAGAAAAATTAAAAAAATCCAGAAAATTCGAAAAAAAATTTAAAAAAATTCGAAAAAAATTGAAAAAATGAAAATAATTTGATACGATAACGCTCGTATTTATAAATTAATTTGGATGAAACTAATTGTGTGTATTAAGCTCACCAATGCCTCGACCGAGTTCGTTGGCCAGCTTGGTCCGCCATCTTGTTTCAAGATGGCGGCCACGGAAAATTTTAAAACTAAAATAAATATACAAAAAAGTTAAAAAATCAAGTTTATTTTTTAATTAGGTGTTAGGACTTGATACAAGGATTCCAGAGCATTTTTTGTTTTACCTCTATCTTAAAAATTGGCTGAGATAGAGCAGTTTGAAATTCTAGGGTGGCTGACATTTTGAAACAAAACAGCACATTACAAAAAACCAACGATAAATTTATGGTGCAATCCCGAATGAATACTCCGTGTTATTATAACTGTAACTTTGACTTCGAAATTTTGATACGTTGCATTTTCTATTTGTTGATATTTTTTAACTATGATTTACGCTAAGTGAAATGTTGTTGTTGAAGAGGGATTTTCCATGTAAATCCGAAACGTCCAATTTTAATATGTTTTTAATGTTTTATGAAAGTGTATTGTAATGTCTGTAATTTTAATGATTTTAATATAAATTTATAAGTTTTAGGGAACGCGATTTCTCGCAAATTATTTTCTTCCATTGTTGTAATCATTTTCCCAATCATATGCATAAAACTATATATTCATATCCATTAGCGCCAAATTCTCGCCAAACTTGGCGACAATTGGCGAAATCTCGCCAAATTTGGCGACAAAATTAAGTCTTCATAAATGACGCCAACTTGGCTATAGCTCAATAATTTGGCGAATTTCTTATTCAAATTCAGTGTAAACGAATCTTCTGTAAACGGTTTCTTTGGATTTTAACTTGCTGTTTTCGAGTAACATTAGCTAAAATTTTAAAACGAAGATATAGGAAAGCTACCTTTTCCTGCCGGTACAGGCCGGAGGACTTTTTTATGAGTTGTCGGATGCAATCTATGTTTTGCATTAAATAAAGTAAAACATTGAAAAACAAATCCCACAGGATGGGGATAGTTTGTTTTAGATAGATTTTAAGATAATTGTCCTATTAGCTAGTACACCTTCCGTTATTGTTTTGTGTTATTTTCCCCGGATTATGCCCTTCTTTTCTTTTGTTTACGAATTTTGTAATAGAAAAGTTCCGCTATAGACTGGCTACGTTATAGACCTTTCTTTTATAGACAGGTTCATTTTCTTTCACAGGCTTTACTCTATTTAATTTATATATGAAATATTTGTTGTTAAAAGATGTTGGTCGCACAAAAATTTTCACATCTCTCCCTCCCACCCGACATTACTGGTTGATTATGGCTTGATAGTCCTTTCTAAATAAAATCATGGTGATTCTAAGATTCTCTTGATTTATCTCTAACTTGAACATAAACGATCCTAAGAAAACGGATCAATGAATTACTATATTGGCATGAGGAAATTTAGTTGCAGAAAAATGGAGCATATAGCTAACATTAAGTCTAATAGGAAAACCACAGCCTTGGCAAGATCTGGAGGCACGGCAGTGCCTCCGCCAAGTCGAGAAAGCACAGCCGTAAGCATACTTTTCTGGAAGCAACTTAGGGCACTTTCGACCCCCCCCCCCATATCTCTGCGCTGGAGTTTCCCAAAAACCTGGAACTTCGTTTTTCTAGAGTATGTGGCAAATAAGACCAAAATTTAAAATTACAACTTTCTGTCTTTTCTAGTTCAGACGATAAATGAACTCAAACATTCGATTTTGTGTCACTCACTCACTCACTCGTTCCGCGTCATCAAAAAGATTAGGTAGATCCCGTAGCCCTAGAAACTTGACGTTTGGAAAAAAGGTAGTGTTTAGGGTACAAAGAAAGGAAAAATTATAAAATCCGGAAAATTCGAAAAAAAACATTCGAAAATTCAACAAATTCCATCAAAATTAAGAATTGAAAATAAGACGATCTTGTAGTCTTAGAAACTTAAGATTTGGTGTGAAAGTAGTGTTTAGCATCCAGAAAAAGAAAACATCAAAAACACCAAAAAAATCGAAAGCAAAATTTAAAAAATCGAAAAAATCGAAAAAAATCGAAAAATTTCAAATAATCCGATTTTGTTGCGCTAGAAACTTGGAATTCGGAATAAAGGTAGTTTAGTTGCAGACATTTAGGATGCAAAATAAAGAAAAATTAAAAAATCCGGAAAATTCGAAAAAAAATTTCAAAAATTCGAAAAAAATTTAAACAAAGGAAAATAGTTTGATCTTTTAACATTAGAAACTTAAAATTTCGGCGTAAAGGTACAGTTTGGAATTCAGAATAAGGAACAATTAAAAACACAATAAAAATCGAAAATAAAATTTAAAAATCGAAAAAAAATCGAAAAACGTCGAAAATTTGAAAATAATTCGATTTTGTAGCGCTAGAAACTTGAAATTTGGAAGAAAGGTAGTATTTAGGATAACAAAAAAGAAAAAATTAAAAACATCCAGAAAATTCGAAAAAAAAATTCAAAAATTCGAAAAAATTGAAAAAAATTGAAAAAATTAAAATAATTCGATCTTTTAACCTTAGAAACTTAAAATTCGGCGTAATGGTAGTGTTTGAAATTCAGAATAAGGAAAAATTAAAAACACAATAAAAACAGAAAATAAAATTAAAAAATTGGAAAACATCGAAAATTTGAAAAGAATTCGATTTTGTAGAACTAGAAACTTGAAATTTGGAACTTAGGATAGAAAAAAAAATTAAATCCAGAAAATTAGAAAAAAAAATTCGAAAAATTGAAAAAATCGAAAAAAATTGAAAAAAAGATTGATTTGTTGGAATTTTCTGAATTTTTAATTTTTAATCTGGAGGCACAGCAGTGCCTCCGCCAAGTCGAGAGAGCACAGCCGTAAGCATCCTTTTCTGGAAGCAACTCAGGGCACTTTTGACCTCCTCATATCTTTGAGCTGGTGTATCCCAAAAACCTGAAACTTCATTTATATAGAGTATGTGGAAAATAAGACCAAAATTTAAAATTTCACATTTCTGTCTTTTCTAATGCAAACGATATATGAACTGAAAGTTTTGATTTTTTGTCACTCACTCACTCAATCACGCGTCATCAAAAAGATTAGGTGGATCCCGTATGCCTAGAAACTTGACGTTTGGAAAAAAGGTAGTGTTTAGGATACAAAGAAAGAAAAAATTGTAAAATCCAGAAAATTCGAAAAAAAAAAAAAAGCTCTCGAAAATTCAACAAATTCCAACTAAATTGAAAATTGAAAATAATACGATCTTGTCTTGAGTCTTAGAAACTTCAAATTTGGTGTAAAGGTAGTGTTTAGAAATCAGAAAATATATGTATATATATATATATATATATATATATATATATATATATATATATATATATCAAAAACACAATAAAAATCGAAAATAAAATAAAAAAAATTGAAAAAAATAAATTTTTTTAAAATAATCCGGTTTTGTTGCGCTAGAAACTTGGAATTCGGAATAAAGGTAGTATTGGATACAAAATAAGAAAAAAATAAAAAATCCGGAAAATTCGAAAAAGTCTGAAAAATTGGAAATAATTTGATCTTTTAGCCGTAGAATCTTAAAATTCGGCGTAAAGATAGTGTTTAGGATTCGGAATAAGGTAAAATGAAAAACACAATAAAATTCGAAAATAAAATCGAAAAAATGGAAAAATAAGGAAAAATTGAAAATAATTAGATTTTATAGAGCTAGAAACTTGAAATTTGGAATAAAGGTAATATTTAGGATGCTATTTAAGAAAAAATTTAAAAATACGGAAAATTCGAAAAAAAAAATCCGCAAAATTCGAAAAAAAGAGAGAGAGAGAGAGAGAAAGAGAGAAATTGAAAATAATTCGATCTCGTAGTCTTAGAAACAGAAAATTTGGGTAAAAGGATTCAGAAAAAGAAAAAAAAATTAAAAGCACAACAAAATACGAAAATAAAATCAAAAAATCGAAAAAATCGAAGAAAAAACGCAAACTTGAAAATAATTCGATTTTTTAGAGCTAAAAACTTGACATTTGGAATAAAGGTAGTATTTAGGATTTAAAAAAAAAAAAAAAAAAAAAAAACAGAAATAAAAAAAATCTGGAAAATTCGAAAAATTGAAGTTTTTTTTTTTTTTTTTTTTTATCTTGTAGCTTTAGAAACTAAAAATTCAGCGTAAAGGTAGTGTTATACAGAAAAAAGAAAAATTAAAACACAATAAATTCGAAAATAAAATTTAAAAAATCGAAAAAGATCGAAAATTTGAAAATAATTCGATGTTGTAGCGCTTGAAACTTGAAAATTGTAATAAAGGTAGTATTTAGGATACAAAATAAGGAAAAATGAAAAAATCCGCAAATTCGAAAAAAATCAAAAATTGAAAATAATTCAATCTTGTAGTCTTACAGACTTAAAATGTAGTGTAATGATTATATTTACGATAAAAAAAAAAACTTTTAAGAATTTGTAAAATTCGAAAATAAAATCGAAAAATCGAAATATCTGTAAAAAATCGAAAATTCGAAAACAATTTGATTTTGTAGTTCTAGAAACATGAGTCTTAAGATAATTGCCCTATTAGCTAGTACACCGCTCCGAATTGTTTTATGCTTTTTTCCCCCGAATTATGCTTTTTTTTTTCTTTTTGTTTACGAATTTCGGTATAGAAAAGTTCCACTATAGACTGGCTACGTTATGGGCGGTTTCTTTATAGACATGTTTGTTTTCTTTCACAGGTTATACTCTATTTAATTTGCATATGAAATATGGATTGTTAAATGATGTTAGAACCAAAAAAATTTTCACAGCTCCCCCTCTCCTCCCGACATTAGTGGCTGGTTATGGCTTGATAGTCCTTTCTAAATAAAATCATGGTGACTCTATCTTGATTTATCTTTAAATTAAACCTAAATGATCCTAAGAAGACGGATCAAAGAATTACTATACTGGCATGACAATCACGAAACTTAGAAGTAAAATCGAAAAATCATTAAATTTATAAAAAGTCGAAGGTTTGAAAATAATTCGATTTTGTAGTCCTACCAGCTTGATGTTTGACAGAAAGGTAGGGTTTAGGATACAAAGTAAGAAAAAAGTTAAAAATCCGAAAAAAAAAATCGAATTTAGTTTGATTTATTGAAAATTTTCGGAAATTTAAATTTTAGCTTTATTTTTATCCTAAACAGTACTTTTGTGCTAAATATCGAGTATCTAGGCTGCGAGTAATATCTCAGATGGATAGCACCTTTCCTGGAAGCAATTGAGAGTACTTTTGACTCCCCCCTCCCATAACTTAGTGCTTGCCTAGTTACCTGAAATTTCTTTATGGTAACTTCTTCGAAAATCAGTGGATGATCTCCAAAAAGAGCCCAAAATCAATAAAAGGAGGATTACTTACAAAAAGAAGTGAAATCTCATCAAAAAGTCACCTGTAAAAAATGCAGCCAAGTCTCGTAACTCATTTACCGTAAAAAGTACTGAGATCGTATAAAGCCAAGTTTAACTATCTTATTAACTTTGAAATTTTCATTCACAAATCACTCCTAGTCTCTACATCTTTAGTTAATTATTATTTTGTGACTTGGCAATTACGTAGCACGAGAATGTGATGTATATAGTTAGTTTTAATCAAATAATACTATAACATATTAAGGTGTAATAACTTCCCTGTGTGCATATAATTTGCTTTATTTTAAATTATCTCATCCCATCCCATAACATAGTAAAGTGTAATAACTTCCCTGTGCTGCGTAATTGCCAAGTCACAAAATAATAATTAACTAAAGATGTAGAGACTAGGAGTGATTTGTGAATGAAAATTTCAAAGTTAATAAGATAGTTAAACTTGGCTTTATACGATCTCAGTACTTTTTACGGTAAATGAGTTATGAGACTTGGCTGCATTTTTTACAGGTGACTTTTTGATGAGATTTAGCTTTTCAAATTTACCTATTTTCAGTCAGAATAAATTGCCAATATTAGAAACAGATGATTCATGTAATATTACATTTATTTCCTCGTGATTTCATCTGTTAACGGCAGAATGTATTTTTAAGCACTCGATGCGGAAAATTCCAACTAAATATTATTTTTGTATTATTATTTTGCGTGGGCGGCATGACGTCAATCTGGAGCGACAAAACAGGGCGTGTCTATTCGTGATCAGAAACCATTAGGTCGCAGTTAATGATATTAATCAGTAACTAAGCCACATCGCTGAAATGCTGATACATCTCTTCACTTCAGCCAAAAATCAACCAAGCGTATATATAACATATTCCCTTTAGGGTACGAAGTTAGAAATATACCGTCCATGCAATAGTTTCAAATAACAGTATTAATAAAGCTCGAATAGAATGATATGAAAATTAAGAATTGCTAGAAAATCATCCAGCCTTTATCAAAAGGTAATTGATCACGTTTTGTTTTGTTTTACTAATATATAGCAGAAACAAACCGAATTGTTTGCTCTCCTTTCTAATTAAATTCATAGAATGCTATTGTTATAAGCTTATTTGATTATTTATCATTTTACCACACATATAAAAGATGTTCTTTAAGAAGATGGTATGATTTTCTTCGTTATTTCATTATGCGTTAGTGAGTTGTTAGTTAATTTAATTCATTTTTGTGATCGATGGAATGATTAAAATTAATTTTTGCCATAATGATTACTTCGATTATCCATTACTCTTTATCATTACAGACGTCTTGCAACAGAAATTACGAAAATAAAAAGAACTGTTTGATACATAGATGATATAATTTTTTTAAAGCACATCTACACATACAATTGACATAGTGCGCTAATTTTATGAGTTATTTCCGTTAATTTCATGCAAATGTGATTAGGATCATGAGATGTTCTGACTGTGTCTAATTCCCCATTTCCTTTCATCCTTTCACACACTAATCTTCGTAAAAATGTTCGCATCAACGTGTTTAAAAATGTTATTATTGGGAAAATATAGCTCCATGATATCGAGTAATAATTGTCACAATGATATTTATAGTTTTACCAAAACTAACTGCTCACAAAACAACAACAAAAAATACACACACACACACATATATATATATATATATATATATATAATCTAATTCAAATAAATCATCGTTCATAGAACACTTAAATTTATGATGCATTTTGAACAAAATTTTATGTTGCATTTTGAATGATAATTTACGTAATCGGAATTTCAAAATATTAAGAAGAAAATTACATAAAAACCTTCCCAATCGTTCTAATATAACTACTCATTTTATAATAGCTAGTACAATTTAAAAATTCTCTTTGCTAATAACCTACAGTGATATTGCTTCATTTTTTTTCTTCAAAACAAAAAATATACATTGGGAACAGTATAAATAATTAAGGAAGAAAAAAAAGCTCCCAAAATTTCTTAAACAAAAGGGAAAAGTTCCCGATGAACTTTCCTCTAAATGAGGGAGCAAGGAACCAACCCTTTAATTTCCTCATTAACAAGTAAATAACATAACTTTTCCTCTTTAATTGAAGGAGAGAAAGCTAATTAGAAAGCTCTTAAATGTAATTACGTTAGACTATTCCACTGCTTAACGCAATGCAATGATAGGCATCATCAATTTCCCACAATTAACAAGGGAGGAAACTATTTAGAGTTTTGTAACGTAAAGCAAAGTGGTAAACACAGTTTACAATTTAACATTTAGAATAAGTTATACTATTGTGAAGGAAAATAACATGAATAAAAGAAAAAAAAATATGTGCGTGTCTCTAATTAAAGTAATCTACATCTATATACTACAAGAAAAAAAAATTGCTACGAATAACCTGGATAATATTCCTGTATAAAATTATGTATAAAATACTGTCTAATAATATATCAGTTAATCACATTTTTATTTATTTAACTTTGTAATGTGTACATGTACATATTGCCTTTAGCGCCTATACCCCCTACTTATTGTCCTTTTTTATTTTCCTCGCATTTGATTAGGATTTATTTCGGAAGAAACAAAGCTGTAATTCGAGAAATTTTAAGAAATTTCAAGAATCTTAAGAAAGTTGTAATTCGAAGATACGTAGAATGATTCTGCATAAGAAAATGTCATCATATATATATATATATACATACCTCTATCTTACAAATACCCTACTTATTGTCCTTTTCCCCCCCCTTGTATTTGAACTTTTTCAGCATTATTACAATAACATGAATGGCATTAAACATTTTCCATTCGTTAAAAAAGCTGCGATTTAAAATGATTCTGCATAAATAAATGACATCAAATGTAGCAGAAAATGCATATTCATTGATAAAATCTAAACATCTTTAAATATAAAAGTCTAAAAACACAATGGAATTATTTTCGTTTCATACGAATTTAACCAAAGACGATTTTTAAAGTGTCTAATACAAAATTTTCAGAAAAGTTTATATATATATATAATCTTATACACATATAATCTTATATATATATATAATCTTCACCAAAGGGTGATTCACATCATGTCAACCAAAAGTGTAGGGCTTCTGTCATGAGACCAGAGCAATTTTAGCTCAAAATCAATCCCACTCCACCCCCAAGTTCTCACAAAACTGTCAAATACAGGGAAAGGATTAAACTGGATTTAAAACTGAAAGGAAAAAATCACATATCCCAATATAACCATAAGCTCAAAAACATGAAGACAAAAGAGTAGCTAATAGAAAAGTAAAGTATTTTGAACAAAGTTCTTTTTTTTTTTTTTCATATATATAAACCACATTATAAGTATTTTTTTTTAATTTAATTTAGAATTCGACTATAGAAATACGACTGCTACAAATTGGATTTATACAAAAATAGTAATTAATATGAGAAATTTAATATAATATTAATTCCTGATCTCGTAATTCTACGTATATCAGTTTGCTATTTTTCAATTTTGCTTTCAGGCAATTATGTGTTAACAGATATTATATGCTTCATATTAACCATTAACGAATGCATGCTGCCATATTCGCAACAACCCATGGATTGTTTACAACTGGACACCAGTATTTTTGGACAGAAATTTTTTTCTTATCTAATCTCAAAATTTCAGCAATTAAATAATGCAAAAACAGTTTGTTAGAACAATAGTGAGCTTGAACAATAATAAATCGAAACAACAATTTCGAACAATAAAAATTGGTTGTCGCAAGTATGGCAGCGTTAAGGGTTAAAACATACATCATTTACCATAATTTATATTATTACTAAATGATAATTGCTAAATGTTTCTATATACTTGCTTATCTCCAAATTCAAAATAGTGTCATAAATTTCAGTCAGCAATATTATCCGACAAGGAAACCACTTTTGGCACTTCTGGCATACCTAGCTTTGAGACTTGGTGCATTTTATACCCCTACTGGCCAAAGTTATAGAACCGATAAAATTTTACGGCAAAAATCATATTTATAGATTTTACAGCAGGATAACTTCCTGAAAATGCAATTTCTGAGGCCACTTATCGGACTATTAACATAGAAGTTTTTTTTTTTTGAAAAAATACTTTAAAATACAAATTAATTAATAATAAGAATAAAATTTTGAAAAAAGTTTTTAAAAAAATTCTTCAAGTTCCCACGAATTTTATTTTGAAAAAATACAACAGTATAATTGCATTTTTGGCGGTGCGAAATTGGCTTTATTCGTTACCGTAGAAATTTTCTCGGCAAACCTGCACGAATGTCACAGTCGTCTGTTGTGTATGTATGAGTAGTGGTTTGGATTCGTAGCACCATATTTAGCGAGTTAACTCACTTTTGGCGTGAAATTAACAATTAAAAATTCATAACTTTAAAATTAAATGTACACAAACATATACATAACACAATTTTTGCGGGCAAAAATTTCATCGGTTTTCTAACTTTCACCTTTAGTGCTATAAAATTCACCAGGTCTTAATGCTAGGTGCGAAATTGACTAAAAATGGTACCCTTGTGAAAATTTTAATTTCAACACAAAATTTTTAATGTTGTTTGAAAAGTATACCTACCTGTTTCCAATAAAAATTTCCAACAACAAAATATCTGAGAAACGGAACTTGACTCTGCTAACCTATATCATGTAGGGCGATAATGAATGTAAAGAGGCAAACACATGAACTGAAAACATGCACTAAAAGAGTGAAACACGCTGTTTCATGAAATAACTTTTCTTATGAAATAGTGCAGATGTACTATAACTTGACACATTCTGAGACCATAAATTTCAAAACTATGATTTACAATTGTTTATTTGAATGTTTTCTTTGGAACCTACCTGTTTCGAAATAAAAGTTCCGACTACAAAAATATCTCAGAAACTGAATTTGGCTCTGTTAACCATCATGTAGGGTGGCAATGAATATAAAGAGGCAAACATGTACTGAAAACATGCACTAAAAGAGTGAAACGCACGGTTTCATGAAATAACTTTTCTTTTGAAAATAGTGCAGATGTACTAAACCTCATACATTCTAAGACCGAAAATTCCAAAACTATTTATTTCAGCGTTTTCTCTGGAACCAATGAAGAAAAACATGATTTGCTAAATTTTAATCGCATATAAAGAAAATAAGATAACCATATGTCAGAAAAAATTACATAAAAAAGGGAATTGTGATAAAAGAAAGATAAAAGTGATTTAAGATTTCACTGACGTAAGTGCTTTTTAAGCCTCATATCCTCACATCTTTGGATCTGAAACTGCAGATAATAAAAGAAACGCGATTGCAACTGCACGCAAAAATATAAACTGAAGATATTTATGCTTTACATTTAGTATAAATTTTAGTGTCACTGAATATTTGGCTCTAGTAGATTTTATTGCTACTAAATGCGTTTTCTTTTACTCACTCCAACAACAAAAGGGGAATGAAAATTTCAATATGTGAATATTTGTGTATTTTAAGGCATAAAAACACTTTCAAAATCCTATGGAAAAAAGTTGATACTATCTTTAATTGAACTATCTTTAATAAAAGACACCTAATACCTTTAGTCAGAGATACCAAGCTCTCACTAATCTTCCGTAATATGTGTATTAACCCTTTGGGTACTGATTTATTTGAAAAAAAAACATACCGAACAGACACACCAGAAATTTGGAATAGTGTTTTTTCTGTATTTGTTGACAGATATTTCCTGATTAAAATGAAGCGAGAAGTACTGTTTGAATTTTCTGATATAAATTCGAAATTTCTGAATTAAAAAAAAAAAAAATCCGTGGACAATACTGATGACGAGTCTTAGTCGTCAAATGTACCCCAAGGGGTTAATTTGACCCAGTTTAACAACGTTTCGAACCATGAAAATTATTTGATGAATCTTTATTTATTTAATTCCAGATTTTTACGTGGAATATATTTAATTAAATTTCTTTTAAAAAAACACTGCCTTGAAACATATTAAACCTGGGTTAAATTAATCTACATATTACGGAAGATTAGTGAGAGCTTGGCACCTCTACGTTTAGTTTATTTAATTTTAAATAAAAAATGAAATTATATATTTTTAAATTACGTGTTAAGAAAACGTGTCTCCCTGATATATTTTTTTTTTCTGAAAATATAGTTAAGATACTAAGTAAGGATTGGTATCGTTACTTTAGATGTAAAATATGTAATTTCCATGCTCCCAAATTGTTAAACATTAATTTATTTTGAACGAAAACTTTCCTACGAAAATTGGACCCCCTTTACATCGTGAATGAAGTGATAAGGCGAAAAATTTTAATGATGGATAACAGATGATGATAATGGGGATATGTTAACACCGATTATCACTTTCTCGTTTACATTTAAGATTAGAACGCGCATGGTTTGCTCTCATTAAAGTTTGTAGTTAATCAGAAATTTTACTTTTCCTGTAATTTCAGTGATCCTTGGAAAGGTAGCATATGTTTATAGGAAAGCAGATAGATTATATTAAATAAATTATATACACAATGTAAATGTAAGAATATAACAAGGCTTTGCTATTAATGTAGTAGAATAATTAATTCTTCATTAAAGACGAAAACATAGTACAGATTTATGAAGAATTTTAAAATTGTGAATAAAAAATAATAATAGCAATTAAACTAAAATTTTGTAACTTACAACGCAGTAATTTATTTCAAAAATAGTTGACATTACTTTTTGTTTCTTAGAAAATTAAGTACAGGCAACTTCTATAACTATATATTTTTATTTAGTTAGTTTAGTTTAGTTTGGCTACAAACAATTTTAGCAGGATCAGAATTTAGTGAATTTCTTAGAAAATTCAGTCCAGTCAACTTCTATAACCAGGGCTTGATAAATCCAGTCGCCAGGTTGCCACTGGCGACCGAGTTTTTTTTTACCTGGCGACCATAGTTTGCGACCAAATTCTTGAACCTGGCAGGTTTTTTTTGTCCTGTACAAAAAATAAATTATATTAAAAGATATATATTTTTAACTTTTATTTTAATTTAGAAAAAAATAGGTTCATCAAATGCAAATTTTAAAATAATAAAATCAGAAATATTTGACTGACTTTGGCAAAAAAATAGGCAAAAGATAGTTTTCCAGTTTCGCTATTTCATCGATGCCTCCCTCAACAGATATAGATTTTGTAAGCACTCAACTATGCGGACATTTGAAGCATCAGGCAATCAGCATTTCCCGATCATGACAGATAATTCATCCTTTACAACAATATTTCTTTTTTTTTTTTCAGACATACGTAATTTTGATAAGTCTATTTGAAAACTTAGTTTATACTATATTTCTAAATTATCTACTATTCTACTATTTAACTAATAATTGTAAACTACGCTTGTTATTACTCTTTCTCCATTAATTGATAAAAAACTTTAGTGCTTTTCGAAAATCAATGACGGGATAAGGAGGGGATATTTGTTACTGGCGACTAGAATTTTTTGCTGGCTACCAGGTTTTATCAAATTTGTAAAGCCCTGTCTATAACTATATATTTTTATTTATTTATTTCATTTTGGATACAAACAATTTTATTAGGATCAGAATTTAGTTAATTTCTTAGAAAATTCAGTCCAGTCAACTTCTATAACTATATATTTTTATTTATTTATTTTATTTTATTTTGGATGCAAACAATTTTATCAGGATCAGAATTTAGTTAATTTATTAGAAAATTCAGTCCAGTCAACTTCTATAACTATATATTTATTTATTTATTTTATTTTATTTTGGATGCAAACATGTTTATCAGGATCAAAATTTAGAAGCCGATTAATTGGAGCTAATTTTTATGATCAAGAATTTTCTAGAATATATATTTTTTTAAATATAAAAACACTAACCGATATATTTTTTAATATATAGTTTTTCAGGTCTGCCAAAATACATTCATTTAATAGCGATAAATATTTGTACAACAATTTACAGGATGTGTATCTCAAGCATTACATGCAAAATAAAAAAAAATAATTTTAGTTTATAATTTTTTTTTCTATGTCTAGTCGACATACAGATCTGGTCGGTTTTTTCTATTACCTTTCACGAAAAGGTACATTTTATGGTTCCAAAGTATAATTATTAGTATGTGTAGCAAGTTTCCTAATATTTCCATTCATACACTGCAAAAAAAGTGTTGATATTACAGTATAATACTGACATCCCATCTGCCAGTATTATATGGTAAAATTAACAGTAAGAAACAGTAAAATAAGCAGTAATACGCTATCGCGCATGTGCGGCAGTGTATTACTGTCTTAAATACGGCCCTGCATATCAGAAGAAATTTCATCAGTGTAGGAATTAAATAATCGGCAAAATTCTTCATTTAAAAGACTTCACACAAATATCTTATTTTAGAACTTTCCTGACAGTTAAATGTCACAACCAGTCTTTTACTTTGGCGAAACCGACATCAGACTATTTAATTAGTTTTACTTTTGCATGTTTGGTGGAAATAATCATATATGTCTGAAAAGGGTAAACGGAATGTAATTTGTCACGCAGCAGATATACCAATCTAACTTTGATTATCATGATTCACGAAATAGACAGATTAATGTGTGTATTTTTGAGCTGTTATCATAACATACAAGAATAAAAAAAAATAAATGCTATATTTGTCGTAAGAAAAATCATCATCAATGCTTTATCCTACAACGATAATTTAGAGGAAAGTACAAAAATAAAATTCACCACCGGCGTAGCTGTTCAATAATTAAAAATACATAAAATTTTATCAATTTCCTAATCAGGCTCAGGCACAAAAACTGTAAAATTTGAGCAAAAATTTCTTGAAAAGTTATGAAAAGCAGCTATAAATAATTAAAAGAGAAAGAGGTCGTACGAAATTGCTATTTAATATATGCCTAGATATTTAATTCACACGTTTTATCTCACATTATTTCTCCAGATTCGGTTTTAATATGCAAATAATCTCTTATAACAAAAAATAACAAAAAAAAAAAAAAAACCCCTACATACAATTATACAAAATTTTGTACAAATAATAACGGTACTTTTTCCCCCTTGCTTTCATTGAACTATTGTTATAGACATATACTCGCCTGCACAAAATTGAACTTGATTTAGTTAATTTGCAAACTTTCATTTGATGTCGTCAAGGAGATATTCATAATTTCTAATTTTGAAATGAAGATTAACATTACTTCAGTTGTCGAAAGAAGGATTGTCTCTTTGAGCAAAACTCGACGTTTCATAATTGCACTGCGGTCATAAGATTTTGATGCGTTTCAAACTCTATGCTTAAAGCGGCCTTCAATATTTGTCTTTGTTACATCTCAAAATTCGACTCCAATGCAATAGAAGATGCTCTTTTGGCACCAGCCTATTTTAGTTTTAATGCATTGACAATGAAATAATAGGTCCACAATAATGCTAGCAATTTTTGGTCGACAGTGAACTACTAAACGATCAGCTCCTATGCAATAGCAGAGTTGCCATTAACACCAACGGATTCTTTATTCAGCGTATTGACAGCAACAGCAGGCAATTTGAGATCTTTCATGGTCATTACTTTTTGTAATAACTTCTCGACCAACAAATTTTGAGAGCTATTTGAAGCGTGAAAAAACTTAAATTGAATCCACGCGCGTTAACGCCAAATCTGTGACACTTACGAATTTTTAAAGTGCAAAAAAAGGATTCAATTAAATCCCGCGCACGTTTTAACACACACAAATGATGCATAATTATTCATGAAGGACACGATATGTATCACTCGCTTTTTATCAGAACCATGCTAGCCAGAGCAGCTATCACTGTGCTGAATATAATGGTCATCAGTCGAATAGTTAGCCGAAGGAGTAGCATCACCAAAAAGCTATTGAGATGGACACATAGTGCTTCTTTCGCTCAGATCAATATACGTATAGCAATATGCTGTAGGAAGTTACAAAAATATCTCCGCAGCTACATGAACATTTGTCGTTGAAGATTCGCTGTTAAAATCCACCAGTAACCGCACATTAAGATACATTTTTTGTTAAGCATATTATAATAAAAATATAGTGATGAAAAAGTTTGTGTATCGCACAATAACTATTATTATATAAATCTTATATAGATAAAAAGCATTGTAAATAACTGCATGAGTCCATCGTTAACGATACATTGAAGCTGAACGATTTATAAAAAGAAAAAGAAAGAAGAAAACAAACTTCAATAAGTGATGGTGAAAAAAGAACTTTTGTGTGACATAAATAATGGAATAATGATAATTATTATATAACTTTCATATAGATAAAATGCATTGTTAAAATGTAAAAGAAAAACCAGTGTGAGGATGATGATCAGATAACTTTCAACTTCTAAATTCGTGTCCTACTTTGTTTAACAATAGAGAAATAAAGTTATGATTTGCAGCATTTGTCTTTTGGAGGGGAACGTTTTCATTTTCATTGAAATAAAGAAACTATTGAGGAAACATTTTTTTTTTAAGTTTGCTAAATTTAGACTACTAGAAGTAGTCATTTGAGGATAATTTAAAGATATTGTTTAAAAAAAAATTATTCTTAGAAAATTGTTTTGAAAAAATCGTAAAATGTGCAGAACAATGATAATACATATTTTTAAAATATATTAAAATGTTTTATTTCTGGTATTACAACACGCATGTTCATTTATCCATAACGATAAAAAAAATTACTATGCTAGGGATATCACAAAACATTCTTCTACATAATTCTAACATAATAATTTAAATAGCACAGTTATACACCAACAATTATGAATATGAATTTTATTTAATTTATTTAACTTTGCCCTTTTATTTCTTTGAATTGAACATGGTATTACAGTGATCAGAGAATTTTAAAAAAAAAGGCGCAACCCAACAATGCCATCTGTTGGGTATTCCACTCCAAAATTCGATGAGCATACATAATTTCAATTAATACTTCAAAGTAAAATTTGGTGCATTTCTATACAATAGAAAAAGAGATACAGTTATAAGGTTCATTGTAAAAAGGATACCATATAGCAACGTCGACTTTTCCAACATTTCTTAAAAACTCGCCAAATTTGTTTAAGATTTTAAAATTAAAGTTTTGGCTTTTTTTCTCTTTTGTGGCGAATGAGACTCATGATATCAAGTCTGATAAAACGGACCCAAACTTAATAAATCAGTTAATATATGGATTATAAATAAAATAATAACTGGGGAAAACTTCTTTTGGAAAACTAAATAAATATTAAAGTGATATTTATGTTGTTAAGTTAAAAAGGACTCTTTCTCAAGATAAATTCTAATCCTAAAAAACAATGCAATCAAAAATAATTTTATCATAAATTAAAGTCCATACTAGGTAGTAATACAATACCGCGCATGCGCGGTAGTGTATTACTGCTTATTTTACTGTTTATTACTGTTAATTTTATGGTATAATAAAGACAGTTGGGGTGCCGGTATTATACTGTAAAATCCACATTTTTTTTTTTTTTTTGCAGTGTAGCAATGTAACAAGAGTAACAAAAGAATTTTCGAATAATTTTGCTACTTTTAGTTTACTTTTTATGATTTAACTATTGAATATAAGAAAAAAAATTTTTTTTAATTCCCACGATAAACAGTATTTTTAAACATGCCCTTAAAACTCATCAAAGTTATTTAAAATTTAAAGATTTAATTTTAATATTTTTCCTGCAACTAATTCATTATCCATTTGTTCAATTCTGGAGAAAATGTCCAATTTTAATAAAATCTTTAATATTTGACTTATAAATAAAATAGAAACTAAAACAAATCTCTTTTGAAAAACTAATTAAATGTCCTATTTTTATCCTGTAATAAAAGGTTAATATTTTTGTTGGTAGGCTAAAGTAAGCATTTTCAATACATTCTAATCCTAAAAACCAATAAACTCAACAATAATCTTGCAAGAAATAAAAAAAAAACCTTTTATTCCATTGATGACTTATTGGAAGTTTTATAACAAAAAGTTACGAAAAATAGTTTTTCTATCGGAAAATGTGCTCGTTAACAGCTGCTCGAAAATAGTACAGCAGGAAATAACTAAAATCCGGGCCAACAAGCAGTTTTTTAGATATCTATGTTGTTAGAAAATAACTCGGAGAATGCTCTTAATATAAAATAACTTCATTACCGAAATAAGTTTGGTTTGATTTTTGGTAAAAGGAAAAGAAAAGAAACATCTTTATTTATTTTATGAAAACTCATTCCTTATAATGACATAAAAACTTTTGATTTGTGAAATATTTTTTATATGTTTTTAATATGTAAAATATGTTTTACTAAAAATAACAATTTTTTATGTCTATACGCTTCAAAGTATCCTAATTGTTATTTCTACTGTTTGGGTTATTTTTCTAACATCCATTTTTCACATGGTAGAATTTCTGTTATTGAGTTTTTTTCTGACAATTTCTTTACAGTTTTCCCGCACGAGTTCTAAATTTTTAACAATGGATTAATTTCTCAAAAATTTAAGACAATTCTAAAGAAAATTGGAAATTTTAGGATGAAAATTAATAAGAAACAATTATTAAATATACTCAAATGCGTTAACATTTATAAATTCTTATTTACAACATTTGTTATTAATATAAATATTAATAGCATAACAAGAGTAACAAAACATTTTTCGAATTATTTTTTCTACTTTTTTTTTAAAATCTAATAAAAGAATATTCAAAATGAAAAATTAAAAAAACATGTTGTTGTATATTCTAGAAAACCCTCAATTTCAATATTTATGACTTAAAATTTATTTTTGCGTTTATTTTATTTATTTGTAGAGAATTATAAATCGATGGCATCAGTTCTGAAATAATTGGCATAGTAAGAAAATCTTTACTATTTATAAATAAAACAGAAACTAAATCAAATTTGTTTTCAAAAACTAATTAAATGTGCTATTTCTATCCTAGGCAATATTTCTGTTATTAAGCTAAAATAGAAGTTTTCAAAGTAATCCAATCCTAAAATCCAATGAAATAAAAAATAATCTTATTAAAAATAAAAAATCTCTTATCCCATTGACATGTTGGAAATCTTATAACAAAAAGTTAACAGAATAGTACTTCTATCGGAAAATGGGTTCGTTAACCAGTGCTTAAAAATCGTACTAAAGACAAAACTGAAATCCAAACCAGGAAGTAATTTGTTTTAGAGATCCATAGTTAGAAAAGAGCTTGAGGATGCTTTATATATAAAATATATAACTTCATTACCGAAATAGGTTTAGTTTGATTTAGAAAGAAAAAAAATATTTTATTTTATTTTATGAAAACGCATTCTTTTAATAACTTAAAAACTTTCGATTTGTGAAGATTTTTTTATGTGTTTTTACTACGTTAAATATATTCTACTAAAACTAACAATTTTTAGCATTTACACGATTTTGTGTAATTTAAAATATTCTAACTTATTGTTATTTATAAGGCTATTTTTTAACTTTTACTTTTCCAATTGTAGAATATCCCTTATTTGTTCACTCAAAAAAAAAAAAAAAAAAAAAAAAAAAAAAAAAAGTAAATATTGAATATTTATCTAATCACCTGGAAGCTATCATAAGAGAGTCTCTAGAAATAATATCTAAAAAAGAAATAGTCTGTAACGATGTATTATCATATGATATCCACGCAGTCTGGAATGAATTAATACATCATTGATTACCTTTCCCATCCCACGTTATATTCCAAACCCTTGAAGTAAAATAGTTTATTCCGGGCAAGCAAAATAAAGCGAAGAGACAACAACTCAACTCAACATTTAGTTTTTTTACTGATGATGACCGAGTAGTTCGGTTGAAAACGTTTTGAATTTTTTACGCACCTTCAAGCAATATATTTACATTTAGTTGTATCTTAATGAATTTTAGTTATTAAACAAGGTGAATTAGCACTGAAATTTTAACTTTTTATTGAATATTTATGTTCATTGTATTTCGTTAAAACACGAATCTTTCCACATAAATTTGCCCCTTTTCCCTGAAAATACAAAAATCCATCAATCTAACGAAAAAATTACATGAAATCCTCCAATCTAAAGCTGCAGTCACAGGGTGTGTCACAGGATGTGTTCCGGCAACTGGATGCGTAGTACTTTTCGTACTAGACACTGAATTTTTGCGTATGTCCTTTTTGCTTTAAAACACGAAACATTTGCGAATCTGAGCTCAAAATTTCTTAAAACTCTCCAATCAAAAGATGGAAATTTCTTCAAATAACGGAAAAATCTTTTTTGAATCACGAGGATGTTCCCGCAACTTTCTTTCTGTTACTTTTTTCGTTTTTTTGACAAAATATTTTTATGAGAGTTTTCAGTAATTTCAAACATAGCTGTAACAAAATTTCTATGTTGTATTTTTTCCCCTAAAGCTTTGCTCTAAATTTCTCGAAAACGATGATCTTCCTTAAAATTAAAAACAATTCCAGAAATAATTTTCAAAAATTTGGACGAAAATGTACAAGAAACAATTTAATGATTAAATGTCCAGTCAAATTAGGCAGATTTTGGGTCATTTTGGGACATAATTACGTAAGTTTTGAAACTTGGAAATATTGTTTGGGAGGGTCTACTAATGAACATACTAAAAGTCCTGATGGGTAGGGGGTCAGCGCAAGGGGGGGGGGGGGGGTAAAAGAAGGTACCATTTTTCGGTTTTTTGTTAATATCTCATAAGCTATAAGTCCTACGGATAAATTGCTAATACAAAAAATAAAGACAATTAAACTCTCTACAAAACAGGTTTCATATATTTTTCTCTAGAGTCCATAGGTAACGAGATACTCCCATTCAAAAATGAAGAAATTTGTCAACAGTCACACCAGCAGCGCCAGAGAGCGGGTCCGCGGCTCTTACATTATTACACCTACTTAACCTAAACTTAAACGGACATTAATAAATGCTGTGGTCAGAAGAATGGAAGCCTGAACAATAACTTTATCAAATGATATATTTTGTTATAATAAAACATACAAAAATGAAAACTGCGTAAAATACAACAATATAGGAATAAACATTATACTCAAGTTCTTGATCATTTTGATTACCCCGGGTTCAATGGGAAATTTCAAAAGATGTTGATTTATGTTCCATTTCCATTATGACATCCTTGAAATTAAGTATTCATGTTGATGAGGTACCCGGATATAGCTGCATTGTATTTTGTTACATTTGGGTCATTCATTCGGAAAATATAAAATGTTTTATTTTGCGCCATAATGCTTTGCTATGGCAATTCAGGCGATTTTCAAATTTCCATTTGGCGAAAGAATAAATTTTGGTGGAATTTCATACATGTTTTCGAATAATGTAAAACATTTTCTTTTATAAATTACTTATTTGACATTCATTTTTTTCTTTTATTTTTATCGTTACTTAGCTACTTAAAAATAATCATTTAAATAATCCCGATTGCGAAAGAAGAAATATGAAACCTGGCTGAGGGAAACAAAACATTAGCTAATTTTTCGTAATTTGGTCTGCAACACAGATTTACGTCAAATATGAACGATGTTATTAACATTACGGTTTTGAATTGAATCTGGATACTACTCGTATTAAAAAGACATCACAAAAAATACTTTATAGCTCCAAATCACGTTAGCAATTTTGTCAATTGGCAGTAGACACGATGATGTATGACTATCCATTAAGTTTAAAAGTCTCCAAATATACCTATTTGGTGGTGATTTTAGTAAGCTAATGCTATAGAGTAGATTAGGATGTATTTAGATAAATTCTTAGATACAAATATTATAGAAGGACAAGCAAAACTGTTTTCGGAAACAAAAATTGTAAAAACATTAGATTTCCTGATCTGCAGATTTACTTGTAATTATAACTATTATAACTGTATTATCTTTATAATTATTAATCGCAGGTATTTATAATTATTATATTTAATGTATCTTTATAATTATTAATTTAATTAAAATTTCTATTTTTAAAATTCCATAGTCTTTTATTATTAATATTATTATTAATAAACCATATTAAATGAGTTATATAGCGAATATATTTATGTATATGTACTTATACACATCTATTAAATGTACTACCTACAAATATTTGTGTATTTATAGTGTTAATTATAATATTATACTAGCTGACCCGCTCGGCGTTTCCCGGGCCCGTGATATTAACTTTTAATTTACCTCAAATCCAAAATCTGTTACTTTCACATGCCACCGCCAGGGGGCACATTCTATTCTAAATAAACCACTATTCCAACGAACAGTGGCGCAGCCACAAAATTTCTTTGGGGGGAGGTTTCCAAAATCGAAAATTTCAGTTTTCTTTTTCATACATTTCTTATTTTGAAAATATTATTAATTATATTTAATTAAATGATTTATGTAAATTAATAATAATTAATTAATATAAATTAATAATAATTAATTTTTATCACAAGATTAAAAATAATTAACAATTTCTTCAAAATGTACCAAACAAGAAAAAATAATGAAAATGAAAAAATATTTCATACTATTCTATAAATACATTTATTTTAATCTTATATCAATTTTCCTTGGTTTTTTTGGCGAGATTATTTAAGACATCTTCTTCAGATATATTGATATTTTTATGAATATACATAAGAGCTAGGCCGTTTAATCTGTCTTCTGAAATCGAATTTCTTAAATAAGATTTCAAAATCTTTAATATAGAGAACGAGCGTTCATTGCTACATGTTGTAACTGGCAATGTAGCCATTATAGTTAGTAGGAGATGTATTCCTGGAAAAAGAGTTTTGTTGCAAATGGAAAGAGCCTCGATAGCATTCAGGGGTTTCTCCTTACAACATGCCAAAAACTGGTGCCACAAAATTATTTCCCCTGTGACATTTTCTTCAAAGTCATAAAATTCTGTTAATGTTTTTATTTTTTCAATGGTTTCTGTCTTATTTGAACTTTCTGCCTTTACAAGCAATTGGAAGGGCTGCAGTAATTTTGAATGTTCGACAAATTTGGCATCTTAAGCATTTAAAAATTCGTCCAAAAAAGGTATAAAAATTGCCCGTTTGAAATAATCCTCTACAGTGTCTGCAGGAATATTGTTCCTCATTGTTTGTCGATGGACAGTACGGGGCTTAGATATTTGAATGTTTAAGTCATTGCATACTTGCCCAATTTTAATGAAGAGTTTTGAAAAGTTTTCATCCGCATTATCTCTCATGTTCTGCAATGAATTTCGAACATTGGTTACAGATCGCACTGCCAGAATTAAATCGAGATTCACTGTCTGCAGATATTTGCTAAGGGGCCAAGTAAAAGAAAACACTGCATCCAAGATAAACAAACTTGTTAATAAAAGAAAACTGCCCAGTTAAACTGACGGCATTGAGCTCACAGGCTATTCACACTAACTGTAAATTATATTCTTATTTCAAAGAATTTGAAATAAGCCCTCGAAAAATGAAGAAATCGACAATATATTAAGGGGGGGAACCATCCCCCCGTTTCTCCTTCTTATAATTAACCAATGAACCCCTAAAACTAAACAGAGAAGCGCCTTACCACAATGAACCTATATACAAAATTTGAAGAAAATCGGATAATTCTGCATGAAAAATCCATTTATCTAAATTAACGGGGGTAGTCCCCCGTCCCCCCTTTATACTTAACCAATGAACCCCCAAAACAAATCAGGGAAGCGCCTTATCACAATGAACATACATATAAAATTTGAAGAAAAACGGACAATTCTGCTTGAAAAACCCATTTATCTATATTAAGGGCGATTAGTCCCCCCACCGTTCCCCCCTTTATACTTAACCAGTGAACCCCCAAAACTAATCAGGAAAGTGCCTTACCACAATGAGCCTATATACAAAATTTGAAGTAAATCGGATAATTCTGCATGAAAAACCCATTTATCAAAATTAAGGGGGGGGGGGAGGGTAGCCCCCGTTTCCCTCCTTTACACTTTACCAATGAACCCCCAAAACTAATCAGGGAAGCCCCTTACCACAATGAGCCCATATAGAAAATTGGAAGAAAATCGGATAACTCTGCATGAAAAATTCATTTATCTAAATTAAGGGGGGAGGATTAACCCCCCCCCCCGTTAGCCCCTTTATACTTAACCTATGAACCCCCAAAACTAATCAGGAAAGAACCTTATCACAATGAACCTATATACAAAATTTGAAGAAAATTGCATAATTCTGCATGAAAAAACCATTTATCTAAATTAAGGGGGGTTAGCCCCCCTTCCCCCCCCTTTATAGTTAACCAATCAATCCCCAAAACTAATCAGGGAAGCGCCTTATCACAAGGAACCTATAAACAAAATTGGAAGAAAATCGGATAAATCTGCATGAAAAATTCATTTATCTAAATTAAGGGGGAGGATTAGCCCCCCCCCCCGTTAGCCCCTTTATACTTAACCTATGAACCCCCAAAACTAATCAGGAAAGAACCTTATCACAATGAACCTATAAACAAAATTTGAAGAAAATTGGACAATTCTGCATGAAAAAAACATTTATCTAAATTAAGGGGGGTTAGCCCCCCCGTTCCCCCCTTTATAGTTAACCAATCAATCCCCAAAACTAATCAGGGAAGCGCTTTATCACAAAGAACCTATAAACAAAATTGGAAGCAAAACGGTTATTTCTGTCAAGAGTTATCGCGTTACGTACATACGTGCATACGTACATACATACAGAACGGGCGGGCACATAAGCTCTCAGGCTTTGATAGCCTGTGAGCTAAAAAACTGCATTTACAAATTGAAGTTGTAAGCATTTGTAATTCTGTGGATAGATTTGAATCATTCCACCCAGAAATTTCTTCTAAGGCATTAAGATCTCAGGGGATTTAAATTTGCTTTCAAATTGCAGTGATACTGGTTGAAGATTTCTTTCTTTTTTTTTTTTTTTTTTTTTTTTTTTTTTTTTTTTTTTTTAATTATCTCTACTGGTAATTGAACAAATGCAAATGAGAAATCATTTCAACAGAGAATGATGTAGTACAAACAATGGTGTTAAATTAAGCAAGAAAAGCTACTATGAAAATTCTGAGGCTGAAAGTCTTACTTTTAAAAGCTTTTTTTTTTTTTCTTTTTTGTAATATGTAAAGTGAAATTAAAAAAATGTCTTTAGTATGCAGAAATTTAAAAAATGTTTATTATTTTATATCTTTTAAGAAAATATAACTTATTTTTGAGAAACATTTGTAAGAAATCAATTTCTCTAAAATTTCAAATTTTTTCAGAAAAAACTCGGAAAAAACTGGGTTTTTTCAGCCACCTCAAAATTTCGGGAAATTTTACATCTCTGGTCTCAACAAAAAAAAAAAACCTGCATCGAACCCTGATAATTGAGATATTAAGAAAGGATTACCTTTTTCCCGGATCGAATATATAGTCCAAAATCATAGCCAGCACAATCTACCTTAATAATAGGTTTTTCATTCGCAGAAATATTATCTATTCCTAAATAAACAGTATTACGTTGAGCAGACTTAAACGTTGAGTTTTCACTGCAATGTATAGAGTCCAGATCCTTTTCACTTGAACAATGTGGAGTGATAACAGTATTTATACAGCCATTCTCTGTTTTAGTTTTTTTCTTCTCAAAATACATTACAATTTCACTTTGAATTCTTTTTTTGCCAAATTTCGAAGCGGACATTGTGGTATGTTATAAATCAAGAATAGGAATGATCTTTTTTCTGTTCTACTGTAAAAGAAGCACTCATATGCTGGCAATTATCGGAATTAAAAGCGTAGCAAATAGAAACACATTATTACTTAGTGAAACTATTCAAAAGGCAGAATTCCACACTTGTTCTTTCCTACTTTTAGACCAAGATAGTTAGAAGGGTAGTATGGGATGATTCGAGATCTTTTAAGAAGTATAGAGCCGATTTGGTATAAAAATGTTAAATTAAGTTCCTTATGCCGTAGACATGGGATGGCCTCGCAATCGATTTTTAATTAGAACTTCACTGTATGAGCAGAGGCGATGAAGTGATTAAAAATCGCGGTTAAATTTTTTACAGCCAAGATTGGAATACAGAGTTATAGCGTGTTGTAAAATATGCCAAAAACAACAGAAAAATATTCGTTAATGTTAATCCAATGGGGGTGGTTTGAATTTGCTTGGCGCGACGTTGAGCTACCAGAAGTGCTAAAAACCATGAATTTTATAACATTAACCCTTATGGGAAAGGCCGTAAGAACATCTGCATATACATGAAAGTTTATCGAAAGAAGGCGTCTGCTATCTTTAATGTTTAGTAAATTATTTCATTCTGAACGCTGAGCGCAGACATATGTAAATGCCGATATCAATACTTTATGACTATTGCGCTTTTCTTTCCCATTATTATTTTTTTTTATTATAATATGTGGTCGTCTTTTGATAGAAGAATAGATCTGAGAAATTGCCAAAACGAATAAAATTAGTTTCAATAAAATGACCTTGTTCTTTTAAGAATCATGGGATTTTAATTTTGGAAAGAAGGGATGAAAAATAAAATATAATTTAGAATATAAATTTAATTTAAGATATATATATATATATAAATATGATGCAAAATCATACTTAGTTTTCGAATACTTTCTATTCAAATGCTGTAGCACTGAGAACTACGTTCAAATGAGATGAGGGGCGACATTTCGTCTGTTGTTTCACCCATCAAATGTTTATTCTATGCAAAATCTTTCTTTTTTTTTTTTTTTTTTTTTGGATTATGCGTACATTACAGCTCTGAAAACAATATATTTTTTTATGTTTTTTAGTTCTGATGAAGATTCAGATTATCATAATATTTTCTTTTTCGCATAAATTTTTGAATGGAGAAATTTTCTTTAGATATTTAAATGGTAACCCTTTAATGAAGACTCCAGACTTTATGATTAATCCAGAACAGGAAGCAGTTTTTGTTTAAATGTTGACAAAATCAACACAAAATTTCTTATTTCAAAATGTACAATTTTACTTTCCAGTAGACGAAATCGATTGTTTTACTATTGTTTTTATGTATGAAATATAACATTTGAATATTTCTATTTTTTTTAAAAGTCCATTTTTCAAATGGGTATCATATAGGGTTCAAATGGGTACCACTATTTCCAAATAGCAATATTCGTCTTATTTAATGATGGATATTCTGCGATTAAAAAAGTTGACGGTTACTTTTCGGTAATAATGATATCTGAAATTCAAAGATAGTGGGAACCCTGTAATAAACCTTGCTATTTAATTTGATACTTAATGCCCTTTATACTTGATAAGTATGCATATTCTAGAAAAGTCACTATGAGCGTAAGCAGAATTCATTCATTTATTTATTGTAATTTAAATTTAATTGTAATTTATTTTTTTGAGGGGGGGGGGGTGATTACCTAGTTGGTACATTCTTTTATCACAAGCACAAGAAAGGGTGCAGAGAGGGCTGTTTCCTATACTTTATAACTAAGAATTTTTTATCAGAGGTGATCTATCCCCCAGAATCTCACCCTTCCACCCTCCTCCGGTTTGGCTTTAAACAAAACGAACCTAAAATTTGTATGATTTTGCATTTTTAAACGAAAATCGATCCGGTTAAATTTTGAAAATACTGTATGAAATATAAATATGCAGATTGGAGTGACGGCGGAGAAGGGGTGGGGAGTGGTACGCTACGGGTGTTAGTACTGCAGAATAGTAGGACTCCGGTACTTTTTTCTTACAAATTAAGCCCTGCCGAGAGGGATATTCTATCTGAGCGAGTAGGGTGGGTTCTCTGTGTGACAACAGTATGCTACTTACGTGCTTGTTCTTTTAGACACGTTTAACAGCTTGAGACATAAGGTCATCTTCAGTGATCAATGAAATAATGTGAAGAAGCTTGTTTCCCCTAGAAGGCAATTCAGTTACCCCCCCCCCCCACACACACACACACGCCGGTGAAATGCCTCTCTTTCTCAATAATACGGAGGAGAGAGGGGAGATTTCTGCTGGACGTGGACGAATGCTTATGATAATTAATTTGTTTGAACGGGTGGTTTTCTTTCCTTGAGAGAAAGAAAGAAAAAAATTCGAATAAACGACGAAAAAAAAAGCCTCTGATCCTGTCCCCCTCGCCCCCCCCCCCCCCCCCCCCCCCGTGGCTGCGCCACTGCCAACGAAACTCCGTTATTCAACCTATCGGTAGATATGTTAGTTAAGGGAGTGGGGAGTCAAATAAGTTTAAGTTAAGTAAGTGCAATGTAAGTGCCGTTGTCTCGCTGTGACTTTTGGCAAATTTCTTGATTTTTGAATGCAATTATTTCGTTAACTATGGACTCTAGAAAAAAAATGTAGAAAATCTATCTTGTAATTTAATTTTCTTTATCTTTTGTATTAGCAATTTTTCCGTAGCACTTAAAGATTACGGGATATTAACAAAAAACCGAAAAATGGTACCTTCTTTTACCTTCCCCCCCCCCTCGCGCTCACCCCCCATCCATCAGGACTTTTAGTATGTTCATTAGTAGACTCTTCCAAACAATATTTCCAAGTTTGAAAACTTTCGTAATTATGTCCAGAAAAAAACCTAATTTGACTGGACTATAAGTTTTCAAATGCATTAACTTTCGAATACATGAGTGGCAGATGATGTTATGTAACAAAAATTACATTACGAAAAAATTAAAGTGAAAGTGTTTTGATGTGAAATTTATCGATTTATTTTTTTTTTGGTAGCACATGTTTAAATTATTAAACTCTCTCATAAAACTTATTAAAATTTAATTTTAAACATTAAAATTTAATTTTAAACTTTAAAATTATTAATATTGTTTAAATTATTAAATAAAAAATAATAAATAATAAAACAGAATTTCTTATATTTTCAAGGCTAATTAGAATCTTAGTAAAATTAAGCTATGGTGGGAAGCTATTATTCCAAAGGGTTAAAATTTGATTCTTAGTCATTCAGTGTTATGAAAAGAACATTGATCTCTCCGTTGCCTTTCACTGAAAGAAAGATATTTCTGTTCTAATAAAAATATTGCTATTCTGTATATGTTATTCCATTTATTGTACCACACTTAAATAGAAAATGCTATTCTTAAAAATGTTTATTGTTAGCTCAACAAATGAATTAAGACATATTCAGTATTCTATCATATGGTACAATAAAAATAAAAACTTTCAGCATATGATAGAATATCTTTCATCCATAGAATAAAACAAATTTTGAGATAAATGTGACACAACAAATTGGTTTTTTTTTTCATGTCTTAATTTATGAATGATTCTTATTCCTGTATAAATATTTATTTAAATAGCACTTCCAGAGTTCCGGATTTCACAGAAAATTTAAAATATCATCGTAGCTTGTAATGAAACATCAGAACGTGCAAGATTAGCTTTATTTATTTTGTTTATTAACTAAACATCTTACCACAATTTTCATTCTTTCTTAATATCAGTGTTCGTTAGCCCGATACATAATTTCAGATAGCGAAAATACATCCATTTTGTTATCATATCAATTCAGTAAAAATAATGGGCATCTATTCAAACTATCTACTAGAAATGTTGTTAATATTGTTTTTCATTACATTCAATAACCGAAAAAGGAAACTGACATCTACTAAACTGACATCTACAAATGCAAATATTTAAAGAAATATGACTATATGTCTGATGATCCATATTTAAGTTAAAAGTTTCATTTTCTTTTATTGCCAGCATTTAAAATGTAACAAAAGAAATCAGTTAACAAATTTCCTAAAAACACAGAAAGAAAATAGTACTCTACACGAGCTGGAATCAGGCAGGTCAAATACATTGAAAGCCGATTTTACAGGTAAGTTTTCTTTTATTTTTAAATGATTTTTTTTATTCTCTTAAAAAAGAATTGTATAAGGGCTTTGATATCATATTTTTAAAATACTTACTTCAGAAATGAAAAATCAAAAAGTTACATTTTTGGATCCTCAAATCAGGGACAAATTTAGCCGGGAAGGGATAAAATAGCATTTAAGTACAAAATTTTGTTGAACAACACAAATTTTTGTTAGATCAATATTATTTTGTTTTTCGTTTCTTGATCCCGCAAAAATTTGTTTAAGACTAGCATTTTCTGTTTAAATATGGTCCAATAGATGGAATAATAATATACTAATAATGGTGCGCTATACCAAAGGTATCCGGGTTCGATCCCCGGCCTGGACATTTTTCGCTCTGTTGGTTGTATGCTGTGCAGCAAAGTGAAAATTCACATCCTTTGTTAGTGTCATTAATTTCCAGCGTGGTTTCAGTCCTGCTAAAAAAAGCATGGGCAGCGACATGTTTTTTTTTTTTTTTTTTTTTTTTTTTTTCAAGTAAATCGTTATTTTCTTGTTACAAAGTTCTATTCTACAATTGATAGATAAATAGATTGATAGATTCAATAGTTATTCTCTGCAATTGATGTGCTGCACGTCCTAGTTCTATTACGTACTACCACTACGAGAAGAAAAAGAAAACTTTCTTCAGCTCTCGTACTGGTAGGACATGCTTTTGCTACTGGTGAAGAAGGATTAATTCTTTCGAAACGTGTTACGTTAGCTTCTTTTTATTGTGTACTTATTAAGTGCCTTTAATTGGTATTATTAGACAAAGTCCTAAATTCTTATTTCTTTTATGCTCTAATGATATTTAGAAAAAAAATATCGCTTAAATTCGAACGTAAAAAATAGCTTGAGTGTTAAAATGTCACCAGACAAATTTTATTTTAAAAATCTATTGGGATCCAACCCATATTTCTCTGGTTACAGAATATAGGTAAAAACTACTGATGGGCATAACGATTACTTTGATTATTCGAATGAATCATTCGGGTTTGCGCAGAAGCATATTTGTCAAACTTCAAAATTATTTTTATTCAATTACTAACGAAACGCATTTTTCATTTTTATCTGGCATCTAATCTAATTCTAATTAAAATCACAAACTCCTTTCTTTTTTTTTTGTTTTTCAAATTTCTGGTAGTAACTGAATAAAAAAAATTTCTGAAGTTTGACATATATGCTTCTGTGCAAGCCGGAATGATTCATTCGAATAATCAAAATAATCGTTATGCCCATCACTAGTAAAAACCATTTTTTATTATTATTATTCAAAACTCAAATAGATTTTTTATATTTAATATAAATTTTTAGATTTGTTACTAACACTAAACAGCATTTTTATATGAAAAATATCAATAATGCACTCAAATGTAGTTTAAAATTTATTAAAAGCGACACCTTCGTATCAGCCGCATTCCAGTCGAAGAAATCGCCAAAGATTTTGCTATTTACCGCAGCCTTTTTTATTCTGATATTTTAGTGGTAATTCGATTACATGTCTGTTAAATTTGTGTTTTATTTTCGTTATTTTATTTATTGATTGATGAAGTTATAATTTTGTTACGGAATATTGACCAAAAACAAATGCTGAACTTATTTATATTGTTTTAAGTGCAAACGGGTTAATCTTTTGCAATCGTACTACACATAATAGAGATGGATTTAAGAAACAATTATGTTTGAACATGTTTTTAAAACCATTAATAATCAGTAAATCGAGATACAGTTTTGCTTTTGAAAGAACTTTTTTTTATCCCATTCGGCGGTGTAAAAATTGAAATTGTGCCATGTTTAGAAGTTAAAACATTAGTTATAAAAGCGAAATTTATTGGTCAGGTGTTGCTAATGCCAATATAACGTCAGCGTTATTCACGGACATGTTTTTGCGTTATAATATAGATAATATCGGGGCATTTCTACCATCCCACTGATTATGCATAAACCTTTAATTAATCATCACACTTTTCTGAGAATGTTCATTTTATATTTGTTAAAGCAGTCAATTGATGTCTACTTACGAGTTTAGATTTTTGGATTTTTACGATTATATTTCTACCGACATTTTTGACATTTATCTACTTTGACTATAACAGTTTCTTGTAATTTTAGAATTGTGTTACTCTAAAACTCAACTTTTTGAAAAGTATGAAAAGCTATCATCTGCGCTGGATATTTCAGATATATGCAGATGAAAATATGTATAACAATATATGATTCAAATTACTCTAATCCAACCATTTTTTTTTTCTCGCGGGCCACAAAAAATGTTTGCTACGCTAGAGGGACCGCAACACACAAAACGTGTGAAAGAATGTAAAAAACAGTAATTAAATAGTAAGATAACAAAGGTAACATAAGAAAATTAATGTAATCAGTGTTACATATTTAATAAATATAAAACGTAAAAATATAATAATGGCAAATTGGCGAGTCCTAAAGATAAAAAAGCAAGAGATTTTCTTTGATAAATCAGACTTTTGCTCAATGCAATACAACACCTTTTTATCTTTATAAAATGTAAAATTTTATAATGAAAATTTAATTTAATTTTAGATAATTTTTTATTAGTGTATTGTAGTAATTGTAGTAATATTAGTAATTGTACATCCTTTGAAATAGATTCGTCTCCAGCTATTTAACCAACCAACATTCATGAACATCACCTCTGAAATTTCCCCTGATGACGTCTGTTTTGTAACAGTTGAAAATGCTCGGGTTTTAACATCTTTTATGATTTTTATGTTTTAAAAACTTTTGTTCACCGCACTAAAGAAGACAAAGGAGGTTTAAAAATATATACACCACTGTAACGCAAATAAGGATTGCATGTCAAAAATTTTTTGAGTAAGTAAATGACATTTAGGTTGTTTAATATGATTTTAAAGTAAATGTAAATAATATTACAGATTTTGTCTTTTCATATCTAAAACAACAGAAAAGATCTTGAATATATTTTATTACGCATCAAAATTTTATAAATATGAATTACTGATTGTCTTGGGCTACACATAAAATGTCGGCGGGCCATATGCGGCCTGGGGGAGAACTTTGAGTATGGCTGCTCTAATACATTAAAAAAAATTATTAGTCCAAAATAAGATATAATTGTTTATAAGCGGAGATTATTTGGAAATATAAATTTATGTCCAAGTTATATTATGATAATGTGACTCAAAGCTGCTTTGTAATTCAAAATGGTTGTGTCTATTCTGACATTTTCTATTGAGATATGAGCGCATGTGAATAATGTCACACTAATACATATAAATGAGTGAACAAGTGACCCTGATGTTTTCTTTTCATTACTTATTTATGCATTTATTTATTTATTTATTTTCGTCGTTCATGGTTCACGTCGCGTCGTCTCAGATTCTCCAATAAAGAAAAAATATGTCAGTCAAAAAATTTATTCCAAAGAAGACAGGTGGTATATACTAATAACCCTGAATAATAAGTTAATAAATACAAATTCGTCTGACATGTCACTCCGTAGACTTCAGTAAGAAACTATCATAAATAACCAAAGCAACAATATCTCCTTTTAATTACTTTTTTTTCCCGTTGAATGTAAGCACACTGCTACATCTAATACTCAAAGCTGAACAGACTGTTGCTCTAACAACGATTTGCCAATATAGAGAATTATGAGAAAATTGGCACCATTTTAAAACTTTTTTAATGCAGAAAGAGATAACAAAAATATTTTCCATACAGCTAATAACTAAGATTCAGAAAAAATAAAGTTATGCATCAAAGATCAAGAAAACTAATCGTTGGGGGCCACCGTAATACTTACCCATCATAGATATACATAATATAAAATATGAAAACAAAACATGTGTAAACTATTTATAAAATGCATTGCAATTCGAATAAAATCGTGGCTTGATGACGTCATAAACTTTAAAGACTCGATTACTCCAAAATTAATAATCATATTAACTAACGGTTTACAGCGTCGGATTAAGAGTCTCATTTCCAATTATAATGCATCTTTGAATTGAAATTTGAATGACATACAGAGTCATGAAATATCAAAGAGTGTGGAAAATATAATTACAAATATCTCGGCAACTCATTATCCGATTGACTTCATTCTTTATGCAAAATTTATATTTTTTTGTTGTATTTTATATTTACTCCTTAAAAGAAACAATTTCGAAAATTTTTATATACCTTTTATCAGAGCGAATATTTCGAGAGTCCGAAAAAAATATTTACGGGTGATCCAGGTTACTGAAATTCAATAAGCTTCTTCCCATTATTACATACTAAGTACATACCAAATTTCAAGTCTCTATCTCAATTTGGTAGAGCGTTTATAGACACACACACAGACAGACGGGACGGCAATTATTTTTTCTAAAAATACGTTTTTCGGAATCTTCAGAGTCTGAAACGTGTGAATCCGTCAAAATTTTTTTTTCGATTTTCAAAACGATTACAAGACTTACCTTATACTACGTATGATGGGTAAGTAAAAATGTAAAATAATAATATAGATCAGGGACGGCGAACCTACACTGCAAAAGACAAAAAAAATTACGGTATAATACTGGCATCCCAGCTGTCAGTATTACACCGTAAAATTAACAGTAATAAGCAGCAAAATAAGCAGTAATACACTGCCGCGCATGCGCTGTAGCGTGTATTACTGCCTATTTTGCTATTTATGCTTATTTTGCTGTTTATAAATAGCACACATAACAATTTTGTATGTAAGTCAGTGAATTTAAATGTGAAGATTAAACTTAGCATTTTTTAGCACTTTCCAACCTAGTTGAAAAGTGTTACTGTGACTTCGGTTTGTCTGTCCGTCTTGCTGCCTGCCGTCTGTCCGTTCTCTAACTCTTGCAAATATACTCAGATTTCTCTGAAATTTGTGCATGTTATTGACGTCTACTACAGCATGATCCCTATTGAAAATTAAGTGTAGCACTTACAGTTTACTTAGAGGGACAGTCAAAAGTATTCCGTTACATTACAGTCAATGGGAAAAAATCATTTCAAGTGCATTTTGAAGATGTTACGCCTCTTAAATCATGATGAAATTGATATACACTTATGAAGCGACCTAAAACAAGCTTTCTGTAAAATATCGGGTGCAAAGACTTTATTATTCATTTACCGGGTCACACAAAAGAATTCTTTTACACAATATGCTATGAAGAAAAATTGTTTGCAGCGTAATTTAATGATTTTTCACTATTTCAAACATAATGAAATTTATATGTATTATTGAGGTGCATTATAAATTGCTCACTGAAAAGTATGGTGTGCATTGCGTTTATCGTTCCTTTACAGGGATACAGAAAATAATTTGATTAATGTCTTAGTACGATAATTACAGTATATGTGTGATAACTGCGTTTTCAACTTTGGTTTGCGTTTTAAAGTTTAACTAAATTTTTGCACAGTACATGGTGTGAATAAATTTTGTTGATCATATACAGGACTACACAAAAAAATTCGTAAGTATTGCAGACTATGGGATTGAATTGCTTAAAGGTACTTTTTAATTGCGTTACGCATTTTCCTGTTGAACTATATTTAGAAGTTTGTGGAATATAAATAAATTCATATACAGAGCTATGCAAAGAACAAAATACATTGTCGTTTATGGTTGGTAATTGCTGGAAGTACGTTTTAAGTTGCCTTATGCGTTTTTTTACTTGAATTAAATTGTAGCTTAATGTGTGGTGTGTAGTCTTTAGATAATATACAGCGTTGTACAAAAGATTTCGAATGCATTTCTATCGATTAGCGAAAATTGGTAGTGTGAATTTTCTAACAGAACTAAATTTTATCATGCTATTTAGTATATATGCAAATCTATAGACCATATACAGAGCTGCACAAAATAATTCGACTACTTTTTTGACTATGGAAGGTAAATACTAAAACTTTTAAATGTGTTATGTTTCCGAAACTGTTTACTAGATACCTTCTTTCATCTTATTTAACGGTAAAGTTTCGTTAGAATTTTTTGGATGTGAAAGTGTTTCATAATCTATGCTTGAGGCTTGATTTTTTGTTCCTGTTTATTCTTGCATTCAGAGTGTAGTTTTTTGTGCTAGCTTAAGATTGTTTTCATAAATCATAAATATTTCAGTGTGATAAATAATATTGAACAAATATATCGCAATCAACAAATATATCACAATCTACTACGGAAAATAAAATTTTAAATTTAATTCGATTCCTATGCGAAACAAGCGTATTTATATATATAATATTCAATGACCTTCAATAATTAGTTTTCAAAAAAGTTGTCTTTATAACTCAGTGAATTAGAACGTCGTGCTTCTTTTACAGAATTTCTAAACTCTAGCCATAAATACTGAAAAGGTGTGTAATGGGCATTATATGATGGGGTTCTGACTCCACAGAATTGAAGATGAAACTTAGCATTTCTTTTTTTTGTCATTCTTCGATAAAGACAGCTGTATTTTCTGCTAACTAAAGATTTTTTCATAAAAAATTATTTTTTTTTTTTTTCATTTATCAGACCGTTCGATGTTTTTCTGATGCAAATCAAAACATTTCCCGAAAAGAGAACAATAGGACGTTTGCAAAAAGATAAATTTCTTCATTGATTCAATTCAATGAGCAATGAGAATTTGGAAAAGAACATGGTAGATGTACGTGTTTAAGTACCTTAATAGCAAAATTCTGTTTTTTCCAATCTACCGATTCATTTTCTTTACCAAATTTAGGATAGCATTTCAGCAGTATACTTAACTATTTCTTAATAATCTATTTTAAAATTAAACATTTACTTTTAAGGAATAAGCCATTTAAATATGAAACAAGAACGAAAACTCATGCGTCAAGCATAGATTATGAAACACTTTCCAACGCATCCAGAAAACTGTAACGAAACTTTACCGTTAAATAAGGTGAATTAAGATATGTAAGTAAACAGTTTAGAAAACATATAACACATTGAAAAATACAGTTTTTGAAATGATCTTCCATTGTCAAAAAAGTAGCCGAATTATCTTGTGCAACCCTGTAAATGATCTATAAACTTGGATATATACTACATAGCATGATAACATTATTAGTTCAGTTAGAAACTGCACATTTAGCAATTATCGCCAATCGATGGAAATGCACTCGAAATCTTTTGTGCAGTCCTGTATATTATCGAAAGACTTTTGTACACACCTCATATTAAGCTGAAAGGTAAAAAAACGCATAAGGCAACTTAAAACTCACTTCCAGCAATTACCAACTGTCAACGACAATGTATCTTGTTCTTTGCGTAGCCCTGTATATGAATTTATTTATATTCCACAAACTCTGCTATTAGTCTACTAAAAATAGTTCAGCAGGAAAATCCGTGACACAATAAAAAAACAGCAATTCCCTATCATATTCTGTATTACTTACGAATTACCTTGTGAAGCTCTGTATATGATCAACCGAATTTATAGATACCACGTACTGTGAAAAAATTTAGTTAAACTTAAAAACGCAAAGCAAAGTCGAAAACGTACTTATCACACATAGATTGTAATTATCGCAAGTATACTGTAATCGATATATCTTTTGTGTGTCCTTGTAAATGAACGATAAATGCAATGCTTTTAAGTGAGCAATTTATATAGTGCACCTGAGTAATGCATATAACTTTCATTATATTTCAAATTTTAATTGTTTAAAAGGTGTATAGCTAACATAATGAAAAAGTATCCAAGCCGGGACTCGAACCCGTGTCATCAGTATAGCACACTGACGTTCTACCAACTGAACCACTTGGAACGACATCCAGCCTGGAACTTTTCACTATCACATGTTGGCAAGGCTACAATCTTGTGCTGCGATCGCAGCACAAGATGGAATATTTTTCCTTGAGCCACCAACCCTGGGGCAATCACGAAACTGCTGAGAATCCGGCATCAATAAAATATTGAATAAATCAATTTAATACTTGGAAATTTTTCCGTAGAAAATTTTTTATTCAATATTTTATCGATGCTGGATTCTCTTTAGTTTCGTGTTTGACCCAGGGTTGGTGTTTCGCGGAAAAATATTCCATCTTGTGCTGCGATTGTAGCCTTGCCAACGTGTTATTCCACCCAAAACCGAAATACGTAAATCCGAATCCGATATGAAGTAAAATCAAGCCTTTTTTTAATGCAATTATGAAAAGCACAATATAAAATTATAAATCTGTAATTTTATCTTTTATGCAGAAAAATGAACATATATTCAGTGTGGTTCAGTGTGTTCATAAATACCAACATTTTATTTTAACATCACTATTTTTGTGTAGTAATATTAGCTTGTTTTCATTTCAAAATTTCTGTAATTAATTAAGGCGACTATTTTTCTACGAAAATAATAGTATTTAGTATTTGTTTACAACCGTGCATATATGTTCATCTACACAGTAGTCAGGTAAAATCGGATTACCCGGACCGATACTTGATTCTAGTTCGAAGCAAGGTGGCATTAAGAATACTTTGCAAAATAGGTGTATAAAGAAATTATTTATTTATTTAATTAATTAACAAATGACAAATAATAAAATACATATAACTTTTTATGTATGATAAAAAAGTTTAATGACAATTAAGAATTTTTGGAAATCAAAGTAATAATATTGTAATATATGTTTTACCACTTGCAAAAATTAAAGAGATGATTACATTTTTCTTTTACTGTCATATTAGAACACATTTTTAACACTTTCCAACCTAGTTTAAAAGTGTTTATGACTTCGGTTTGTCTGCCGTCTGTCCGTGCTCTAACTCGCGTAAACATACTCGGATTGCACGGAAATTTTAGTATGTTATTATCGTTTACTACAGCATGTTCCCCATTGAAAATGAAGTGTGTAGCACGTATAGATTTTTTACAGGGACAATCAAAAATATTCTGTTACATTACAGTCAATGTGGAAAAATCGTTTCAAGTGCATTTTGATGATGCTACGCCATTTGAATCATGATGAAATTTATATACAGTTACGAAGCGCACTAAAACATGTTTTTTGTAAAATATGGGGTGCAAAGTATTTATTATTCATTTACACACAAAAAAGAGTCACACAAAAGAATTTTGTAACACAGTGTTTTACGGGGAAAAATCGTTTGCAGTGTAATTTAATGATGTTTTACTATTTCAAACATAATGAAAGTTGAATTAATCAATTTAATACTTGGGAACTTTTCCACGGAAAATTTCTCACGCCTTGCATTCAATTATATTTCAAATTTTAATTGTTTAAAAGGCGTATAGCCAAAATAGTGAAAAAGTCTCCAAGCCGGACTTCGGTAATGTGTCCTGTTCGGGTTGGATTTTGTGATGACTTCAAATCGAATTTTCGGGTTCCAGGTCTCTACTTTATATGAACAGTGGCAAATGGTAGTTAAAATGTATTCATAAATAGAAGGCAATATCAATAGCAGGGTTCGAAAGAATGATAGCAAACCTTTTATATGACGAATAATAAAATATTTTAATAGATTTAAAAAAATAACTAAAATAAAAAATTATGTTTCTACCGCGTTATTGCAAAAACAGTAATGACGAGTTTCAAGTAACATTTTTTAAGAACATTAAATTTAACAATTTTCCGAAAACATTAATTTCAAAAATTTATTAAAAATTTTAAAATTTCATTGAAAACAATATGTTTTGGGATCACAATTCATTTCCCAGGATTTACAAATTGCTCCTCCAATACTACCATTCGTACTGTCTGCGTTTAAAAAAAAATACACTCTGTTATATTTGAATCGCAAATTGTCTCAGAGAAAAAAGAAAATAGCCTTTGGATTAAAAATCATGTCTTCTTTCAAATTATGTTTAAAAAAATAAGCTTAGATTGCTTTCTTCATAATGAAATTGTACGAAACTTTAAAATATTCAATACTAATACCCAATTTCGACAGCATATTCGGATTTTTCAGTAAATTTTACTTTCGAATACTAAACCGGAAATCATTCGGTCAAACAGTTTAGGAATTATAAAGGTTTAAATTTCGGACCTCTTAATATGAAATTATTTTTTAATCGTTGCAAAACAGATTGCAATGCAGGTGGGTTTTTTAAAACATAACTCAAAAACTACTTGGAATGAGCTGAAACTTTGAGAATATATATTTTCTGAAATTAATAACCGAAAAAAAATTATATGTAACCTATGAACTTTTTAAACATAAATCGATTTCTAAGCTTCAAATGTACGAATACAAAATTACTAACAAGTCGTATTTTTTGTTTCGAAATAATTTAATTTAATATTTTGAAACTTTCAACTATTAGTTTCATTTCTTTTACATTACTATTACAGGGGAATTACATATGAATACCCCAACTTTGAAGGGTATTAAAAGAAGAAAACAAAAAAAAAAAGTACAACCTTGTTGTTAATCAGAAATCAAAACTAACAGTTGAAAATTTAAATTCAACACAGTTATAAGTGTTCGATATGAGCCCCTCTAGAAACACGAACGATATCGAGGCAGTGCGATAACTCATCACTGACATCACTCCATGAGATTTTTTTGGTGGGACCTCATCAAAGATCAGGTGTTTGTTCGACAGCTACCAACCGACGTTGACGAACTTAGGACATGCCATTCGAAGAGTCACACCAGACATGCTGAAAAAAAAAATATGGGATGAGTTATCCTACAGCCTCAATATCGTTCGTGTTCCTGGACGAGTTCACATTTGACACTTATACCTGAACTGTATTGAATTTAAACTTTCAACTATTATATTTGATTTCCGATGAACAACAAGGTTGAACTTTTTTTTCTTTTAAAAGCCCTGTAAAGTGGGGATATTCATTTGTAATATTTTATGTGAAAGGGGAGGTGAAGAGGCTTTGCCCGCCAATCCCCTGTTGTCTCATAATTTGGTAATTGTAACTCTTTGCGATCTTTATTATGTTAGCTCTATTGTAAAATCCAACCTGCTAACTTACTTTCTGATACATTTTGAAATTCAATTTTGTTTATAAAAGTATGAAAATGTCAGGTTCTCTTACTGAGAAAAAATGTAATCGAATAATTTCTCTCTCCCTCTCTTTTTTTTATGTAAAGGCAGACGACCTTTTAGACTATGGTCTAAGTTGGCGTTTTGAATCAAATTTCAGGACGCGACAGCGCTGGAAAGGAAAAAACTGCCGCCCGATGACAACAATCACTTATAACTCAAATTGTAATACATTACATAAAATTGAAAAAGCTATTTGATTAAAAATGACTTGAATAATAATTCCTGCAAGTGTCATGCTTATGTTTAAAAATGTGTCCGAAAATATATCCGAAAGTTTCGCGTTGTTGAGTAGGGGAAAATATTATTTTTTTGAGAACCGCCTTAAATATTTTCTCTAAAATAATTAAAATGATATTTGTTTCGTAATAATGTTATTAATAATTAACTTAAACGCGTAATTGTTCTCAGAAATGTTTTATTACTTGTTGATAATCTAAATTATTCAACTTGTTTGAAAATGATTACTGGAGCCTGTTCCATAATTTTTGAGTTACTACGCCACTGAAACTAACAACCTTTTTCTCGGAAACAAGTATGTCTTCTCATGTATCAATCAGAGACATCTGTCAACTCTAGAAGGTGTGTAGCCGCTGACAATTCCAAAATCACCAGGCGTTAATATCAAAAGTTAATGTACATTATCTCTTTTCGTCGTGTAAAAGCATTGTTTGGAAAATTCATGAAAAATCAATCAGGATTGAGAAAAACAGACCATGACCGACAGCTGGTCGGAAAACGACTCAGTCGTGGAGAGGACTGATGATGACAATTTGTCCCCCTTTTTATAGAACTGTCTAAGAGGTTTCTTTTAAAAAATGAAGAATTAATCCATAAAAATTAAAGTAAATTATGTTTAAAATAAATAAAAATATGTCACTGACTTATAACTTTCCTTTCACATTTTTGACAATTTGAAAGGATAATTCTTTATATTAGATTGTTGAAGTTTATTCAAATGATTTCATGCGAGAAAAACAAATATTATTGTAATTTTGACTATTTTGGATCTTATAATTATATCATTTGTTATGGATTAAAAATAACTTTGCTCGTAATAAACTTGCATTTATTTTTTTCATAGATCAATAAAAGGAACATAATAAAAACGTCAAAAACTACCAAAAATTCTGATCACTTGAAAAATGTTACATAATTTTCACAGTGTTATTTTCTTGGTAAGCTTTTATTGTGCCATAGTATACAATTCTTGATTCTTGTTTCATTTTGCTAATTGTCAGCATTTTTTTTATTAAGCCAAGCATTTTTTTATTGCTTTCAAGCGCGGAAATAATTCATGTCACTAATGACAAAAGCACTCCGATCATGGAAAACCATAGTTGTAGCGATTGTTGTAAATTGTAAGATAATCTAAAAGGGCGCTAAGAAGACATTAGAAGACGGTGCTATTCGAAAAAGAAGGCGTTGTTCGAAGACAGAAGAAAGCGAAGAACACATAAGATGAAGACGACGAAGACAGAAGAAGGCTATTCGAAGACAGAAAGCGAAGACAGAAAAGAAAGTAGTGAACTTCTTAAAATAGTGAAGCAAAGAAGATAACAGAAAGCTTCAGAAGCGTACAGATGGCACTATTCGAAGACAGAAGGCGAATAAGCTATTAGAAGAAGGCGCTTATTTGAAGAGATTTTGTAAACATTAGTAAATATATTTTAAGAAATAGCAAAATATGTCTAAAATAATTGTTATTTCATTCATATACATTCATTAAAAATATCTTCTCAAAATCGATTTTGATATTTTAAAATTTTACTTTGAAGAATTTTGGTATTTACCATTTATCCTATCTCACAAAGTAGGGATACACGATAAGTTAACGAAATTATATATTATTTAAACATAAAAGTTTTTCATGCTATCAGTCGCCGAAAAATTGGCGTGTCATTTATGATAAAAGTATTCAATCATGGAATAAGTATAAAAGTCAAAATAGTTAAAAAAAAAGAAAAAAAAAACTTATTTTTATAAGCATGTTTATATTTAAAATCACGCCTAATTTCATGACTGCAATTCATGTTTTTTTGTTTTTGTTTTTTTTTCAAAAAAATTCCGTAATAATGCAATAATTTGAAATGGGCACCGAACTCGATTATGCACGGCTTTTCTTTTTACATCTGGTACAGAGCGCAAGCAAGCGAATTTATTAATATATATATATGTAATCTTTTTTTCTGTTTCTTTTTTAAGATGTGGCATCAGCTAATAAAAAACGAAACATTATTTAAACTATCTTTTCTAAATTGATTTCTCAACGTAAATTAATTAATATTAAACTATCTACTTATATAAAATCCAAGTGTTGCAAAGTGTAGGTAACCATTCCGGTGCGAATCCATCCAAACAACAACAATGGAAACATCCCAGCAATGGATTACTTCCATTGTTGCAGAGAAAAGACAAATAATGAATAATATTCTGACACGTGGCTTTTTTTGGACATATTTTTTTTAATTTGCATGTTAAATTTCGGTAAAAACATTTCTGCACGTGCAGTTTGTTTTTATAAGTGAATAAAAATTCATATTTACTGTGACGTCACAAGAAAAGCGCCTATTCGGTTAATTTTATCTTAATGAATTATAACTATATTGTTGCTTTTTTTATCATTACAATTAAATAGAGAAAATATTTTTATTTGAATTCATGGTGGTTAAACATAAAAGTGCGCGTACATAAAGTACATGTGAAGGGTCGGTGAAAATGACGTTATGCTTATAGACCGGGAAGCGGCAGCACAGCCAATCACCTCATCGAGTTCACGGCTGAAATTCCAGAATTAGTTAAAACTCGATTCCCATATTAAAACGCAATCGGTCTGCCAAGTCATACCTTGGTGGAAAACACCTTAAAACACGATTTTAGTGGGTGACTCGGGGGTTTACCATTGTGTTTTCTTGCATCCAAAGGTATGAAAACATGGAGGACTGGGGGCAGGAACACACAATGGTAAACCTACGAGCCAACCACTAAAATCGGGTTTTCGTGTGTTTTCCACCAAGATATGATTTGGCAGAACAATTGCGTTTTAATATACGAATCAACTTTTAACTAATTCTGGAATTTCAGCTGTGAACTCGATGAGGTGATTGTCTGTGCTGCCGCCTCCCGGTCTATAAGCTTGAAATATGAAAATCACCGCTGTCTTCAAAATCAATGATCTCAGATCAGAGACAATAAACAAATTAAAACTAACAAAATTGTTTTATGCAATCGTTAAATTCAATCATTCAACCATTTCAGAATTTGCATTTACTTTTGGTTATGTATTCAAACGATGAGCTATGTTGTGAGTCAAGCTCTTTAGAAACTCATTAATAACACTTTTTTACGAAAAATTTCGCACATGGATTATTTTTTCAATATTTAATTTGAATGTTTTGTCCAATCGTTGAATTATATCAGAAATTGAATATTGAGTAAAAAAAATATCCTCATCATTCGTATTTGTAGAAATCATTTGTCATTTTTAAAATGTATTCTACAATACAAACTTTTCAATAATAAAATCTCCATGCTGTTTGTCTGCATTAAGTCTTATAAAAATGAAACGCAGATCAACATTCCGTCATTTTAGACGGGGGTTATATGCTATTGATAAAATGACTAATTGATAAAAGCGTATATATATATTTAAATAATACACTGTTTATTTTTTATATGTATTTAAAAAATTTTTTTTTTTACTTTTTAGCCTTTAAAATGCTTTATTGTTGAAGCTTTACAGCCATTTAGTATATTTTGGCTGCGTGAATTAAATCCATTGTTGTTTCAATTCGTATACAAATTATGCTAGTTACAGAGAATATATGGTTATTGATATCATGTGGCGGGGTAACTGAAAAATGCCTTAAAATTAATATATCAATTTATATTTAAGTTCTAAATATAGTAAATTGTTATACTCTCATCCGAAACACACCTGTGAACGTAATTCTTATAATTCTAAGATGTCAGAAAGGGGGGGGGGGCAATTACAAAATTTTATCTTTACATACAAAAACCAGGTTGAGTTAAATTAAAGATGTAAAAAACAACTGTGGAAGCGATTGTTGTATTGCAGGATAGAATTATGGAAGATACTTTTAATTATTATTGCTTTTATTTCTTGAAAAAGTGTTGTTATATATATTGCATGTATTGAATGTTGCTGTATGTAAGTGTGTATATATGTTATAACAGGTATGCAAATATGTAAGGTGGGTGGATATAAGATAAATGTAAGTATAAGATGTGTATGTATGCAAGCATATCTGTGAATAAGGGAAATATGTATGTAAGCATGGTTATAATGTATTAAACTTGTATACCGTATTCAGCTTGAAGGTAATTGACTCTGGTACACAAATATTTTTAATATATATATATACAAGACGGTATATATATAAACGAAAATAAACAAGATATATATATATATATATATATCTTGTTTATTTTCGTTTCTAACAAATTTTACAAGAGATCTGGCATGCAATTTAAATTTTTTTAGAACGTCTTCAGGTTTCACTTCAATATGGATAGATTTGGATTTCTTCTATCTCAAAGTAGTGATGAGCATAGTAAGTTATTTTCATATTCGAGTGAATCATTCGAGCATGAGGAAAAGCATAGCTACCAACCGTCGTATTCATTTAATCAATTACAACCAGAAAATTAAAAAAAAATTAAGAACATTTTACTTTTTTTTTACAAAATTTCTGGTTATTATTGATTAAAAAGAATGCGTAGGTTGACAGCTATGCTTTTGCTCATGCTCGAATAATTTATTCGAATATCAAAATAACTCATTATGCCCTTCACTATCTGAAAATGTGTACATCCTTGTGATTCTTACATAAATTTTATTCTTGTCTGACATTCTCTGTCGAAGTGAAACCACAAAGACATCACTCATCATCACTGATGCATAGCTTAAGCATGGATTTACCTAAGATGTGGCTCTAATAATTCGTCTTCTGTTTGAATGTGTTTAATCCCGTTTAAATCTTCTAGGGATTTGGCGACGGAATCTAAAATCCTACTATGAAATTCATAAATAGCTAAAGTAAAGAAAAAATTAACTAGTTGAGCGTCTAAAGACTGCTTTATTTATATTGTTTATAATTAACATTCCATTGTAACCTCAATCTTAGCCTGATGAATCTAAATTAGCACAACTGAAATCTCAACATGGTTGAATACACTTAATCAATCGGATTAACAGTGCAATTACATACTTTTTTCCGCGTTATTGAGATAAAATAATTTTAAATGTCCAGATTATTCAAAAACAGTGTTTAAAATTACAAAATGGAGATCATAACATGTAACAAGTTAGAAAATATATTTTTTTCCATTAGAGCAAGAGTGGTTTTCAACCGGTGTACCGAGGTACACTGGTGTGCTACTAGCAGAGGGGAACAAAAGGCCCTAAGGTCCAAATTTCCTAGGGCTTCATGCTATACATTCAAATAAAAGAATGGGTAGGGTATTTAGAAGATATTAACTTATTTGCATCCGAAGCATAGATTTCGGGATTTTTTTTTTTTATTCATAAATTCCGAATTCTTACCAGAAATTCTGAAAAGTAATTTTTGCTTTATTTCATGACAGACCTTTCGGGATTACAAAAAGTAAAAATTCTTCTTTCGGAATTTCTGAATAAAAAAGAAATTCCTGAAATGCACACATATATGCGCTAATGATCTAAACACTTTAATAATACTTATTAAATTAGTTGTTTTTAATTAAATTAATTTTTAATTAACTTATGTTTATAACAACTTGAATTTTAATTAATTTCATTTTAAGATCAATCTAGAGTTTGATTAACAATTATGTATTATTTGTGATATCTATGTAAAATAACTATTTAGATGATAATGTATATACATGTAACTGTATGTTTCGTTTATGATCCATAGAAGTAATCTATAGAAGAAGTCCATAGAATCTAATTTTCAGCACGAACGTAAACAGGAGCATCGCATCCTGTGCGTTACATTATTTGTGTTTCAAATGTCTCTTTTAGAGACAAGTATTAACGATGAAACTTGAAACATACAGTATATTGTTTTAAATCAGAATAAACTTCTTGTTTTGTGCAGTGTTATTATTTTTTCTCTATTCCACACACAAAAAAATTTAAAATTTGAAATTTCTAAAAAATATATGTACTTTCTATATAATTGTATCAAACTTATAGCAGCATGGGATCCCGAGGACTGTTTCCCACCTATAACCCCCTCTCTGTGCCACTGGTCACAACAGAATGTCTTGTCAGGTGTACCACGAGAATTTTTAAACAAGGTCTATCGAGATTTTACGAATTTATTTCCTTTAATGTGTAAAATACCGGGTTTGCATAAATTATTGTCGGGATTTCCTTATCTCATAACTTTTGATTTAAGAAAATGTCGAAAAATGTTACTACACATTCGTAAATTACAACTCAAAAAAAATTTTTTTGTTTTAATAACACAAAATTACGTAAATGTAAAGTTGCAACTCAAAACGTTATTAATCAATTACCGATTATAATCAAATAACAATTAATATTAAAATTTTATAAAATTTATCAAAAAGTTATTAATGAATTATGATCACAAAGTTAGATAGTTTCCACACGATAGCTTAAACCATTCCCTTTTGTTAAACTTGATCAAATTTTAATATTAATTATTATTTAATTATAATCGTTATTTCAGCAGTAACGTTTTGAGTTGCAACTTTTAGCATAAGTATCTTTGTTTGTGTTATTACAAAAACCTTTTGGGTTGCACTTTACGAATTATAATATTTTTTGTATAATTATAAATTTTTAAATACGTGAATTCTCACATTGCTGGCATGGACATTTTTCACTATGAAATATGCCAACCAGAATATCGTTGGGATAGCTCAGTAGGAAGAGCGGTGGCACGCAAACCAAAGTACCCAGGTTTGGACTTGGCATATTTTCACTCTGTTGGAAAAAATCTCAACTATGATACTCCAGTTATTAGATTTAATACATGTAATTTCTAATTTTTGTATTTTTTATAATATTAATACGTATTATAATATTTTTTGTCATGTTCTTAAATCAAAAGTTATGAGGTAAGAAAAACCCGATAATAATTAATGAACAAGCTGTATTAATATATGAAAGTGTCTATCTTATCCTTTCTTATACTGACAGCGCCCTTTGTTTTTAAATGCAGTATTCCAGTTATGCGATTTACTTGTTATGAGCTTTGGTGTAATAAAGCATCATTTCTAGTGATTTTCTTTTATCATTTGAATTAAAGAGTATGCCTAGTAGTCCAAGTGCTACACGACAAAAATGAGGTTAAAACTGCACATCGTGATACAGTTATACCGATTGGTCAGTATCTACTCTATATTAATACAAAGCATATAAGAAGGGGAGGCATCACGGAAAGTGCGGGGAATTCAAGATGGCGGCCGTTATTCAAAATGGCTAGTCAAATGGCCAACAGTCCCACCACACCGTCATCCACCGTCAACAACAGTAAAAGAGACTCATCATTATACACGCCTGTAAATAGACTCTCTCCATCTCCATCAGCATCACAACTAGACTTTAATATCGCAAATTGTATAGACTCTCTCTATCAGCATCACAACTAGACTTTAATATCGCAAATTGTATAAACCCATATTACTCAAGTCCACAAATATAAAAATTTAAACTCTTGGAGTTATTGTAAATACCTTACTCAAATGAGAGTATATATGTCAAATTGTATTATATATATATAATTCTTATTCATTGCTCAAATCAATAATATGTAAAAGCCTAATGGCCTATTGGCCTCATTTGTATTTTTTTTTAATAAACTTGCCAAGCAGGGCTTGTAGAGCTTAAGCCGTATGGTAGGCCACCCTGCTTGGTTGAATCTGAATCTGAATCTGGAACACTAGCTAAAAAATACCATAAAAAATACACAAGTTATAACCACTTCAGTTGAAGAAGTTAAAGGAAATAATATTGCACTAAGTTCCTTAATTGAAATGACTTGCCCTGGTCATGAAGAAGCTGATACAAGGGTAATCTTGCACCTCAAAGACATGGCAGAAAACGGATTGAAAAATATTGTTATACGCTCTGTAGATACTGATGTATTAGTTTTAGCAATTGCACATTTCTTTACTCTGTCATATAGACACCTGCAAACTGTTTGGATTGCATTTGGAACAAGGAAGAATTACAGACTTATTCCCGTCCATACTGTAGCTGCAGCAATTGGAAAAGAAAAAGCAATGTCGTTATTAGGATTCCATGCTTTCACAGCCTGCAACAGGAATCCTGGTTTCACAGGAAAAACAAAAAAGTCAGTTTGGAAGACATGGATTCTTTATAAAGATGCTACTATCGCATTTTCATTTTTATCAAAACCGCAAACTTCCATACATGACGATATTCTAAATATTTTAGAAAAATTCGTATTATTGTTGTACTGTTCAACATGTAACAGCATAAGTGTAAATGGTGCCAGACAGGAATTGTTTATGACAAAAAATCGTCCTATTGAACATCTTCCACCAACCAAGGGTGCACTAGAGCAACGTGCTTTCCAAGCTGGACACATTTGGGGACAAGCACATGAGCGGGAAATATGTCCCCTCTCTCCAAACAAATGGGGATGGTGGTTGGATAATTTTTCATGGAAATTAAAATGGTATGAGCTGTCCTAGATTGCAGATTCTTGCAAAGAACTAATAAAATGTATGTGCAAAATCTGCAAAAATAAGTGTAGTTGTAGGAAGGTTTTGTCTTTCTTGCACATTATTGTGCAACAGTAAAAACGAATGTGAATGAGAAATAATATGCTATAAACTAAAGTTTCTATATTCTGCAATTTTATGTCATTCATTTGTTATGTAGCATTCATTTTTTAATATGTTGTATAAGTAAGGCATTAGTAAAATGCATTTTTATTATTTATTTATTCCATTCATTTTACTCACTATACAATAAAAAATACTTTAATAATTGAACTAGTTTCATTTTAAGCATATTTCTGATATTAAAAAGAAAATTTTTGATTAAAAAAATCGAAAATGACATCAAAGACACTTTTATATGAGGAAAACGAAAAAAATTGAATAACAGCCTAAATCTTAAATTCCTAAGACATTTTGTTATGCCTCTCTTATATGCATTGTTTTAATATAAAAAAGATACTGACCAATAGGGATATTATTATTAAAAATTGCAGTTATTTCATACCTAGCACCTCCCTTATTAACAAACGATTTAGCTGATGGTCTATAAAATTTATACAGAAGTTATAAAAGCCCTGTGCTCGGAGACATTAATGTAACGGTAACCGTATTATTTTGTGAGCCCCTGTAAATGAACGAAAACTGCTATGCACTGCTACAGTAAGTATTCTACAGTAAGTATCTTGTACTGCACCGCACTGATGTATATTAATTTAAATATGTTACAAAGAGTATAACATTATTAAAATGCATTGCAAGCGATTTTTGTCTACAGACCATAATGTAACCGAATACTTTTGATTGCCCCTGTAATTGAACTTTGAATGATGCACACTTGAAAATGAATACTGAACTTGTTACAGTATACTACAATACCATATTTTAATTATCTGGATATCCGATTACTATTTTTTGAGTTAGTGCGCAACTAGACAGACGACCAGACAGACAGACAAACAGACAAACTGAATTCATAAATACTTTTCGACTGTGCTGTAAAGTGTTACAAATAATATTTTTTATCTAAAAACATCTAAATTTCCATCAAACATGCTTTTATACGATGAATAGAAACGAAACTGCACTAATTCCCGAAAATGACGCCATTTGAATAACGGCCGCCATCTTGAATTCCCCGCACTTTCCGCGATGCCTCTCCTTCTTATATGCTTTGTATTAATATAGAGTAGATACTGACCAAACTTTATAACTGTATCACGATTTGCAGCTTTTTCACTCCTAGCACCTGGACTATAGTCAAATAATTCAGTCTTGCAATAAAATATTCTAAATCGAAACAGGTGTCAAGCTCGGATATATGATTATATGTTACTTCATAAGGTCAGAGTTGGGCAAATTCGTAATTACAATTATCTGCAATGTAATTACAATTCAGTTGTATGTAATTAATTATGGTTACAATTGTATGCCGTAAAAAATTCTTGCAGCACTGCAGCCGGAACCACCCCCTCTCCCCCCCATTTCATTATTGGACAAAATTTCTCTGTTTTAATGTGTGCAACTATAATCAATTACGTACAATTAAATTGTAATTACATTGCAGATAACTGTAATTGAAAATTTTACCAACTCTGTATGAAGTCAAGAAAAGTTTAAAATACCTTTTAAAGAATTTTATGTTTTGTAATACGTTATAATAAATTATTTTGTACTTATTTTTCGCTGTGATAAAATGCTTCGTTTGGCTATTTATTATTTTTTTTTTTTTTAAATAAATTAAAAATTCCCTTCATATGTTTTTAGGTGCGTTCGTAATTATATAAATCCGTAGCACCTATAGTCGTCGTCTGGTCCGTCCGTCTGTCTGTCCATCCGTCTGTCTGTCCATCCGTCCGTCTGTCCATCCGTCTGTCTGTCCATCCGTCCGTCTGTCCGCATATAACAGCACAAAAACTACCCAACCAAATGGTTTGAAATTTAAGTTATATTATCTTTGCAGAATTTTGTCGAGACATTTCAAATTTTATGAAAATCGAATCAAAACCTTAGAAGATATTAATAAAAATATTTATTAAGAAATCTGATTTTTTTTTTTTTTATCGGTGCTTTCTTGTTATAGGAGCTTCCGAGGTTTAATCGTCACGCGACCGAGATACTTATTTTATGACAGAAATGAATCTGCAGACGATATAATTAATTTCACAGAATTAAAAATCATCAAGATCTAAATATTTACATAACTAGCTATAGTACGAACGCACCTCGTTTGTCACGTTTGACGTTCAATTTCCAACTTGTTTTATTTACTGTAATTTAACTGTGCCGCAGAAGCTTAACTATGGGCTCAAATGTAGAAAGATAGAATAATAGAAGAAGTTCGGGTATTATGGAATGGTCGGGCAATATGGAATACTTCCATATCTGGCCCGTACGGTAGTGCAGCCAAGCATAAAACTACCAAACGACTTCCTAGTACTTCCATGATGCACAGCAGCAAGTTATGTTTGGATACCTGTAGTTAAAGCTACGCGCTGAAATCAAATCTTATTCGCAATTTTTTCAGTTTTTTCCAGTTAAGTTTTATAAAATTCGTATTCATTATAAGTTCTCTTCGTCAGTGATGTTAACTGAGATCAGTATTAAGTTGAACAGTTATATTTATTGTTGTGTTAGTCAGTTTACCTCTATGCTAACTTGCTGAAGAGTGAAGAGACTATTTATTTCAAAATGGCCGTGTCGGGTAATATGATGATGGAATATACTTAGTATGCTACTCAAAATTTGTCTTGCCTTTCGAGATATCACCACTTTCGCCAAAAAATAGAAATCAAATAGGGGAAGAAAACCCGAAACATCAAACATTTTAACAGCATTCCCATATAAAACTCAATTAGAGCTATATCTGGAAGCTAAGAAGGTTGGAAAAGTTAAGAAGGATGGAAAAGTTAAGAAGAAAGGAAAAGACAAGAATGAGAATAAAGATGAGAAAAGTGCAACAATAGATAAGACAGAATTGTCAAAAGTTGAAAAACGTGTTCCAAATAAGAAAATGGAGCTTGGTAGTAAACCTGAACACTCTAGATAACTGATTCAAGACGAATCTGGTCAAGATGAACAATCATTCCACTCCGACGTATCATCTGAGATGAATTTTTTATCAGATTTTACATCAGATAAGGAAGATGGAGTGTGCCTGTTTTGCAATGGAAAATATTTAGAGGATGGAAGAGGGGAGGAGTAGGTAAAATGTCTGATGTGTGCGATGTGGGCCCATGTGGACTGCGGTGAGGCTGAAACAACAAACTACCTTTGTGATTTTTGTAAAAATTAAAATAATTTTTTAATGAATATGATGATTTGTAGATGATGTACTAACTCTTTACTCATTACATAATCCTGGTCATTCTGCAAAATCATTGTTTTTCTTGCAATTTTAATATTCCTTATAACCCTATTTTACATTACCCGACTTATTCCTATTACCCAAAAAGTGTACTTTTTTTTTTTTTTTTTTTTAAATGTTGATATGTATTATTTTTCTTCCTTTTTAAACGTATTAAAAATATGTTAAAAAATAGTCAAACTGTGTACTTTACTAACTTTTAATAAACTGTATCTCATTTTTTTTTTTAAATGTTAGCTACAAATCAAAGTATTAATGGTATTCCATAATACCCGAACTCACTCTAGTAAATCTTTCGTGACAAGGGTACCGTAATCAATTTTTATCTTTTAGTACCCATATTTCCGAACAGGAAACTTCTTTTAATCTAATTGCAAAAATTATTATTTACTATGATTAAAGAAAGCGATAATTACTATTCAGAAATATTGGAAGAAAAAACTAAAGATTGTACGCACCTAATACGTCACATATACATGACGCTGTCGAGAAGGGTTAACCCTTTCTCAACAGCGTTAAACAACTTTAAAAGGATTATCTTTTATATAACACAAGTAAATTTTGAAATAGTACAGAAATTTGTTTTAAAAATATTAGAATTACAGTAGTCCGTTGTTATATCACGCTTCTAGGAGACAAGAAAAAATTACAATATATCTGAAAGTGCGATATAACCAAGGTCATTAAAATATTAAAAGAGTTGATATTTTGAAAATAAATGTTTTATATTTGACACAAAACCTTTAATTTATACGGACATTACAACATCTCGAAAACATGAAAACATGGAATTACATTTATTACTATTATTATTATTATTATTATTATTATTATTATTTTACATATGCTTTTATTAAAATGTGCAGTTAATGTAGAGATTTTTATTACTTTCTTTCTCGACGGAAGACATGGAAAAAGAGCGATATATCCGAATGACAGATATAACGAAGGAATATAACGGATGGTTAGTGCATATAAAACAAATATTGTAGACTTTAATGTTTAAAATACTATGGAATTGTATAAATTTTAAAATAAAGTAAAAATAATAATAATAATTCAGTTAAAATATAGTTGTAGGAAAGAATAATACAGTTGAGGGGGGGGGGGGGGGGAACACCAGTTTAAAACTTTCAAAAAATTGAAAAAAAAATTCTTTTAATTTTTTGATAACGTGTTTAGTATTTAGACACTATGGTTCAAAGGCGATTTTTTTAAATTTGAATTATTATAAAAATTAGAGCGAGAAAAATGCAAAATTTAAACTTTAAATCCATTTTTTCAATATGACTTTTTTCCATTAGCCGCTTAGATTGTTATAGAACCACTCGACCGACTTCTTTTAACTTTTAGTACAAACGTTCAGAATTAAATTCTCTGTTTAATTACTTAGAAAAAAACACATGTTATCTAGAAAAACATAATATAACCACGAAAGAAAATATACAATAACCTCTTCCGAGTTACCCATTATTCCGAAAAGGGTTATTTTTCTTTAGAACCTGGGAAACCAATCTATTTTCGAAATTTAAAAAAAGCATTTATTGAAAAAAAAAATTAAGTTTATTTTGCTGCCATTGATTTTCGGAAACATTTCCGAGTATAGTTTTTACATAGTATTAATCCGTTTTCTTAAATCAAAATATCGCTTTTTAGGATGATATTAGTTAGTAATTAAGCATTTTCCACTGTGCAATTAAATTTATACATGCAAGAATAACAAAATAATATTAATTTTACTGTTAATGTCAATGCTGTTAATTTATCATGTTTGTCTGTAAAACATGTTTGTTGAACATGAAAATGTCAGCTTGAGAATCGATAGCATCCGAAAAACCTACATTCTGAATTAAGAAAACCGATACACTATATAAACTACTCTGAAAAGTTTCCGGAAATCGGAGTCAACAAAAGAGACTATTTTTACAAGTGTTTCTTTAAATATCGAAAACATTTTGGTTTTGGAGGTTTGTAAAGATAAAGAAAGCTTTTCGGAATCGTGAGTTAATTCGGAGAAGGTTATTGTATACTTTCATTTATAATATAGCTAAGAAGAATTGACTTTTATGTAACAAAAGTAAATTTGAAATAATGAGGAATTATTTGTTTAAAAAAATAGAATTATTTAAAATAAGTAATGTAGAAGTTAATGTTTAACGAAATATAGGATTACATAAATTTAAAAATAATGTAAAAAATAATATATATATATATATATATATAGTTGCGGGACAGAATAATGCAGCTAAGTAGAGTTAACTTTTGTGTAACAGAAGTATTGAAATAACGTAAAATTGTATGAAACGTGAAATATTTTCTATAAAAAGGACGAAAATCATAACTGTAATGTATCGGCAGGAGAAACAAAACAAAATGCATTCAAAATATTTACTGGAGATAAACACATAAATTATTCCAAAAAATTTTCAGAAATCCAAAAGCATTTTATTTGTATTTCGGAATCGTTATTACCTTTCTATGTTAAAACTATATTTGCATCACGCCGTAAATATGAAAAGAACAATTAACTTTTATGTAACAAAAGTAAATTTTAGAATAAAGTAGAATTATTTGTTTTAAAAAATAGAATTATGTAAAACAAGTAATGTAGAAGTTAATGTTTAAAATAGCATAGAATAATATAAATTTAAAAATAATGTAAAAGAATACAGTTGCAGGATACAATAATGCAGCTAAGTAGAGTTAACTTTTATGTAACAAAAGTAAATTTTAGAATAAAGTAGAATTATTTGTTTTAAAAAATAGAATTATGTAAAACAAGTAATGTAGAAGTTAATGTTTAAAATAGTATAGAATTATATAATTTTAAAAATAATGTAAAAGAATACAGTTGCAGGATACAATAATGCAGCTAAGTAGAGTTAACTTTTATGTAACAAAAGTAAATTTTAGAATAAAGTAGAATTATTTGTTTTAAAAAATAGAATTATGTAAAACAAGTAATGTAGAAGTTAATGTTTAAAATAGTATAGAATTATATAATTTTAAAAATAATGTAAAAGAATACAGTTGCAGGATACAATAATGCAGCTAAGTAGAGTTAACTTTTATGTAACAAAAGTAAATTTTAGAATAAAGTAGAATTATTTGTTTTAAAAAATAGAATTATGTAAAACAAGTAATGTAGAAGTTAATGTTTAAAATAGTATAGAATTATATAATTTTAAAAATAATGTAAAAGAATACAGTTGCAGGATACAATAATGCAGCTAAGTAGAGTTAACTTTTATGTAACAAAAGTAAATTTTAGAATAAAGTAGAATTATTTGTTTTAAAAAATAGAATTATGTAAAACAATTAATGTAGAAGTTAATGTTTAAAATAGTATAGAATTATATAATTTTAAAAATAATGTAAAAGAATACAGTTGCAGGATACAATAATGCAGCTAAGTAGAGTTAACTTTTATGTAACAAAAGTAATCTTTAAAATAAAGTAGAATTATTTTTTTAATAGAATTACATAAAACAAGTAATGAGAAAGAAGTTAATACTTAAAATAATATTAAAAAAAAAAAAAAAATACAGTTGCAGAACAGAGTAATGCAGCTAAATAGAATTAGTGTTTATGTAACAAAAGTAAATTTTGAAATAATGTAAAGTTATTTTTTAATAGAATTGCATAAAATAAGTAATGTAGAAATTAATGTTTAAAATAATATAGATTTATGTAAATTTTAAAATAATGTAAAATAATAAAAATAATACAGTTGCAGGATAGAATAATTAATTTGTATGTATAACAAAAATATTAAAATAACATAAAATTCTATAAAACGTGAAATGTTTGCTATAAAAAGAGAAAAATCAGAACTGTAACTTTTCGGCAGCAGAAACAAAAGAAAATCATTCAAAATAATATTTACCGAAGATAACACATAAATGATTCCAAAATTTTGTCAGGCATGCAGAAGCATTTAATTCATGTATGGGATTGTTCCACGTTTCCCATTTCTAAAACTATATTTATATGACACCGTAAATGGGTAGGAAAGAATAATACGGTAATTGTGGATAATATTTTTCGCACGTGAATTGCATATTTATTAACGCTGGAGACAGAGTATGTCAATTTGCATACAGTTTTATTTGTCATCCGACAGCTAAAATTCGTAAGATGAACGTTATGTACGACCATTTTGCAAATTAAACTACAGAATACTGCGCAAATAGATAAATTACATGCACTTTTATTCTTCTGCGATATTAGAAGCACGGTGTCTGTTGTTTTAAGTGCTTTTAAAAAGGTCGGTTTTAACTAATAAAGCTTCTTTTTATTTTTTCATTGATTAGATTATTTATTTAGCGATATAATAACACATCCTTTTATTTTTGTCTCGTTATTCATTTTGAGTTGAAATATTATGTTACTTCTAAGTACTGCAATATAAAAGTAAACTATTTTAAATTTTAACTGAACTTTTTGGAAACCGATTTTTGCTTATAATTTGCCCGTTGCAAAACATGGACGCCAGCAAGGAGGAGGGGAGAATGCCTATTGCCTCTGTATTAATTCTGAAATTTAAAAAAGAAAATTTTCTCTGTCTCTAATAATTTTGGGGAAAAAAAGAAAAGAAAAAAGAAAAAAAAAGAAAGAAGAAGGATATTTTCATGGGGGGAGTTTTGTCCCCTTGAACCCCCCGTGGTAGAAAAATTTTACTCCTATATTTAAAAATTATTTAAAATGGGAGATTCCGTAGGCTCTGCTCCTCCTCACGAAAAAATAGAAAATGTTTCAACCCCCCCCCCCTTTTTTTAAGTTAGTAGCAGTTTATTTGTGGATTTTTATTATTTCTTTATTGTTACATCTCTGTATTGAGTTTTAAAAATTGTCTTTCACTCAGATTTTGATAAAAGAAATTCTTAGTTTAACTGATTTCAAGTTTATACATCTTACAAAATGCGACCTGGGCTGTTGACCACAGGCACTTCTGTTCGAAAATCTTGACGTCCCCTTGATTTCGTTCAGCCGGCGCCCATTCTACAAAAACGATAATTCGAATTATTTTTATTACATGTTTATGATATTTTGCAGTCTGTTACTTACAAAATATACGAAAAAAAATTTCTTTTCTAGATATTTTCATCTGTCGTTTCATTATCAATAAATTTCAAAATATCTCATAATAAATATTCGACTAACTCTAGAATATTTAACTATAAATAAAAAAAACCTCATTATTTTAGCACATTCCTAAGTTTATATTTAGTTTTACAAATATTTTCTTTCGAATAAATTTAATAGTTTTCCATGTAGCATTTTCAAAGCAAAAAATAAATAAATAAATAAAGTAAAAATAAAGATCTTTAAAATCTATAAACATTTAAAAAGTTTGCAAGAGCTGAGAAACGCACGTGGATGATTTTTATGAAGTGTAACCAGGTCCTGAGAAATACGGTTGCCAGGTTGCCACTGGCGACCAAACTCCTTTTATCTGGCAACCAAGTTATTTAATTTAGCTTTTTTTGTTGTTGTTGTTTTTTGGTACAAAAATAGAACTAAGAAAGGAGCACAAACGGCATTTTTTCTCTACTCTACCCCTAGTCGTGTGTGGTAAACAGTGATCTTCCACTTCTCTTGCACTTTTAGTGGAAGAACCAAGTTTAAAAGGCATTTTCCTTCTCATACACAGAAAACACCATTCTTTTCCGCTCTTATAGATAACATGTCACGTGATTAGAATGTTGGAGGAAGGGAGAAGTTTCATTAAAACGGTAAGAAATTGTGTCAATCCAGCCTATGTGATACTTTAAATTTGGTACCGTGCTAAAAACTGTGCAAGTTATCTTTCAAGTATCAAATCAGATTTTTGTGTTCAGAACTAAAACTGATTAATCTGTCACATTTTTTTAATAATAATATAAAAGCAATTATAAGTAATTTATTTGAGGTAAATCTATAAAAATTAAAATTTCTAGAATAATAATTTCAATAAAATTAAATAAGAATATGTATTTTCAAAATACTTTTTCCTCATTTAAAATTCTTGGCACTTTCATTATCATATGTCGGTTAATTCACCCTTTACTGTGTTTTTTTTTTTTTTTGTTTTTTTTTTTTTTGTTTTTTTTGTTTTTTTTTTTTTGGTTCCTGAGATACATAATTTTGATATGCTTCATTAAAAAACATAGTTTATATTATCTTCCTAAATTATGTACTATTCTAAACTATGTAACTAATAATTCTAAACCATGCTTGTTATTATTTTTCTCAATTAATTAAAAATAAGTTTTTGTACATTTTGAAAATCAATGATGTGGAGGGGTGGATGGGTAAATATTTTTTTACTGGCGACTATATATATATATATATTTGCTGGCTACCAGATTTTATCAAATTTGTAAAGCCCTGAGTGCGACAATTATATGTCTTTGCTTTTGTCTATTTTATTTATTTGATATGATCCATGAATATGTCTATAAGAAAAAAAAACATATATTCGTGTTATATTTACAGAAAACATATGAAATTATCATTTTAAAATGTAAGAAAAGTTATTTCTCTAGCATGTCAGAGATAAGGTTGACAGATCAGACTATATTTCAATAGTTCTAATGAATATATATATATATATATATATATATATATAACCATTAATTAAACATTGCCGCAACACTAACAAAAACTATGAAATTATGAATAAAAATAAAATAACTAATTGACAACAATACTGTTCGCCCCAACACACTGAATAAAGATTCCAAATACATAGTACAAAAAAATGAGAAATTGAAAAATGGAAATTTGTGGAACTTAGACAGAATCATCAGGTCCTAAATGTCTATAGTACCACTACCACAAATAAAATGTGTGGTTTCATCATCATATTAGCCATAAAATAGCTAAAGAATAGGATTTTGGGATATATATATATATATATATATATATATATATATTTCAATATTCTTTTCAATTATAGCTGGTTGAAAGTATTGAGTTTTATGATACCATAATTTAGCCTAGTTGGCACATAAATCACTTTGATTAACTTCTATATATATATATATATATATATATATATATATCCCAAAGCCCAAGTATATATATATATACTTGGACTTTTAAATATAACTCATGCATATGTTTTACAACGTGCTAGCAAATCTTTTTTAATCTAAGCCTTGAAAAAAGAAGGAAATTATAAATACTATTATAATATTTAAAATGAGCAATCCTTTTCCTTGAAAATCTTATTTTAATATAAATATTTAATGTATCATAAAATGTCCTGCAAAAAACGCTTTTTATCAACACCTATATCTAACGTAGATAAACCTCATAAAATGTTATAGTAATTAAGAGGAAAAAAATATATTACGAAAAGTTGTAATTTATAAAAATATGCATGGAAAATTACTTGGTGTTAATTTTTCTTAATATGCGTTAAACATTTCAGATATTGCAATTTATGTTGCTACTTTAAACGCATATAAAATTATTAATAATAACTATATATTTCAGAAAATTAGAACATTAATGCCCTTCAAATGTTTCGAAAATTTAAATAGAAAATAAAAAGAAATTAAAGAAATTCGAATAAAATATATTTTTTAGATAATCTCCATACATTTTTATTTTATTTTTATTTTATTTATTTATTTATTTATTTATTTACCTGTAACAGGATTATTTTAGCCTAAGATCCTCAATAAATTAAATTACAAATGACTTTATACAATGGAAATTGCTTAGCAAAGCAGATTTTATATTTCAAACATTTGGGGTTCAAGTGTGCTTTCAATTGGAAAAAAAAATAGCTTTCGATCAAAAATAATTAAAAATATTAGTAATTATTTTCTACTCGACATTAAAATAAAAATTCTAATAACTAAAAAAATATCAAACTATCCAGTAAGTTTAAATTATATGGACTTTTTAACAATCATAATTTAACTATTGGTAAGTAATTTTTTTTTTTTTTTTGGATACCTAATAGAATAAATTATTCAATTCCCTTTTTAAGTACAGATAACTTAATATTTTATAGAATATTGTTATTTGAAATTGAAGTGCATTTATACAAAAACTTGGGTTAATTTAAACAATAGAATTCAACTTTAATTAATATTAGAGTAAAAGCCGTTGTTTTTTGTTTAAATTTTTAATTTGGAAAGTATTGCGAAGTTTTTTTAATAATGAATGACACTGCATCATGCTGTTCAAATAAGAGATTCATATGTATTTGTATTTGAAAATTTAAACTATTTTTAATTATTATTACACGTTACATTAAAAAACACTAATGCAATTGCATGCATACAATTGTATGCATAAACAATTGTATGCATATTTTTTTCTGATAAATTCCAAAATATTTTTCACATTAAAAAAAAATAACATTCAAATTTAAAAATGTTCGTAAACTTTTAAAAGACACATATTTCAACTTCAATACACTTGCTTGTTAAAAAAAAAAAAAAAAAAAAAAAAAAAAAAATTTATCTTATGAGACAATGCGACAATATCTTCTTCTTCACCTATTAGTGTCTTGGAAAGTTTCCTCTAATTTAAATACGAGGTCATTATCCTTTTCACGGTTAAGTCTTTGGGTCAATGCGTGTTAATTAACCCTTTGTTTACAAAGCATTAAACTTTATTCACTTTAACTAACTTTAAATATTAATTTTGGCATTCAAATTTAAGTTTAAGCTACTTTAATTTTGAAGTTATCCTTTTTTTTTAATTGCCGGGAGGAAAACAATATTTTGCTTTCATAATCAAAATCACTTTTAATAAAGCAGGAAATTTTCATTAATTTTAACAATTTGAATTTGTTAACATTCAGTATTTCACTGATAAAATGAAATATTGTGGCCATATTTTTTTTTTATTATTATTATTCATTCAGATTTTTTTCAAATATTATTTTAAAAATTTATTTGTAATTTCCTTCGATTTATATTTAATTAATAAAAAATACTTTATTGCTGACAGTGGCATTTTATTAACTCAACTCATACTGTATTATGTTCTTCGTATTTTTTTCTGTGCACTTTCTCTTTATGAAAGAATTATTTAAGAAAATCGTCTGTCAGTTTATCTCAGCAAGGGGAATTCTGTCAACTTACCTTGCTATTCCATCGATTTGTCGTCTGCAGGATTCCTCATTCAGGTGGAGATGCAACACATTCGAAGAGGGGGGGAACTTCACCCTCCCGGTGCGCAAAAGGATCTAAATTGTCACTTATCTGCAATCCCAGTAATCACGTGCGTTTATCTTATCAGTAGCAACTGAACGTGATGATAACTGTATCAAGCGAAGAAGAGAGTACTTCGAATCTCTCTTGAGGAATAAACTGGGTATCATCAACGGAGAGCATCTCGGAGATTCTTCGGTTCAATGATTAAGCAACGGGTGACGCCATCTTACGGGAGAAATCAGACATCGCTTTTCTTGTACCAAGGGACCGGACTGTGGATATCGATTTTATGGGAAATCGATCTTTCGGAAATTTAATTAGAATAATTTGGCGGAATCAATTGTACCTGTATTTTCTGCCTATATTGAGATATACTAATAAAATATTCTGAAGATATAATCGTTATATTTCGATTTTTAAAATTACTTGACTTGCTAAAGATGAGATAATTTGTTCGAAGGAATTTTAAACTTTATCATTTGATATATTTTAATTATTATATATTTAAAAATGGATAAAAAATTGAAATATCAACTGATTCACATTTTGCCGGCAAAAATTCTGAATCTAAATGAAAGAATAGAGCGAAACATTATAAAATGTGAAGGCCGGGGTTGGGGGAGGGCGGTGGGGGATCGGAATAAACTTTAGTTTTGAGAGCAATTATTTTAAAGCTCACTTCGTCAGAGGCAGCATACACCTCTAACATACAAACACGTCTATGTATAGATGTATAATTCTTTAATGTCAATAAGATGAAGGCGCAATGCAAAAAAGTAGATAAAGGGACAACAAATGAATAAATAATTTATAACGGCCATTTCAAAAGTATCTACTCAAAAACAGGAATATACAGACTAAATAATAGTTATTTTCAATGTACGTACATAATTGTAAAGGGGTATTCTTTTGAATCCTTTCTATGGTTAACTTTTCTATTTCTTTACGTAGATACGATTTTTAAGGATGTTCTCATTTTTTTTTCATTTTCCCCACTCGACAAGATGAATCTTTCTCTTACAATTATAAAATTCTTTTCTTATCTACTTGAGTGAAAATTTCGGGTATTCTCATTTTAGTGTCGAAGAATCGAAATGATTTTCCTTTTCTATAAATATGATACATGTTTAATTACATTTTATTGGTACTTAATGTCCTGATGACCACTTCTTCCATGTCCGAAAAATCAATTCAAAACACTTAACAGTATATTCTGAAAGATAATTTTATTTCACGGGAACGTAAAAAGAAAAGTATTCGGTTCTTTTGAACATGAATAAAAATGTCGGAAAGTTTGGTAGATGTAGGCAAGATGTAGGCAGATAGTAAGGTAAAATCGTATAGTTTTGTGAAATCGAATATTTTAGTTTTGACTCGATTCGAGCAGACCCCTAACGGGTAATAGTTGAAATACTTAGCTCTAGACAATAAGAAGTGGCCATTACGGTATCTTCATACTGGTAATTGTGCATTTTCTGTGTTGGAATGTTTATTTCATCATTTATTTTGGTGTTTTATTTACAATATTTATTAGTTTTCAAAATTCTTAAATATGAACACATTTAAAGTTACAGAAACTTTTAATGTTATTTTATGAAGCATGTTTATTAAGGATTTATTTCCCGCAGTGCAACTGTTGCTAGCACTTATAAGTGAATTTTTATGGCTTGCCTTGCGATTTTCATTCTCTTGGGGTAAGACCAGATGTCCTACGGGGAATAAAACCGTATATTAAAAAACAATGGTTGATGGGAAAGTAAACACAATGTTTTTTAAAAAAGGCAGTTAAAACTACGAAGATAAGAGTGACTATGTTTTTTCTAAAGCCAATAAAAAGGTGAACTTTTTCTGAAACTTCTCAAATTGTAATGAAGGTAAATATCGTTTTGTCTTTAAATACTAAATCATTAGTGTTATAATTGAAACACTGTTAGTTAGGTTCCTTAGTTAAAGTTGAAGAATAATATACTTTTGTTCCTTTTCAAAAGAAAAAGTCTAAATTCTTTCATTTCCTCTAAGATAAAATCCCTTCGCGGCGATCGTCCTTCACAAAATTTTTAATGTGTTATTACCGATTTTTAAAAAAGAAATTTTTGCCTAATTGAATCACAAAAATGCATTGATTAACCCTTTGTGATTCAACAACTCCAAGTTGAAAAATATTTACTCAAGAATACATCGTGTTAGGCATGTAAAAAAAAAAAAAGATAATAACAAAAAATAGAACATGAAAGTAAAAAATTATTGACTAAAAAGTACTTTTTTCACATCTGCAGTAAACAGAAAATTACACACTTCTTATAAATATTGTCAATTTTCTAATACAAAATTGTAAAGTATACGAACATACCTTTGTAGAAAAATCTATTTTTGGATGTCTCCAGCCTTTCTAATTTGACAAAATTTACGAAGTTCATTTTAGCAATAACGATTCACAAAAAAAAAAATGCTCAGATGATAAATAAAACTTTAGCACGAAAGTTTAGTTCAGTATCGCCGTCTGTTAAGAATTCCGGTGAACAATTTATATTAACTAGCGTGTTGGAAGATAGTAGCAATAAATAAAATCATCTTTTAAAGCCCACTGCATAAGTACAGTGCGTGTAAAAACTTTTAAGGACAGCAAAAATTTGTAAAAAATTTGATAAATATATGAGATAATTGTAATGGAACTTTAATGTTGATCATAAAGTTAAAATACTAATATAAAAGTCAACAAAATATATCTGTGAGCTTTTCATTGCGAAAAAATAACAATTATGCAAAAAACTGCTATTTTCGCCTGTGTAAAAACTTTAAGCACAACACCATTTTTTGATAGAAATATTACATATAATTATTATTGATTTGCATGTTAAAAACTCTTGTGTATAGTTATTTTAATGACGTTTTGTATTACGAGATTTGTTAATTTTATAATGATGCCAAAAGCAAGTAAACTGACTGAATATCAAAAAGGTGCTGTTGAATCTTTTTCATTGACAGGAATGATTTGAAGGTCTATTTCAAAAAAGGTAGGAAGACTTAAAACCGTCATCAACAATTTTTTAAGGTATGGAATAAAAACGCTGGAGGAAGACCAAAAGTATTGTCCCCCAGAGATGAAAGGAGACTTTTAAAATTAGTATCAACTGGAAAATACTCAAGTAAAGAAATTTTACGAATGACTGGGTTCAATGTATGCAAGAAAACAATCTGCAATAAAATTACTCAATCAGGGAATTTCCAATACATAGCAAAATTGTGTAAACGCTCTTCACTAACTAGATATAAAACCCAGTGTTTACAATGTGCAAGACAATTGATGATTTGGGACGACAAAAGGCTGCAGAAAAAATCACTGCCTACTAACAACACCAAAAATAATTTTTATATGAACAATATCAATTATGTGTTCAAATAAAGTTTTGAAATTTATTAAAAGCGATACTTTTGTATTAGACGGTTGTCAGGAGTTAATAGCAGAAGAAATCTCTAAAGATTTCGCTACTTACAGCATCCTTTTTCAATTAACAAATGCTGAACTATTTATATTGTTTTATGTCCAAATAGATTACTCTTTCGTAATCGGTAGGCATTTTAAAAAAATCATGCTTGAAAATTATTTTAAAGTCAATAAAAAATCAATAAATTGACATACAGTTTTCAAACAATTCAAGTAAAAAGTAGTATCATCATTAATTTTTAATAATGCATATAATATCAAAATACAGTGTTTTTGTACAAAAAGAAAAAAAAAAGCTACAATACTTAATGACATATTGGCGCACACCGATTGATATATTTTTGTAGTAGGCTGATTGCACTAATTTGCTTCAATCGCCAACTAAAAGGGTGGGCTTATTTTATCAAGCACAGCTTCCTCATGTCTGCCTCAATATTAGGTAGTTTTATTCATAAGTGAGATTCGATGTTGAGTTTATTCCTGTATTTGTTTTTCATGTAAAGAAATGAAATGAAATGAAATCACCCTCTCGGGGAGATCCAGCCGTTAAGCATTAGAAATTTTTTTTTCCACGAGGGTAAATGTTTATTGAAAATTCATATTTTAGAATACAGATGTTGAATATTACATTACAGATTAAAATAAAATTAGTACAAAGTTAGTTTTTACTATACTAGTTCAGATCACAATATTTCTTAATATTAACAAAAAAAAAAAAAAAAAAAAAAAAAAAAAGATTGATATAAGAAAAAGTATAAAAGAAAGTAATTAGAAAATTTATGAAAAGAATACTTAATCATAACACAACTAGTAATTTTGCATGGCTCAAACAGTAAGCTGAAATAGAAACAGTATGAGAACAAAAATTTGATAAGTATGTGAACTATAATATACAAATTTCAAAACCAAAATACAGTCTATTAAAAAGTATCGTTAAAAAATACTTTTTATTAAAAAGTACTTCTATTAAAAGTATATGTTAGAAAAAAGGATCATAGATCCTTTTTAATAAAGGAGAAATGTTTATTGAGAATGTTGTAATTCTTTTTTAGTTTATCATAGTTTAAAGGATCAAACAGAGTTAGGGATAAATTTTGTCTCACTGTGACATTTTTATTGAAAATGAAAGTATGTCTCACTAGAGGACAATTACCATATTTGTAATGTAGAACCGTTTTTGAGCTTTTTTGGCATATGCATGTTGGGGGAAAATCTCATATAAAGAAGGGGAGAAAAGCACATTCACAGAGATATGTTGTGCTAAACACAAATAGACTTTGACGATATCAGACAGTACTCTGATATTCTCGCCAACGAAAATTCTGTTACATTCATCCTTTTGAATGTGGATCCAGTAATCCATCACAGGAGAGCTCAATAAGCTCACTTCTTTCCTATCTCTTGTGAGAGACAGTGGCAGGGTTTCTCAAATGAGAAACGAATTTCTTATCCAAATCTTAGTCAGCGCATTTAGCATGGGCTCAATACAACTGCATTAATAATCTCCATACCTTTAAATGCGACAATAATGTCGCGCAGTAGGCAAATACTTGCAAGTTTCTTTATACATGTATGTATATACAACCTTAATACATATATGTAATAATGCTTTACCTCAAATCCGCACTGCATATGACCACGGTTTTTGTTTAATTTAAGATCAACATTTTAAATAACCTTACTCTGTTAAAAACTGATTTCCAAGAAATAGAAAGAAACAACACACATTTTGTATAAGAGAAGAAATATATTTCTATAAACAGAATCAATTAATTTATGAATTATGTTTGAGATAAAACTTTTATTTCAACACCTCCTAGAAGCCTTTCTAGTACAAAGAGGACAATGATTTATAAATTACACTTGGAATTTTATTTTGTTTTAACCCCTCCTACTCACACAAACTCCTCCTACTTCCAAGCATCCAGACTTTACCTTCAGATAATTCAACTCATAAAGCATGTTTAAAAACAAGTCTTCCTCTAATTAAACAAGTTGTTAGGGGCCACCGTAATACTTACCCATCAGGGATATGCATAATATAAAATATGAAAATAAAACATGTGTAAACTATTTATAAAATGCATTGCAATTCGAATAAAATCGTGGCTTGATGACGTCATAAACTTTAAATGCTCTATTACTGAATTTTGTAAAAGAAACATCGTCATAACTCCAAAAATATTAATTATATTAACTAACAGTTTACTTCGTCGGATTAAGCGTCTTGTTTCCAATTAAAATATATCTTTGAATTGCAATTTGAATGAAATACAGGGTCACAAAATAATCGAAGAGTCTGGAAAATAGCATTCCAAATATCTCGGCAACTAATTATTCTATCGACTTCATTCTTTATGCAAAATTTGTGTTTTTCTATTGTCTTTTATATATTCACTCCATAAAATAAACAATTTCGAAAGTTTTTATATACCTTTTATTAGAACGAATATTTCAAGAGTCCGAAAAAAATAGTTCTGGATAATCGAGGTTACTGAAATTCAATAAGCTTCTTCCCATTATTATATACTAAGTACATACCAAATTTCAAGTCTCTATCTCAATTTGTTCGGGAGATAGAGCGTTTACAGACACACAGACACAGACAGACGGACGGCAAAAAAAATTTTCTATAAATATGTTTTCCGGAATCTCCAGTGTCTCAAACGTGTAAATCCGTCAAATTTTTTTTTTCGATTTTCGAAACGATTACAAGACTTGCCCTATACTATGTATGATGGGTAAGTAAAATACTCCATGCATTAATTTTAAAATTAGGTCTTTATTAAAAATTCAATTTTTTTCCATATAAATCAAATAATTATGTTTTTAATTCTGGAAAACTGATTGTATAATTAGCGGTGTGTGTGAATTCCAGAAAGTCTGTTATAACAAACATTTCTCGTAACAAAAAAATAGAAAAAGCGTTTAGAGATCCTAAATCGCATTTGAAAATTTCCAAGTTAATAAAGACAAGCCGTTTTAGATTCCATAATAATATGCTGCATTCTGTATTTTATTCCACGTTACCAGTATCAGACGTCTGCGTACCAGTACTGGTACGCGTATACCATAGTTTGGGAACCCCTGGTCTAGAGCAAATTAAAAAGCATTTTCTTTTGGGGTTTTTTTTTCGGTCCACTTCCAATCATTACCATCATCCTCATGGTTGCATTGTTTTTTAAAGTGAACATGAAAAGCAGTCAAACCAGTCTAGATTTTTAAAAATTCTCTTTCACCAAATTACTTTTGCTCAAATACGGCATTTGGCTATGGACCCGATTATAGAAGATTAAACATAAAATACGACACTTTGGCGTTGAACTGAAATCTATCAACGAAATAATAAATTTCAATGTTTTATTTTATTTTATTTTATTTTATTGAATTTTTTTCTTTGTCATTCGGGGATTATTACCCCCCAAAAAGATGGAATTTACGGCATGGCAGTGATATAAATCAAAGACCGGTATGGAAATCCATAGACGCAGTATGATTAATGTATTATAACAGCTAATGAAAATGGGAGAAATTTTTTTAAGGTTGATCTTAATTTGTTGCAGATTCATAATAAATTTAAACAAGACTCAAAAATCATGCGTCAAGCGTAGATTATGAAACACTTTCCAACACATCTAGAAAACTGTAATGGAACTTCGCCGTTAAATGAGGTGAACGAAGATATGCAAGTAAACAGTTTAGGGAACATACAACAAATTTAAAAATACAGTTTTAGCATTTACCTTCCACAGTCAAAAAAGTAGTCGAATTATTTTGTGTAGCATATAAACTATACAGCATGTTAAAATTTAGTTCAGTTAGTATTTTGTGCAGCATATAAATTATACAGTATGTTAACATTTAGTTCAGTTAGTAAATTCACTTTTAGCAATTTTTGCCAATAGATGGAAATTCAATCGAATTCTTTTCTACAGCCCTGCGTATTATCTAGACTTTTGTACACACTACATATTGAACTAAAATTTAATTCGGGTAAAAAAAAATTATAACACAACTTAAAACGCACTTCCAGCAATTACTAATCATAAATGCCAATGAATCTTGTTCTTTACGTAGTCCTGTATATGAATTTGTTATATTCTACAAACTTCTATACTAAATCTAGTTCAGCAGAAAAATGCGTAACATAGTTGAAAACTACCCTAAGAAATTCACTCACATAGTCAGTAAAATTTCCGAATTTCTTTGTGTAGCCCTTTATATGATCAACAGAATTTATAAACACCACGTACGTACTAGGCAAAAATTTAGTTAAACTTAAAAATGCAAACAAAAGTAAAAAATGCATTTCAAGCAATTACCGTTCATAGACAATACTATAAAACGAATGATAAATGCAATACACACCATACTTTTCAGTAAGAAACTTACAGTGCACTTCAGCAATGCATATAAAGTTCATTTTGTTTGAAATAGTGTAACAACATTAAAATTTATTGCAAACGATTTTTCCCCATAGACCATTATGTAACAGAACTCTTTTGTATGGCCTTATAAATGAATAATAAATGCTTTGCACCCCATATTCTACAGAAAACCATTTTTAGTGGATAAATGCATATCAATTCTATTATGTTTGAAATAGTTTAACACCACTAAAATGCACCGCAAATGATTTTTCCCTGTAGAATATAATGTAACGCAATACTTTTGACTGTCACTTTAAATGAACGATAAATGCAGTGCTCAACATACTTTTCAGTAAGAAATTAATAGTGCACCTCAGTAATGTATACATATTTCATTATATTTTAAATAGTGTAACACCATTAATGCTGCAAACGATTTTCCCCCGTAGACCGGTATGTTACAAAATTCTTTTGTGTGATCCTGTAAATGAATAATAAATGCTTTGCACTCCATATTCTATAGAACGCATGTTTTAGTGCACTTCATAAACGCATATCAATTTCAATTGTTTGAAATTGTATAACAACATTAAAATGCACCGTAAGCAATTTTCTCCCATGCGTTTCATAATTGTATATCAATTTCATCATATTTCAAATGGCATAGCATTATCAAAATGCACTTAAAACGATTTTTCCACATTGACTGCAATGTAACGGAATACTTTTGACTGTCCCTGTAAACAATCTATAAATGCTGATGATGAACGATGAAATGAATGTAACATAATGGTCTACGGGGGAAAATGGTTTGCAGCATTAATGGTGTTACACTATTTCAAATATAATTAAATATATGTACATTGCTGAGGTGTACTATTAGTTTCTTACTAAAAAGTATGCTGTGCACTGCATTTATCGTTCATTTAAAAGTCAAAAGTATTTCGTTACATTATATTCTACAGGGAAAAATCATTTGTGGTGCATTTGAGTGGCATTTATGCACTAAAAAAATGTTGATCGCTTCATTTTCAATAGCGATCGTTCTATACTAAACGTTAAAAACCTATAAAAATTTCAGGGCAATCCGAGTACATTTACGAGACTTAGAGCACGGACAGACAAACCGCGAAGTCATAAACATTTTTCAACTATGTTGGAAAGTATTATAAATCATAAATAATAATAAATGCAATGTTGTTTTTTGTCAAAATTGCCTCTAAATTACTAATTACAAAAAATCCACAAAATCAGAGTCACTCAAGTGTGACAATCTTTAACAAATAGGGAGGGAAAGGTAAAAAAGCAAAAAATAAAAAAACACGTCATTTGTGTGACGTAATTAATAGATGAACCTTTATTATTTCCTGATTGTGTCACAAAGTAGCGAGTTTCAGAATATATTTCATTATAAATCACATGGAAAAATATGTTAAAGAAATTCTCCATAAGCGATCGATTCTTTAGATTCCTTCTATTAATAAACTTTCCTTTCATTGTTTGTTTTTCTATTTAATAATTCCTCTAATCAGTTTCTATGCATGACTGATTCATTCCCTTTGTCTCAACTTCTTCGGACCATTTCTAATTTTTAGTTATTCTTTGTGAAAGTTTTCGATTATTGTGATTGCTTGGTGACTGCTTTTCGAACTGATTTTTCTTTTTCTTTTTTGTATAGTCGTTTGGTATTTCTCACTCTTTTTATATCGTGACTTTCCCTTATACTACTACGCAGTTTAAAACAAATTTATTAACTTCTCTCGCTGAAGACAACTAGTTAACTATTTCGAGGTTATTTAAAGAATCAGTTATCAGCATAGGTTTGATTCTACTGGTAGTGGACCTTAAATTTAAAAAAATCATGGGAAAAAAAAAAAAAAAAAAAAACGAAATTTTTTAACACTTTCCAACATAGTTGAAAGGTGTTTATGAATTTGGTTTGTCTTGTCTGCCGTCTGTCTCTAACTCGCGTAAATATACTCGGATTACCATACAATTGATATATGTTATTGAGGTATACTATAACTTGTTCGATATTGAAAATTAAATGTGTAGCATTTATATTTTATTCACTCAAAGGAATATAGTCAAAGGAATATGCTCAATCGTTTGCTGCGTACTTTAATAATTTTACACTATTTCTAACATACTGAAATTGATATATATATCAATGAGGTGCACTACGAGATGCTTACTATGGAATAAGGTGTGCATGGCATTCATAGTTAATTTACAGGGACACACAAAACAATTCGGTTATAGTACTGTCTATTAGTAATAATTGAATAACAATTGCTGGAAGTGCGTTTTCAGCTATGGTACGCATTTTTAAATGTAACTAATGTTTTGATATTAATTGGTGTATATAATTTTTATGAAACATATACAAGGCTGCTTAAAAGATCTCATGTACATTTCCGTTTATTCACGGAACTTGATGAAGAGGAATTTTCAATCGTGCTATGTATTTCATTACTGAAGTAAATTTTAGCATACTGTGTACATACAAATCTATAGATCACATACAGGGCAGCACAAAAGAGTTCGGATATTTTGTTCGACTAACGGTAGTAATTGCTGAAGTTAGGTTTTCAAATGTGTTATGCATTTTCGAAATTGTTTACTGTGAAGTTTTGAATGTGTTGAAAGTGTTTCATAATCTATGCTTGACGCATGATTTTGTTGTTGTTGTTGTTGTTGTGTTATTAATTTGTTAAATTTAAATAATAAAAGTATAGGTGTCATAGTATATTGTCATATTTATGGCATAAAACCTCTGTCCATACTTCATAAAGGTACGTAATGAAATTAACGTATCATAATGTATTTCATATGCATTTTTCTCAAAGCAAGTTTTTTTGCAGTGTATGCATTTCAGTCAGGAATATTCTATTATATTCTAGAGAATCAACTTAATCTAAAATTTATGCAGAAATATAATCTAGTTTCTGTATTGGTGGTTCAATGCACTAATCTACAAACAATCAATCTTTATAACTGCACAAACTAACATGTAATAACAAAAGAAATATAAAAATATATATTGACGCCATGGAACGACGAATCAGATTTTAGAATTTACATATCAGCAACAGATTATTTCGTTTCAGCTCAAATCAAAGAGTTCAAAAGGCGAATGCGCTTGTGGAATTAGGTGATCTACGAATTACCAGGAACACATCTTTTAAATCCTCTATGCGTTCTTTTTTCCCTTCAAAATTCTCATTATTATGTTTAAGGTATACTATTGATTATAACGGCATCTATAGCAAATGAGTACTACCCTAATAACCCAACCATTCGATGTGACGTTTCCTTGATGTCACAAATGGACACAAGTGTCACAATTACTACAGCGGACTGAAATGTGATAACATTCATTTGACTCGTTATTACTCTCAAGTTGCCGTTACTCGGTCACTCCATTGAGATGTCACCGTGACTGCTGCTTTGTGACGAGTCACCAGGTGGCTTTACAATGAAGTCACCTTGTGACTCATGTAGTCATCATATGGAGACTCCATTAAAAAGTTACCAGGATAGTTATTCTTTGATAAATCACCAAGTGACAACAAAATCAAATCATCTGGTGACTTGTCGCAAAGGAGTGCCCATGGTGACTTCACAGCAGAGTACCCAAATGCCGGTTCCCTGAGAACTGACGTGTGATTTCATCGTGAAGTTATTTGGTGACTCATCACACTGCAACGTTCGTGATGACTTCACAATGGAGTATCCAAATGACGGTTACGTGATAATAAAAAGGTTACCTCATTGTGACGTCACAAAGCAACAATCATTATGACTACTCAGTGGAGTCACCAAATGACGATCACTTGAGAGTAATAATGAGACGAATGAAAGATATCACATTTTGATTCACTTTAATTAGGGCTACTATAATACAGACTGAATCATCAAGCATTTTGATCCCCAGATAGACCAATCAGCGATTGTTGACCACGCGGCGCGACGCGGCGTGGCCAATCGTTTTTCTCCTACAGGCAATTAAATGGCGGAGTGAGTCAGCCCGGATTGTAAAAGCCTTAACCGTAATGATTTTGACACTTATGACGTCAAACTGAAGCCACATCTACTGACTGTGCTGTAAGGATACATAGTACTTATTTGATAAACCTAAAGTTTACATCACTTTCCTTTGAATACTCACAATTAACTTTATTTTTCGGAATATTGGTTTATTTAGATCCTCAAAAAAATAATAAAATATATTTACGCATGTTGTTTTTAATAAAAATTTAATTTCGTGTCAGTTTCTTTTGTTTTGTTTTGTTTATTTTGTTTTTCTTTCTTTATTTTATTTTATTTTATTTTTTTAATAACTGTCAAAAATGGAAAATGGACGCACACATTTAAAAAATAAGATCCTTTTAAATAATAAAACAAGAACGAAAAATCATGCGTCAAGCATAGATTATATAGCACTTTCCAACGCTTCCAAAATAATTTTACAAATCATACCGTTTAATAAGCTAAAAGCTAACATCTAAGTAAACAATTTAGAAAACGCATAACATATTTAAAAACATAATTTCAGGAATTTCCAACATATACAATATTCGGAAAAATATCCGAATACTTTTATTCAGCCCTGTATAGGATCTATAGATTTGTATATATACTACATAGGATGATAATTTTAGTTCAGTTAGGAAACGCGTAGCACAGTTTAAAATTCTCCTTCTGGAGTTTGTCAATAAACAGAAATGTGTTCGCGAACTTTTGTGCTGCCCTGTATAGGATCTACAGAATTTATACACACCGCGTAATAGACAAAAAGCAAGTTAAAATTAAAATCGCGTTCAATAACTTAAAACGCACTTCCAGGAATTATTGTTAACAGACAGTAGATAATTCTTTTGCGTGTCCCTGTAAATGAACGATGACTGCTATACACACAATATTCCTTAGTAAGTCTCTTGTAATGCACCTTAGTGATCTATATAAATTTCAATGCGTTTAAAATAGTGAAACATTATTTAAATAAACCGCAGACGATTTTTCTCCATAGACGTAATGTAACGGAATTCTTTTGACTGTCCCTGTAAAGTAACTATAAGTGCTATGCACACCCTGTTCCATATTAAGCATCTTCTAATGCACCTTAGTGATATATATAAATTTCAATGCGTTTAAAGTAGTGAAACATTATTTAAATAAACCGCAAATGATTTTTCCCCATAGACCGCAATGTAACGGAATTCTTTTGAGTGTCCCTGTAAAAAAACTATAAGTGCTACACACTTCCGTTGAAATAGGGAACATGCTATAGATAACGACAATAACATATAAAAATTGCAGAGCAATCCGAGTGTATTAACGGGAGTTAGAGCACGGACAGACGGCAGACGGCCAGACGGCAGACGGCCAGACGGCCAGACGGCCAGACGGCCAGACGGCAGACGGCCAGACAAACCGAAGTCATAAGCACTTTTCAACTAGGTTGGAAAGTGCTAATGAATGCATGGAGAACATATTTTGGAAATTGGAACACATGAAGTACTTGATTTTTTTAACGGATTAATAACTTTCATTTTTTTTTTTTAATTCTCAATAGATTGATTTTTTTTGTTCAAATATTTGGGTAAAGTATCCGAATGCCGATACCCTAACGCCAACTTGAAAAAATAAGGTAAAAATTTTGGTACATAATTCCGACACTCCTGAAAGATTCCTTTGTTTTGAAAGATTCCCCTGTTTTTAAATATTTCTCTGTTTTGGAAGACTCCTCTGTTTTGGAAGATTCCTCTGTTTTGAATGATGCCTTTGTTTTGGACGATGCCCCTGTTTTCGAAAAGTCTTTGTTGTGAAAGATGTTCCTGTTATTGAGAACCAACGAGTTAATATGATCAAAGTTGGTGATTTTGTGATTTTTTTTATTAGTACAGTAGAGTTCCGCTATTCCGAAAATACACCTATTCTGAGATCAGAAAATTACCGATTTTTTTTAACTTAAAAACAGGTAAAATTATAAAGACGTTCGTGAAAAAACGTACATTTATTGTTACACGAAGAAGTTAAATAAAGACATATATAGAGCCTAAGCTTGATGAAAACGCCTGAAACCAAATTGAAATGAAAGCTGGTTACTTACAGTACATGTCGGCCCATTTATACAATTCTGTAGAATCATTTTTAATTACTGCTAAACACAAAAAATAACTAATTTGCACACACTTAAAGTGAGTGATTTTCTTCTAACGAAGAGCACTAAATCGACTTGCGGGTGCAATGTTCCGCCATCGCCGCATCAACATAACATCATTTTTTGTTGATTAAGCGTGTTGTTCGACGTAGCGTAAGGCGAGGTCAAGAGCATTTGGCGCGTCTGTGTGTGATATGAGTTCAGTTTGAGCGTTCACCTCCGAGTCGATCTCAGCTTAAGAGTCCTGGACCATTGCTACGATGTCTTCGTCTCCGTACTGCTGTGGCCATTCTCATCAATAGCAGTACACTCCTCAACACAGCTTTCTTCTGCGTCTTCACAGCCAGGGATTTTCTTGACTAGTGGAAGAAGGTGACAGTCTTTCACTGGTGTAAAAGTTGTTTCAACAAATTCCAATGTAAGCCAGAGTGATAGGTAGGGTGGGTGGGGTGATGAGTGGTCGAAGGTCACTGCCCTTCCGTTCCCACTTTCACTGAACCTGTTCACCACGAGCCGATCAACGCTGCATAGAGGTGACACTCGCAGATGTCTCCGCATTTAATTTACGCTTTAACAAATCAATACATTGATTATTATTAATGAAATCCGCCTATTCCGAATTCCGGCTAAACCGAACAGTGATCGGTCCCAATTAGTTCGGAATAGCGGGACTCTACTGTAATAGTAATAAGAATATTAGATAATCCGAGCAGAAAGCACGCATGTTAAATTAAAAAAATATTTTCTGACGATAAAGAGTAAGTGCTGTCTTAGAGGCCTGCAACAAACTTAAAATTGTATTTTTGAATGGAAGAAAAACTCTGGTCACAATATCCACTGACCAACTAATATGTAAACTCACCCCTCCTCTTGATTTTGTGGATATTACTACGAGGTACCAGTTTCCGAACACATTGTCAGTAGATTGAAATATGGTCATTGTATTGTCAGAATATTTTTAGTTAATCTTATTATTCTTATATATGGTAATAAATATGCTCTGATTATTTAAAATAGTTATTATTTTCTTTTTAACTGCATTCAATTGATTTAACATTTATCCTGGAAAAATGTAACCTCTGTCACGACATTTCCAATTAGTACAGAATAAATAACAACTCTGTAATCCCCCCCCCATCCCCCCACATATACACACACACCAAAAGAAAAGTTTTAAAACAGTCTGATTTGCTGAAAAAGAAATGGAATATTGGAAGAGAATATGGAATAAAAGAAACATTTATTTAATGACGCGTTCACGAAATCGTTTTTATTGATAAAGGCATAAAATATGCAGACAATTGTTATTCAGATTCCAGCAGGAATCAAAGTAGATTTTTCCTATGAAAGTAGCGAATCTTTCAGAAAATGACATCGAAATTGGTACTTTGAGCTAATTTTCATCATATGAAATGACCAGTGGACACGTGCGAGGATTTTGCACTGCAGTCTAATATTTTGTAGCAATATCTAAACAATTTTTAGATGCAGGTTTAAACTTCTAAAGAAAAAACTAAATTAAAGATATCTGTGAACAACATTAGTCAAGCCAGAATATCATCTCATTTATTCCGTGAAACTTACAGTAAAAATTGATCGGAGACAGCAAAAGGCACGCACGAGAAAAAAAAATAACATCATATTTTAAATGCATTAGAAGATGACGTCATCCGTTCGGAAAAAAACATGGGACAAAGAAAAATAAATTGAATGCATATAAATTACAATTTCATCTAATATAACAAATCATACCTTTTAGACTACACGTGAAATACCACTGCTTCGATCGATCGATGGTGTTTTTTTCTTCTAAGCATTTAAATTTCAATTTTGCTTTATAATAAAAAATTTAAAGTAAACACTTTACATCACACTTTATCTTTTTGTACTTTTTTTTTATATAATCATTGCTGAGCATGATATAATGTGGTATTTTGTTTTTGTGACAACATTGATTTGAGAAAAATATTTCAGTTTATTTATGAAAACAACGCTGATTTAATTTTTAATTAAGTGTAATTTTTAATCAAAAAACGTGTTTTATCGAAATATGAGTGTACTATGTCAGAAGCAGGTTCAAAAACATTTCGAATCATACCTCATTCATTGTTGTGCGTTTTGTATGTGCACAGAAAAAGGGATGTTGACGACATAAATAACATATACCAGTGAACTCGTGCGAGGATTTCGCACTGCAGTCTAATATACTTTAGCAATATCTAACATATTTTAGCTGCAGGTTTAAATTTTTAAAGAAAAATTAAGAAAAATATATCTGTAAATCACATTAGTCAAGCCAGAATATCATCTCATTTATTCCATCAAAATTGCGGTAAAAACTGATTGAAGATAGCAAAAAGAACTCTCTTAAAACGAAAGAGCCAAAATAACTCAAGTTGAGCCGAAATCCACTCATCTCACGATTTGAAAGTCAGCTTCTCATGAAGAGTTGAAACAACTCGAGTGAACGAGTTGTTTTTAAGCAACTCATGATTGAGTTATCTCTATTTTACTCATACTTGAGTTAAATCAAATCAATGAAGGTTAAATCCAGTAGCACTTGAGTGGTTTATAACTAACTCATACTTGAGGAGGGGAAGGGGAATTAAAATTCATGGTAAAATGTAATATTTCAGTGTAAAATAATAAATTTCATGAACAGGTAGATTATTATTTTAGAAAACAAAAAGTAATTTGCATATTGAATGTATACATATCTATGTTTACATATATGTATATATTAAGTGAAAAGTATCTTTTTTGTTGTTGTTGTTGTTGTTGTTGTTGTTGTTGTTTCTGAGCTGCTTGAAATAAATACCCCCCCCCCCTCCCGACCCAAAAAGAGAATTTTAAAGAGAATATTTGAAAACATAAGAATTTCTGCTGATTTAAATATTTAATTTTTTTTTTTTTTTTTTTTTTTTTTTTGTTATAATGATTACGTTTTCTATGCAATATTATTCTATACATTGCATGATATTTTTCAGTTTATATCAATATTATCATTAAATGTTTTAATCCTAATACTATTTAGGAATATTCACACAGTGAATATACGGGAATGGAGATATTTACCTTATTTTTAACAACATATGATACAAAAAATATGGGATTTAAACAGCTTCACAAATCAAGTATATTTATTTTAAAATATTAGAAAAACAGTATATATACTAATAAAGCTACTTTTCAAAAGTTTTCGTCAACATGAAATAGATATTCTAAAGCTTTTCTTATATATTTGAGATACATTTCAAATAATCTAACTAAAATAAGAAATATAATTTGTTTACTTTAAAACAATATTTATAAAGTCAGACAAGTCAATTTTCAATTTATAGTATTATGAAAGTTAGAGTTCTGAAACATCATTAAAAATATATATATAAACAAACGCACAGTACCGCCGAGACATTTTCTTTAACCCTCTAAGCGTGTGGAACGTAATATTCCGTTCACTAAGCTCCATGTTTCACTGCAATATATGCAATGTTTAAGATAATATAATTCTATAGATTTAATGAATTTTCAAAACATTGAAGAATGATTAATACTCTCAAGGGTTACATTCATATTTGTAATTAAGTTTTATTTATAATGCTGAAATAATCATATTTTTTTAGTATTTAAAATAAAATGCAGAGAAAACAACATTACAATTTTACCCTTTTTCAAAACGCTCAGAGGGTTAAAAGATTAAATTGCTACTAAGTGCTATTTATAAATCATATTTATTGAAACAACATTTAAAAAAACTTAAAATGAGAGGCAAAGGATTTGTATAATTATATTTTAGAGCATTTTTTAATATTTATCCTTCCAACTCAAAAGATCTCTAAATGTTCGTTCGGGTGTAAATAGTCCTAAATGTTAGGGTTAAGACATATTTGTTAAAAACATTGATATAAACTGAAAATATCACGCCATATATAAAATAACTATAAATATAAAACAGAATCATTATAAAAAACATGATTAGAGTATTTAAAATAGCAGAAATTCTTACCTTTTTCAAGTATTCCTTCTTTAAAATTGCCCGTTTGAACAGCGCGAATAATATTTCAACAGTCAACAACGTGCTGCCAGTTGTCCGGAAGGCGAAATGCTTGCCTCCACTCGATGACGCATGCCTGTCGTCTGCTCAGCGAATGGTCACGTCAGCCGCATTGACATGTCCGCTCGCAAATGAGTGCTTTTTTTTATCGACTTGAGTTGCTTAGTATTCGTTCTTCTGGAGTGCATTAAAAAAATAAAAATTCAGATCAAGATGAGTGAAGCGTTTAAAAATCAACTCATTCACGATCCAATAAATTACAGCTCTTTTCTGAGAAGCCAAATCCACTCTTTCGTTTTAAGAGAGAACGCACGATAAAAAATATATATATATATTGACAATCGCATTTTAATTGCATTAGAGAATGGCATCATCCACATTTGAATTTCAGTTTTGCTTTTTAATCATAAATGTAAAATAAACAAACCCATACCAACCACGGTTATCTTTTTAGTAATGTTTGCGTTTATAATCATTGTTGAGAACGATATACTGACGTAAATTATTTTTTGTAGTAATATTGATTTGAGAAAACCTTTCATTTTCATTTATGAAAACAATGTTAATTTAATTTTTAAATAACTGAAATTTTTAATTGAAAAACATGTTTTAACGAAATGTGAGTGTACTATGTCAGAAGCATTTCGAATGATACCTCATTCATTGTTGTGCGTTTTGTACATACACAGAAAAAGGGATGTTGACAACAGAAATAATATATATGATTGAATGGTGATTGTTCGAGGTATCAAACGGCTATAACTCAAGATAGATCGATAATTTATTCTTAAACACCTGAATGTGACTACCTTAAAATTTAAGTCAAATGAGAAAGAAAATGTGACAAAAAGATTTACGTTATCGAGCGTGGGAAAATATTTTATGAGACCACCCTTATTCACAGGTTATCTAAACTTTAAAACTGCTTTTCGGATTCCTTTGTCATTTCAAATACCTAACAGTATCTAGGAAAAGGTCCTTTTCTAAGCTTAAAATTATTAAAACTTAAGCTTATATGCACGCTCCACAATCGTATAAGACTTACAAATCTTGTCATTATATCAACAGAGTATGTTATTTTGTACCAATTCTTTTACATAATAGATATTATCTGAGAATTTTCATTAATGGAAGAAAGGGAAGTTTAATTCAGTACGTGATTTCTTTTTTTCTGTTTAAATGTTATTTTACGTATTTCTAGACCAAATAATGTTAAATTATTTTCCTGTTTCATATCTAAAGTTATCTGTTTCTTATTTATACTTATACAAATTACGAATGGCAAAAGAAAACATAATTTAATTAATATGTAAAAAGTATTAATTATTTTGTATTATCAAAACTAGTAATTTACGTAAAGTTATGTGATGCACAATTCGTAAATTAATTTTTTTAACATAATATAAGTTACCTGATTTTGATATATTTTTTAAAACTCTTCTTGCCTGTTTATTGCTTAATTGCACATTATTTTTGCATTTTTTTTTTATTTTACTAATAAACTAATAATAATCATATTTAGTATTTAATTTTTACTCAAAGATATGTTTTTTAATACAGTGATTTTTTAGAGAGTTGAGTTCTTGGGCGCCAACTGAAGGTTTGCGCACAACATCTCTGGCGTACCCTGGTTTTCACTAGATAATAGTCAACATTAGGTAAAATGAGTATCGGAGTAACCAGTAATTTACGTAAAATTATGTGATGTACAATTCGTAAATTAATTTTTCTAAACATAACATAAGTTACCAGTTTCTTATTTATACTTATACAAATTACAAATGGCAAAAGAAAACATAATTTAATTAATATGTAAAAAGTATTAATTATTTTGTATTATCAAAACTAGTAATTTACGTAAAGTTATGTGATGCACAATTCGTAAATTAATTTTTTTAACATAATATAAGTTACCTGATTTTGATATATTTTTTAAAACTCTTCTTGCCTGTTTATTGCTTAATTGCACATTATTTTTTATTTTATTTTTATTTTACTATAAACTAATAATAATCATATTTAGTATTTAATTTTTTCTCAAAGATATGTTTTTTAATACAGTGATTTTTTAGAGAGTTGAGTTCTTGGGCGCCAACTGAAGGTTTGCGCACATCTCTGGAGTACCCTGGTTTTCACTAGATAATAGTCAACATTAGGTAAAATGAGTATCAGAGTAACCAGTAATTTACGTAAAATTATGTGATGTACAATTCGTAAATTATTTTTTCTAAACATAACATAAGTTACCTGATTTTGATATATTTTTTAAAACTCTTCTTGCCTGTTTATTGCTTAATTGCACATTCTTTTTTCATTTTTTTTTTTATTTTACTATAAACTAATAATAATCATATTTAGTATTTAATTTTTACTCCAAGATATGTTAACATTAAACAACACTCAAAGTCAACACTCAAACAACACACATAAACTCATCTTTCTTTTGTAAAGAAAAACATTACTCAAAGATATGTTTCTTAATACAGTGATTTTTTAGGGAGTTGAGTTTTTAGGTGCCAACTAAAGGTTTGCTCACAACATGTCAGGAGTACCCTGGTTTTCACTAGACAATAGTCAACTTCAGGTAAAATGAGTATCGGAGTAACCAAAAAAGGTGACTCCACTCTTATCATTACGTTTTTATCCCTTATTCATAAGTAAATTTATATAATATAAGTAATATAAACTAAATGTGTGCAACAGAAAAAAATTCAATATCAAATTCCATGCACTATTATATTAATGTACGTTCAAGCCGATTAAAACAAAACTGCCGGACAATAATAACATTGTAATTGTACAACAATCTGTACAATCACAATCACAAACATTTTTTCTCAATACCTTTATTTTATACTTCTTTTTTCAAAGATTTAGAGGGGTAGTTTTTTCTCTATCCTCCCTGCATACTACGAATATCCCACACTGCAGAAAATTGCTCGTAAAACACAAGACTAATCTTTTCCTGACAAATTAATGCATTATTCTGACAGGTAATACATTAGAATTTGTATCCATGTTACGCTGATGCTGGTAAGTTATGGGCCTCCTAATTGGAGTAGGTTACTTAGCCCAATTAAACAATAACTACCCACATTTAACCAACTGGGGCAAGGGTTAATACCTCGCTCCGGAACCACTGGGTGTTGACTTAACAGGTAAAAGGCGTGATCGTTGCTTCTGGGCGTAGGTGAAAATTAGAGTAATTAAATAAATAATACACTTACTTCTAAATTCCCTTAATTAATTAACTCTAATTAGAAAAAAATAAGCTTTTTGCGTTGTGATTTTTTTACGCCGACCTACGTCATATAAAGCGTGACTAGACAAAGTATACGAATATCCAACATACCTAAAAATTATAAACTAGTCCGTCTGTTAAATCAACCAAATATAAATAAACAATTAATTAAGAAAAAAAACTACTCGATACAGTATGGGTAATTGTTGGTATGGGTAATTGTCTGTATGACTGTATGAAGTATGGGTATGGTCCCATATAAATTTAAAACAGAGATTTAAACTTAAATGAAAATATTTATGAACAGATATTTACAAAACATAAAAAGATAAAAAAAATCAAAATAAAGAATTGTGAAATATAAGTAAAATACTATAAGAGAATAAATCATTAACTTATTAATGAGCCACTTATTGACCCTACTGAAGCACTCTCGTACTTTAACATAATCGCACTTAAGAAGGTGCGAAATCAAAAATTGCATTAAATGAGTACTTATATATACAATGTGCCCGCTAAAGTCCGTTGTCACCCCAATAATTTCTGAACGGCAAGAGTTATAGCAATAAAAGTGGGGTCTAGGTAGAGTAAAGTTGACATGCGCTATTCAAGGAAACCACTTACAGTGCCACCTGGTGGCTAAATGTGGAGTTAGCGTTCTTATTTCAAAAACTCTACGAGATACGGAAAAAAAGTCAATTACAAAGTTGTTCAGCTTCATCGATTTATTACAAAAAAAACATCTTGCTCACAAAAATGATACAAATAAAAAGCACAAAGCGCTCATGTGTTTGATCGCGTTGTACAAAACTGCACTTATCGGAAATGAGGCTCATCTATCTGTGATATTCAAAATGGTGGCCTCAGAAACAATACACATCTGGACACGTGATTTCATTTCCCGCTGCACATTGTACAAAATAGAAGGTGACACGCTGGCACAAGCATCCGTAAAAAGGTTTCGAAGTTCCTGCAATGTTGGTGGAGGAGTTGCATACTCTCGTTTCAAGTATCCCCACCATTTATACAAAATGGAAAAAAATATTTTTTCGCGTCATGTGATAGTAAGATTTATTTATGTAAAGATGAATACTGTATAGCTATTGACAATTGAAACTCTGGAGTGTGACACATTTTCTCTTTTCTTCCGCATTATGTCCCGTTACAATTTTGAGAGTTTCGAACCAAATAAATATGCATTTTACGTCTTCTACTTTTAACATTACTTTATGGAAGGTGTCTTCTCTTACTAAATCGATGATGCTGAACAACTTTGTAATAGACTTTTTTCCCGTATCTCTTACCATTTTTTAAATAAGACCGCTAACTCCAAATTTAGCCGCCAAGTGACGCTGTAAGCGGTTTTTTTGTATAGTGCATGGCAACTTTACTATACCTAGACCCCGGTTTTATGACTACAGCTCTTGCCGTTCAGAAATTTTTGGGGGGACAACGGACTTTAGCGGGCACACTGTATATAAATGTCTATTAGTATTATAAATATAAAAATTAAAGGTTAGACAATTTCTCTACATTTTCCTTATCCACTCCTAACATTTCTATTCTTTTTAGGTAATACACAGAAAAACGAAGGGAATAATCATTTGGTTACCTGTCACCTTCAGAACCCATCTGAACTCGATGACAGTCCTTCACATTTACCAGGATAAGCACGGATCCCTTCCTTGTAAGCATATTAAGACTCGGCGTTTATATTACATCTATGGCATAACATCTACACTAAGGGAGTCATCCTTCTTTGGAGTACAAGACTGCTGCTAATTTTTAAAAACTTCTAGAGAACCAAACTTTTTCATGATGTTGCATCTTGCTCTCTCTAGAATCCAATGTCCGCAACTTTCACTTTTTTCGCTGGGGTTTTTCTTCAAACCCCACACCCAGAAAAAAGTTTTGTTGAATCAAAAAAAAATTTGGTTGACCCAACAAAACTTTTCGTTTAAATATGGGTCAATGGAAATTTTGTTTGAATCAACAAAAAAATTTTTGTTGATTTTTTTTGCAATTCCAAAAAAAAATTTTGTATCGTCAGCAAAAAAAAATGTTTTGTTAATTTAAGTAAAATGGTTCAATTTTACTTGAATTAACAAAATTTTTTTTGTTACATAGATATATACTATGTGTTATTTTAACAATCTATTTTCTTTTTTCAACAAAATATATTTGTTTGTTTAAATAATAAAATATGTTGTATTACGAATTTGTTTTGTTTATACTACAAAACCTTTTGTTAAATGAACCAATCTAAACATGCAATTTTAACTATTTTTTAATTCCTTTTCAGCAGTGAATTACGCCCGAAAACCTTGAATAATAACAAGAGAATTTTTATCCTGCTTTTATTCAAGCGAAAACCGTGAGAGTGAAAATTGCCCAAGCCGGGAGTCGATCCTGGGTCCTCAGAACAGCGATCTGAGGCTCTACCACTGAGCTACAAGGAACGATATCTGAACTCGGCATTTCTCACTTTTATATATGTCGGAACGGCTGAAATCGCAGCACAAGATGGAAATGTCATCAGGCGCACGCAAATTTCTGCGGCAAACATGAGGGGACAATACAAAGCCCAGCATACGGCAACACATAGTTAATTTTTAATTCATTTTCAGCAGTAAATTACGCCTGCAAAAAGCGGGATAAAAATTCACTGTTATATTTTACCAGTGTACTTTCTTCCAGTACCAGAGTACTTACGTACCAGAGTACTTTCTTCTTGTAAAGATAGAAAAAGTAATAAATGGGACAGGGGGATTTTAAAAACTACCTTGGTCCGTCCCAATGAAAAAAAGTTTTAATTATCCAAAAATTATGTTAATCCTTTAATTATATAGCTATATAAGTCAAATAAATCGAGTTACTTTCAAAGATTACAGACGTAATTCACTGCTGAAAATGAGATAGAGCTATTGCAGAAATCGCAAAAAATGCAACATAGCAGCGCCACCTGTTGCGCGATTGACACCAAAAACTAATCAGCAACAATTTATATCTGGAAGTAACTGAATATAAAGTTTTATTAAATTTCGTGCATTAGTTCTTGAGATAGAGCGCCCACAAAATTTTTGTCACATACAGACAGACAGAGTCATTGTCTAAAAACAGTCAAATCGTGTTCAGGACCTTCTAAAATCCGTCGGAAACCGAAAGTCGAAAATTTTCATAATTCCAATACTTTCTTCTTGTAAAGATAGAAGAAAGTAATAAATGGGACAGGGGGATTTTTAAAACTACCTTGGTCCGTCCCAATGAAAAAAGTTTTAATTATCCAAAAATTATGTGAATCCTTTAATTATATAGCTATATAAGTCAAATAAATCGAGTTACGTGAGAGAGTTATGGCTACTACATAACAATTTAAATTTTGAAAAAACAACAAAATTTTGCTGGAATTACAAAATTATTGTAAAATTCAAAAAACAGATTTTGTTAATTCAAGTAAAATTGATGAAATTTTGTTAAAATTTTGTAAGAGTGTTAACAATATTTTTTTGTCCAAGCAACAAAACCAACTTTTTTACTTCAACTAAAATTTTTGCTAAAACAACCAAAATGTACTCAACAAAACATGTTTTGTTGTTTTAATCAATTCCTTTTTCTGGGTGCATCGAAAATATGGGGCTGACTTTCCCCTCATCACTCATAAATCTGCTATCATAATTATGCCATCTGCATCCGACAAGCTGTAAATTTTTAAAGTTGTAAAACTGTCGTTCGTAAGAGCTATAATTGTTCGATTCGCAGACCATTGACTCTGAAAGTAATAATAATAAAAAAAAACATCTGGGTGATCATCTCTTTTTTCCCCAAACGAATGTAGAAAGACATCATTGGAAAATGTAGGTGTTATTGCTTCCCCATACAAAAATGTACATTATAAAATAGGATCAACAATTTATCCATAGAAAATCACTCATAAATATGCATATTACAAAATAAGATCACTCATTAATTCATAAAAAATCATTCATAGATATGTACATTACAAAATGAAATCAATTAATTAATTTGCGGAAAATCGCGTAATAATGTCTTTTCATTACGAATTGTAATCAATTTTGTTAAAATTTGGGGGGTGGTTCTGTAAACAATCTGTAAACAATCAAACATATTTGACAAAACTGTACGTTTGAATGTAAACTACTATTAACTAACTTTAACTTTAACTTATAATTAACATCTAACTTTTCCCAGAGAAGCGCAAATCTTATGAGTTGCTTTTAGGTAGCTTTCAATACAAAAAAGTAGAAAGCTACCTATTGCAGCCGTTCGGAGGAAAGCAGTTCCGGAAAATTTCGATATATTTTCACCGATCATGACCCCCCAGACCCCAAAACCACCCTCCGTTCAAATGTTGATTTATATATATATATATATATATATATATATATATATATATATATATATATATATATATATATCCATATATATATATATATATATATATCCATATATATATATATTGTTGTGAGCTCGGGGTTCGAAAGGACTGATGCCAATATATAAGAACAATAAAAAGGCTTTATTCACTATAAACAGTGCAATACGAACACCAATATCTTCTGAAAATTACAAGATATTCAGTAATCTTCAAATCCAATAAAAGCACAGCAAAATTTCACACAGAAACAATGCGTTCAATACGACGTATCAACGACAAAATCAATCCGAGAAACACAGTTCTCAATGCAAAGCCTCTCGTATGAATTCAATCGCAGTTGACAGACAACTAACTAACTGGACTGGTGGAGGTCCCTTATATAGGCTTCAGAGATCTTTCCAGATTATTCCAGAGCTTTCAGATGCTAGAAATTACCAGAAAGTGCTTTAACTTTCGATAGAGAACCCAAGCAAGAAAGGATCCCAATGTATAGGTATAAGGGGGGGGGGGGGGGGGGGGGTTGCACAAAAAGTCGCCAAATCCGTCGCCAACTTGGCGACATTTGGCGATATATCGCCAAATTTGGCGACAAAAATAAGTCGCCAAAACCATCGCCAACTTGGCGAAAAACCCATTCCTTGGCGATTTTCCAATAGAACTCCATTATAAAACCGATGCTGTAAGGTTGTTTTTCTTGCAAAGCACCTGAGGCCTTTAGCATTGAGTTACATGATGCTCAATAGGAAATACATTAATATTACTGCAATTTTCACAATAATAAAATAAAATAAATTTAAACAAATGGAATATTTACAGATATATACAAAATTCATAACAATATATATATATATATATATATATATATATATATATATATATATCTGAGCTATGTCATACGATAACGCTCGTATTTATAAATCAATTTTGATGAAACAAATTGTGTGTATTAAGCTCACCAATGTCTCGACCGAGTTTGTTGGCCAGCTTGGTCCGCCATTTTGTTTCAAGATGGCGGCCAATTAAAAATTTAAAACTAAAATAAATATACAAAAAAGTTAAAAATTCAAATTTATTTTTTAATTTAGTGTTAGGCCTTGATACGAGAATCCAGAGCATTTTTTGGTTTATCTCTATCTTATAAAATGGCTAAGATAGAGCAGTTTGAAATTCTAGGGTGGCTGACATTTTGAAACAAAACAGCACATTAACGCGATTACTCGCAAATTATTTTCTTTCATTGTTGTAATAATTTTCCCAATCATACGCATAAAACTATACATTCATATCCGTTAGCGCCAAATTCTCGCCAAAATTGGCGACATTTGGCGAAATATTGCCAAATTTGGCGACCAAAATAAGTCTTCATAAACGAAATGCCAAATTATTGGCTATTGCTCAATAATTTGGCGAATTTCTTATTCAAATTCAGTATTAACGAATCTTTTGTAACCGTTTCTTTGCATTTTAACTTGCTGTTTTCGTGTAACGTTAGCTAAAATTTTAAAACGAAGATATAGGAAAGCTACCTTTTCCTCCCGGTACTGGCCAGAAGGACTTTTTAAATTCTTTCAGGATGGAAAAAAACAGCAAAAGTAATAAAAATTACATAAAAGAGTCAGTTTTCCTGTAATTTTTTAAATAAATGACAAGATAAATGACATTGATTGACCAAAGGAATACAAGGCCCTTTTTAAATACAATTATGGTCGTTCTCTACTTAACAATAAATTTGTGCTGCAAAATAGCGCATGTTATTTTTACAAAATAAACTGTATCTCTCTTTCAAATCGATATAAATCAAAACAAAAAAAAATTGCGAAAGGGTGATATAAAGCATCATTTCTGGAAATTCGGAGCAGTTGTTGAATATATTTTTTGTGCCCTTCCAGTTTTATTTTCGCAGCAAATTTTAAGACTATAGCTACATTTACACATGTTTTTATGGCATGTTCAGTAAAATTTTGAACGAAATCGAGAATTTCGCGTTAAAAGACTTTTCTTTTTTGGTATAATCAGGTGGTAGAAAGTTTGCGTGCTACAAGTAGCGAAACTACAGTTTCTCATTACATTTTTCTCATATAGTTTGTAATGTAATGCGCTATTTTTTGAAAAATGTAATGTAGTTAGAAGAGCGATACAAAAATCACTAGTTTGTAGCACGCATCAACGTAACTTTTAACGTTACTTCCAGAAAAAAATAATGCCATTTTACAAATTATTTTATCGCTCCTGCTTCTTCTGAGCAAGGTGCTGTGTTCAGGTGCAGTGCTGTACTCTGCTCGTGTAAGTAACAAATTTCAGTTTCAGCGTGTAGCAAAGTGCTGGTATGGCCATCGTACTTCGAAAATGTTCTTGCTCATCAGATTGTAATTTTAAACCAGTTTCCAAATTTATTTTTCATGTGTCAAAAGTATCATCAGTCAACACCAATTTTACTTCGCTTATTTTACAAATACTCACATTTTGCGCAATGGTAACTCGTTGAGATTCCTAGGTATGACCAATTACATCTAACCTTTATAATATTTACGGAGCATAGTTTTGGCGGATTTTTTTTTCTTCTTCTTTCTAGTTGTTATTTAAGATTGTACAATCGTCCGTTTTTTTTTCTTTACTTTGCCGCAAATGTAACTGGTACACCAATCTATTAGCAATAACGTCTGCTAATTAGTGATATATTTAAGTTTTGCTTAGAAGGTCATGTACATACAGAAAGTGTATTAAATTTTAAAATGTTCAATACTAACATCTATTTTTGACATCATATTTGAATTCTTTGATAAAAATTACTTTCGGATACCAAACGGAAAGTCATTCGGTCAAGTAGTTTGGGAAATATGGAAGTTTAAGTTTAGAACTCCCAATGTTAAATTAATTTTGGATCGTTGCAAAACAGATTTCAATGCAGGTAGTTGTTGAAGTATAACTTAAAAACTACTCCGCGGAATGAGCTATACTTTTGAATTCGCGTATTTGAAGCTTCTAGAAATCTATCTTTGTTAAACAATTCGTCTCTTTATAAATAATGAAGAAAATATATACTACTTTGTTGACTAGAAATAGACATTGATATTAAAAGAAAAAATATCCTTTAGAGATGTGACCCCTCTCCATCCCCAAATTTTACTCTTTCATTAGTAATTTAACGTTTATATCGTTTTAAAATTTCGATAAAGTAGTAATTTTAATTCAGTTTCCTCTTCAGTAACATTTGTCATATCATATATATATATATTTTTTGCATATTCTTTAAATAAGATCACGAACCGCGTACACGTTTATTATAAAAAAAAATATGTAGCCATTATTTTTTAAGAGAAAAAAAACATATAACAACTTCATTTTCCAGATAGAAAAATAATGTCCAAAATATTAACTCAACTGCACGTTAAAATAAGTACACTGCCTCTAAAAGTTAAGGTACAACCAGTTTTTTGACGCTCACTATTAAAAGAATGAAAATAAAGGTAAAAAATATGGTTTATATGAATGATCATAAGTAACTTCAATAAAATCTTATGAAAAAATTATTGGATACTTATATTTTTGTCAGGAGGAACTGCGAATATCCCACTTTGGGAATTTGTGTGAAGTTTTTTTTTATGGTTGATGATCTTAAATTGTTGGTACTAAAATAGTTTTGTTTATGTCTAGGAGATGTCGTTTACTTGATTCGTTAAGATGCCAGGCAATCTGATGGATGGAAATGGGGCAATCACAAGCTGGTGCTGCACGACGTCTTAATGTGTCTCGTAGTGTGGTCCAAAGGCTCTGAGATCAATTTGAATCCAAAAATTCAGTATCAAGAAGACTTGTTCCAGATCGCTCATCGGTTACAACCCTTGTACAAGATCGATTTCTAGCTCTTTGACCCGAAGGAGGAGCATCACTACTGTGGCTCAGCTCATTTCAGATTATCGTAAAGCAACAGAGATGACAATACCTACGATTACGATGGATAGACGTCTTCACAATTAAGGACTTTATGCAAGACGACCCGTTGTGTGTGGCACTCTTAATCGACAACACAAAAGTGCCCGTTTAGGTCGGCCAAGAGAGCACGTTACCTGGAACACACAACAATGGGCTTCCATACTGTTCAAAGATGAATCCCGGTTTGCTTTGGAGAGTGATTCAGTTCGTGTGCTGATCTGGAGAGAACAAGGCATCAGATTCTACCTATGTAACATTGTTGAAACACACACTTTTAGAGGAGGTGGAGTCATGGTTTGGGCTGTAATCTCTCTTTTGGTCACAGTAACTTCCATGTGTGCCATGGAAGAATTCTGACTACTGTGAAATATCGAGACGAGATCCTTGCTACGTTTGTCACACCGTATGGTGGTGTTATTGGCGATGAAGTAATCTGAATGGTTGATAATGCCCGATCGAAGCGAGCTGTCGTTGATGAATATCTAAAGGATCAAGGTTTGGAGCAAATGGAATGGCCAGCACAATCTTCGGACCTTGATCCTACAGGGCATCTTTGGGACTATCTCAGCAGACAGGTAGCTGCCGTAAGTCCTCCTCCAAAGTCGATAAATGAGCTGGAACAAGCATTGCTCCATGTATGGAAGTTGTTTCCCTTTCCATTGTCCGACAATTTAATTGACAGTATAGAAAGTAGATGTTACAAAGGCATTACAAGTAGGGCCGGACACACGACGTATTAAAATCCATTTATTTAATTTTTTATCACTCAAAACTGCTATATCAAACAGTGGACTTTTGCAAAAAATGCAATTTTTTATTTGTAAATCATGCTTGATGTTAAAATTAAGTAAAATTCAATAAATAACTGTTAAAAACACAATTCTACTAAATTTCATGTTTTTATCTTCATTTGTTTTCAAATTAGACATAAAAGTATGGTTGTACTTTAACTTTTGGAGGCCAGTGTATTTAAAAAAAACTTACTTGCAAAATAAAATATATTAAAAGTTTTTTCAATCATGGAATTAAATAACTGAAATTCTCTAAAATTGTAAGTATTTATACACTAAAGCAGTATTTTTTTTGATTGTTTAAATTTGAATTCAATAAGCATTGCAAATACAGTCACGAGTATTTGGTATGCACCAGTTTTCTTCGCCAAATCGCGTGACGCCAAATTACTTTTGCAGTAAAAACTCAATAATTTATTATTATTATTATTATTATTATTATTATTATTTTACAGAATTTTTACTGTAATTCGGCAGCTAAATTTCGCTGATGTTATATTAGGTACATATGGATAATCACCAGTGATTTGTTTTTTTTTTCAAAATATTCTAAGTATGCTCTTTAAGGAGTCATTATTTGTTAGATAAACGAAACAATTAATAAATACACGAGTAAGCAGTTATTTTGTGTCCCAATATAATATTTACTATAAGGACAATAAATAAAAGTTATGCAGAATATGATTATGTATAAATTATTATGTGTGATTTGAATCTTTTGGCAAAATTTATCTTCTAACAGTACTGAAGTAGTGATTACTTTTGAAAAGTAAATTGTGATCACTATTTTTGAAAACAAGTAGCTCTAGGTGTAGTTAACTATATTTTTTATAAAGTAGATAGATGTAGTTGGAGTTCACTACAAGAATTTAAAACAAAATCTAGTCACTAAGGCAAAGTTATTATATATAATATATATATATATATCACCATTACGTAAAATATAGGGCCTGAAATCATATCAAATTTGGAACATCTGCAGCTTGTCAAATCAAATCAAACTTTCCAGAATTTAAAATCCTATAATTTTTTAATCAATCCGAATTTTATGGACGGGATTAGAATTTGAATGCACGTTGTGAGACACGAGGGACAAAGAATAACCAAAACCTATCAATCCGTCAGGTGCATTGTGTTCATATGAAGTAAATTTCTTTCTGTTGTTAAATATTTTCTAGGAGTATTAAGGGACCATAAAAATTTTCCCGCTTCAAAAAATAATCTTTTTTTTCACGCATTTTCTGAATGTCTGACATTTTATAAACTTTCTTTCGAAGCCATTTTTAAAATTTTAAGCACATATAGATGATATAATGATTATAGCGCTCTTGAGCACACAGTGCACGAGCGAGCGGTAGTTGTTACAAACAGATTTTCTTGAAAAATGTTTTTAAGTTTCTACCAGAAATATCTCAAAAACACATAAACCGATTTTCTTTGGAGTTTTCTTTTCTTTTTAATTTTCTTTCTTTATTTTTTTCTTCATGCTTATATATTTTTATGCTCAGAGTTTCTGTAGTCCTTGACCGACGCTTTTTAACACTTTCCAACCTAGTTGAAAAGTGTTTATGACTTCGGTTTGTCTGGCCGTCTGCCGTCTGCCGTCTGGCCGTCTGTCCGTGCTCTAACTCCCGTAAATATGCTCGGATTGCCCTGCAATTTTTATATGTTATAATCGTTATCTATAGCATGTTCCCTATTTCAACGGAAGTGTGTAGCACTTATAGTTTTTTTACAGGGACACTCAAAAGAATTCCGTTACATTGCGGTCTATGGGGAAAAATCATTTGCGGTTTATTTAAATAATGTTTCACTATTTTAAACGCATTGAAATTTATATATATCACTAAGGTGCATTAGAAGAAGCTTAATATGGAATAGGGTGTGCATAGCACTTATACTTACTTTACAGGGACAGTCAAAAGAATTCCGTTACATTACGTCTATGGAGAAAAATCGTCTGCGGTTTATTTAAATAATGTTTCACTATTTTAAACGCATTGAAATTTATATAAGGTTCATTACAAGAGACTTACTACAGAATATTGACTACAGAATATTGTGTGTATAGCAGTCATCGTTCATTTACAGGGACACACAAAAGAATTCTCTACTGTATGTTAACAATAATTCCTGGAAGTGCGTTTTAAGTTACTGAATGCGATTTTAATTTTAAATCGCTTTTTGTCTATTACGTGGTGTGTATAAATTCTGTATATCCTATACAGAGAAGCACAAATGTTCGGGAACACATTTCCGTATTATTTAACTCCAGACGGAGAATTTTAAACTGTGCTACGTGTTTCCTAACTGAACTAAAATTTAGCATCCTATGTAGTATATATACAAATCTATAGATCCTATACAGGGCTGAATAAAAGTGTTCGGATTACTTAGATGTTATCTTTTAGCTTATTAAAGAGTATGATTCGTAAAATTATTTTGAAAGCGTTGGAAAGTGTTACATAATCTATGCTTGACGCATGATTTTTCGTTCTTGTTTATATTTTTAATTCGTTCGTTTTTTATGAACAAAACCAAATCAGTTTTTTTTTTGTTGAAAACTCATAAATTAGACTTTATAGTCAGCCATTTTGTTAGCAATACAATTTTTTTTAAAAATCGACTAGATAATTATGTATATTAGCGTGCTTTTTGTTTAATTAATTTCAGATGAAACCATTCAGACAAATATCTGGTATTTTTGAATGCTATACATGCCATGCAACATAAGGGGAAAAGCAGAACTAGAAATGTGCTTTTTTCAATAGAAATGTAAAAAAATTTGGTTTTTCAAAGTTCAAAATATGTGTTTTTTATGAACCTACATATCAAACTATAACATAACAAATAATTATCAACCTACTACAAAAATCTACATATTTAAGCTACCGCGCATGCGCGGTAGCGTATTACTGCTTGCACGGCAGCGTATTACTGCTTATTTTACTGTTTAATACTGTTAATTTTACGGTATAATACTGGCAGCTGGGTGCCAGTTTTATACTGTAAAATCAACAATTATTTTTTGCAGTGTAGTATCTATTTACCGTTGCCGGGAATTTTTAATATCTGAAGAGGTCATTAAAAGATTTGTAACGATTAATAAGAAAGTTCTACGGTAATTCTTTTCTGATTTTTCCAATCTTAAGCTACTTTTCTAAAATAAAACTTAAGCATTTTTGCGCAACTACAAGTAAATCTGTAAGTTTACTTCAGTTTTCCTCTCCGAGTGATAATTCTTAGCTTTTCCACAAACTTTTTTTTTTTTTTTTTTTAACATCTTTTATGATGTTAACGCGAAAGTGATTTTTATTCAAATAGATCCATCCCGAAAAGAAATTCTGGCAAAGTTACTACGGCACTCTTGTGTCATAATTTAAAAAGATTTTTATTTAGAAAATGAACTTTAGCTTTAGAAATGAATTAATTTAATAACACGCTTCAGTAACAAACAAGTGGATTTTTCATTGCTAAACTAAACGTTAAGCAGACAGAGTGAAAAATGTCCATGGATGTATTATAAATATAATACATCCATGAAAATGTCCCAAGCCGGGAATCGAACCCGGGACCCCAGAATGGCGCTCTTAGGCTCTACCACTGAGCTAATGAAAAAACCACTTGTTTGTTACTCATTAGTTTCGGGCGAATTTCACTCCTGAAAAATTAATTGAAAAATTAATTGGAATTCACGCTTTAGCATTCACAAATCACACAGAATAGTGTTTCAACATTTGTAACGCACAGAAAAGCAGTAAATCACGCAGTAGTACAGTTTATGTTCGAATTATGTAAGAATTTACGTTTAAATAATACACTGCAAAGGTAAAGAACGTAAAAAGTTGCCTTTTATTTAAAAAATAAAATAAAATAAATAAACTGTATAAAATATCAATCAAGTATTATACACTTTATTTTTACAACTGAATATTATTATGAGAATGACTAATATAATTATATAAGTTTATTTATTTATTTTTTACATAGGGATCTTAATTAATGTTAATTTAGCCTCACACAATACATAACAATTGTTTATTAGATACACAATATGAAAGTTTAGGGGGTATATTAACAGTCTTAAAAATATTTTGTAACACTTTCCAACCTAACTGAAAAGTGTTTATGACTTCGGTTTGTCTGGCCGTCTGTCCGTACTTTAACTCGCGTAAATATGCTCGGATTGCCCTGAAACGTTTGTATGTTATTGTCGTGTACTATACAGATGGTCGACAAAATAATACGAACACTCATGAAAAATGGTGAAAAGAGCAATATCTAGAAAAATACATCAGGAAAAATACATGAATACATATATCTTCTCAGAACACATTAAATAAATCAGAGTAACGATGCATACATAAGGACTTATAACGAAATAGTTCCAACATGGATTGCAGTTACCTGCATATAGCCAAGCTAATGTAGCGCCATCTGCTCACGGCAAATTACACAAACGCCACCTGAACAAACCTGAAACTGCAGGTGTGTAAACAGTATAGTATAAGTTATATATTTCCGTGAAGATTTTTTTCCCGAAACCCCATAGGGGACTGTCAACAAATTGAAAAAGAACGAATATCTTTTGGATAACCCTGTAAAAACTAATGTAGCAAAAGCGTTCAAACTCGAGATTATTAATAAGTGGCTTATTGTAATATACTGTGTTCAGTTTTATGAGGATAGCATGTATACTCGTAGAGAAATTAAGGATTTTATAAAAACAGTCCCAAATTTCGCCTAGTTTTTTGCTTATAATTTGCAGAGTTTTTAATATAAAAAAAAGTTATTTTCAGAAAATATGACACACAACATTGTACATAATACTCTGCAATCAGAATAAAAAAAATAATAAAAATTGGATGAAAAATGAGCAGGTTTACTAAAAAAATGTTTCACTGTGCATGCGCGAATACAATCAAAATATAATATGCATAATGTATTAGCTAAGTATATAGCGCAACTTTTGTGAAAGTCTTAAAATCATAGCTTGAAAATTCTGTAAATTATCGTCGATAGAATAAGCTCGAAATCCGTTGTTCACAAAAAGAAGCAAAAAGATGAGGTGTTGTATCAAATATCTGTTGATTAGTGCCAAGATAGCGTACACAATATTGCATGTACTACTATATTTGGATACAACCCCTCATATTTTTGCTTCCTTTTGGGAACAACGGATTTCGAGCTTATTCTATCGACGATAATTTACAGAATTTTCAAGCTATGATTTTGAGACTTTCACACAAGTTGCTCTATATACTTAGCTATTACATTATGCATATTATATTTTGATTGCATTCGCGCATGCGCAGTGAAACATTTTTTAGTAAACCTGCTCATTTTCCATCCAATTTTTGTTATTTTTTAATTCTGATTGCAGAGTATTATGTACAATGTTGTTTGTCATATTTTCTGAAAAGAACTTTTTTTTATATTAAAAACTCTGCAAATTATAAGCAAAAAACTAGGCGAAATTTGGGACTGTTTTTATAAAAACCTTAATTTCTCTACGAGTATACGCGCTATCCTCATAAAAATGAACACAGTATATTACAATAAGCCACTTATTAATAATCTCGAGTTTGAACGCTTTTGCTACATTAGTTTTTACAGGGTTATCCAAAAGATATTCGTTCTTTTTCAATTTGTTGACAGTCCCCTATGGGGTTTCGAGAAAAAATCTTCACGGAAATATATAACTTATACTCGTACTATACTGTTTACACACCTGCTGTTTCAGGTTAATTCCTCATGTATTTTTCTAGATATTGCTCTTTTCACCATTTTTCATGAGTGTTCGTATTATTTTGTCGACCATCTGTAGCATGTTCCTTATTTCAACTGAAGTGTGTAGCACTTATAGTTTTTTTACAGGGACAGTCAAAAGTATTCCGTTACATTACAGTAAATGGGAAATAATCGTTTCAAGTGCATTTTGATGATGCTACACCATTTGAAACATGATTGAATTGATATATAATTAAGAAGCGCATTAAAACATGCTTTTTGTATAATATGGGGTGCAAAGCATTAATTATTCATTTACAGGGTCAAACAAAAGAATTCTGTTAGGCATTGTTCTATGGGGAAAAATCGTTTGCAGTGTAATTTAGTGATATTTCACTATTTCAAACATAATGAAAATTATAGGCATTACTGAAATGCACTATAAATTGCTCTCTTCAAAGTGTGCTGTGCATTGCGTTTATTTACAGGGACACACAAAAGATATCGGTTACAGTGCATGTGCGATATTTACAGTCTATGTGATAAGTGCGTTTTCAACTTTGGTTTGCGTTTTAAGTTTAACTAAATTTGTTTCATAGTACGTGTGCGTTTATAAACTCGGTTGTTCATATATAGGGCTACACAAGGGAATCCGTAAGTATTACAGACTATGAGACTGAATTGCTGAAGGGTAGTTTTACGCATTTTCCTGCTGAACTATATTTAGTAGACTAATAGAAGTTTGTGGAATATAAATAAATTCATATACAGGGCTACGCAAAGAAAAGGATACATTGTCGTTTACGGTTGGTAATTGCTGCGAGTGAGTTTTAAGTTGCCTTTTAGCTTAATATGTGGTGTGTACAAAAGTCTTCAGACAATATACAGGGCTGTACAAAAGATTTCGAGTGCATTTCCATCGATTGGCGAAAATTGCTGAATGTGAATATTGTAATAGAACTAAATTTTATCACGCTATATATTCACAGCTATTGATCATATACAGGGCTGCACAAAATAATTCGATTACTTTTTTGACACTGGAAGATAATTTCGAAAACTGTATATTTCAATGTGTTATATGTTTTCTAACTATTTACTTATATATCTTCTTTCCCCTTATTTAACGGTGAAGTTTCGTTACAGTTTTCTGGCTGTGTTGGAAAGTGTTTCATAATCTATGCTTGACGCATGATTTTTCGTTCTCGTTTAATTTTGTAGACATTTAAGGAATAAGAGATTTTACTTATATTATCACCATCGCACATAATATTACATTAGTTCATTGACGGTATATGCAAGTCAAAAAGTTGTCTAAAATGGATTTATTCCTGTCCCTCGCTATTCCGTCTTAGCAGGTTTTACTACATTTAAAAGTTCTATCAAAATGCTTAGCTCATTCTTCTTTCCCATAACACAAAAATGAAAAAAGAAGATTAAAACCTTCCCATCTCAGTACTAAATCACTTTCGAAAATAACTGTAACTGTCCAGTACAACCAACAGTTTACTTTGCTATAAACACAGATCTGAGAACAATAATCATTTATATTTTCTCGACCTCTATACACCCCCGCCGGCAACCTTGAACCATTAGTGGTAGCAGCACCCCTAATGGAATCTCGATGCGAACGTATGGAAAAACAGATAAATTATTCAGAGCAGAACATTATGTTGCTCTGAAGCTAAAAGATGCAGTAAAAGTGGTATGACCTGGATTTCTTTTAAGAAGTTGTCGGCGGAAAAATTGTAGCTGAGTTGTAACTCTTCTTAAATCACAGTGGGTTATGACTGTCACGTAACAACAGAGAATGGGGATCAAAGAGAAATGAATATCCTGGTTATGGTGTTAAAATTCGTGTGATTGCCGAAACACGTGACTTATTGTGGATGAAAAGGTACTCCAAATTGATATTTTGTATGATTTATGATCTTGCAATTTGTTTCTATATTGGGAACAGGAGAGAACTTTAACGAGTTTTAGAATATGTGGGAAATTTCTGCGTGAAAAAAAATTATATATTTCCCTTTAAAAAACAAACAAAAAAACAATGAAATTGTATAGAAAAATAATTCTAATATTTGACATTTTAAAAATAATATTTACAATTCCTGAAAGTGGAATGTTCTTTTTTAAATTCTTCAATTGAACAAGATGTAATACTTACATCCATATCAAATAACTTACGAAAAGAATTGCTGCATAATTCAGATACGAGTGAATTAAAAACATTATTACTTACATTCTGCAAATTAATTCTAATAAACTATCTATAAATTTACATTTAATAAAAATTGTTTAAGTTAATTTTGAAAAGGTTAATTACTATAATAAAGATTTATAAGGCACTTCATGATTATAAAAAAGCATAAAATTTTTCACTATCAGCTCAAAAACACAAATGACTTATTATTATCCACGCTAACAGACTAAATAAGAAAGAAAAAATATTCTGTCATGCATAGAATATGAAATAATTTCCAACATTAAGATAATACTTATTAGTTCAAAAATCTTCATCCTTTCGTATGATAAAAGAAAATAAAAAAAGAAAATAAAAATAAGTTGGTTCCTTCTCAAAAAGTGTGCTTTATTCGACAATCAAATAAGCACACATCCACTTCATATCACAGAATGCACATAAATTGTGCTGATACAATACACAGAATAGAAAGAATTGCATAGGAAAAAAGAACCTGTGCATGTGGGTCACCCTCTGAAAAGTATATGTTAAAAAAAAATCGCAGATGCAATTTTCCCAAAATTTTCTCAAAACCTCTAATTAAAAATCGTATGAATTTTTTAAAATGTATTTTATCGCATTTGATTAGTCTTATTTTATTGTATGGTACGTATAGAAGTGGATTGATTCCCTTAGTGGAGTGATTTCCTTATATATTAAAACTAGCGGCCCGTCCCGGCTTTGCACGGGTAGACAATGTAATGTTTTTAGTACATTTGTTTTCTTGAATTTCGCGCTTCTACCAAAAACTGTTGCTGAGATATGGCGAAATGACCTAAAACTTTCGAATACCCCTTTAACCAACTTCGGGGCGGGGAGGGGGGGGGATTTCTAAATTCACTGAAATACGTGTTTAATCATTTGTTTAGTAGATTTGTTTTCCTGAATTTCGCGCACCTACATAAAACAGTTGCTGAGATATGACGAAATGTCCTAAAATTTTCGAAACCACCCCCTTTAAAACCCTTCGGGGGGAATTTCTAAAATCACTGAAATGCATGTTTATCCATTTTTTAGTAGATGTGTTTTCCTGAATTTCACGCTCCTACCTAAAACTGCTGCTGAGATATGGCGAAATGACCCAAAACTTTTGAAAACCCCTTTAATCACCTTCTGGGGGAATTTCCAAAATCGCCGAAATACGTGTTTAACCAATTTTTTAGTAGATTTGTTTTAATTTTTTTTTGTCCCTCCTACATAAAAGCTGAGATATGGCGAAATGACCTAAAAAATTCGACCCCCCCCCCCCATTTAACTGCCTTTTGGGGGGAAATTTCTAAAATCGCTGAAATACGTGTTTAACCAATTTTTTAGTAGATTTGTTTTCCTTAATTTCGCTCTCCTACATAAAACTGCTGCTGAGATATGGCGAAATGACCTAAAACATTTGACCACCCCCTTTAACCACCTTCAGGGGGGAATTTCTAAAATCGTTGAAATACGGGTTTAATCTTTTTTTTTTTCTGTAGATTTGTTTTCCTGATTTTCGCGCTCCTACCTATAACTGCTGCTGAGATATGGCGAAATGACCTAAAACATTCGACCACCACCCTTTAACTACATCCGGGAGGGGAATTCCTAAAATCGCCGAAATACATGTTTAATCAAGTTTTTAGTAGATTTGATTTCCTGATTTTTGTGCTCTCAACTAAAATTGCTGCTGAGATACGGCAAAATGACCTAAAACATTCGACCCCCCCCCCTTTAACCCCCTCCGGGAGGGGAATTTCTAAAATTGCGAAATACATGTTTAATCATTTTTTTAGTAGATTTGTTTTCCTGATTTTCGCGCTCGTACCTATAACTGCTGCTGAGATATGACGAAATGACCTAAAACATTGAACCACCTCCCTTTAACCCCCTTCTGGGGGGAATTTCTAAAATCGCTGAAATAGGTGTTTAATCATTTTTTAGTAGTTTGTTTTCTGGAATTTCAAGCTCCTGCCTATAACTGCTGCTGAGATATGGCGAAATGACCTAAAACATTTGACCACCCCCTTTAACCCCCTTCTGGGAGGAATTTCTAAAATCACTGAAATAGGTGTTTAATCATTTTTTTAGTAGATTTGTTTTCTGGAATTTCAAGCTCCTACCTATAACTGCTGCTGAGATATGGCAAAATGACCTAAAACATTTGAACCCCCCCCACTTTAACCCCCTTCCGGGGAGAATTTTCAAAACTCCTTTTCTTATTCCTTGCTTAGGCCATAACATCAATCTACAGTCCAAACTGCGTGACCCTGACTTTAGTAGTTTCGGCTGGGCGTTGATGAGTCAGTCAGTCAGTCAGTCACCGTTTCCTCTTTATATAATAGTACTAGCAAGCTACGCCCGCTACGCTGATCAATTTCTTATAACGAACTTTTAATCAAACAAAATATTGACATTTCATAATTCACTTTTATATTATAACAGAATAATAAGGCTACAATAATTTGTGACTCGTGCTATAACCAATATACACGCCAGGACACGTCGCCCTTATCATTATCTTTTTACGCATGAAGGTTTTGCTATGGTACTCCATTGTGAAATTTGGTAATTTTTCAAATTCAATATTTGAAAAATCGCATAATCATTAGATTTGAAATTTATATCAAGAAAAATACAAATTTTTACCTTTCAAACGCAGTTTGCCTAACAATTTTCTGACAAATACTTTTCGAGCTATTATTTTTTTCAGTAACTTCAAATGTTTTATTTTCTGAGAATAATCTGTGGCAACAATTAGCGAAAAACCCAGTCGTCAGCAACGCATTGTTTTTTATTAAAGATGCTGTTGGAGCAGGGATTGTCACCACCAATTTGCCACCATCACTTTTGAAATCGGTTTTGTAGTTCCAGAGATTCCATAGAAATTGTAATTTAGAATGACTTTAGAACGCTTTTTGCTTGTTTCACCCTTTTAAATTTCGAATTTTTTAAAAAAAAATTTCTTAAAGAGCATTTACATCTTATAAGTAACTACAATGCCAAATTTCAAATTTCTAACTCCTTCAGTATAAACAAAATCGCAATTTTAGAACGTCTTTCGCTCCTGCACACCCCTGGGATTAGTGGCACCGACATAAAATATAGCCTATGTTGGAGCAGGGGTTGTCAGCATCAATTTGCCACCATCACTTTTGAAATCGGTTCGGTAGTTCAAGAGATTCCATAGAAATTGTAATTTAGAATGTTTTTAGAATGCTTTTCGCTCATTTCACCCTTTTAAGTTTCGATTTTTTGTTTTTTTTTGTTCTTAGAGAGCATTTACATCTTATAAGTAACTACAATGCTAAATTTCAAATTTCTAGCTCCTTCAGTATAAAAAAAATCGCAATTTTAGAACGTTTTTCGCTCCTGCACCCCCCTGGGGTTAGTGGTACCGACATAAAATATAGCCTATGTTGGAGCAGGGGTTGTCTCTATCAATTTGCCACCATCACTTTTGAAATCGGTTCGGTAGTTCCAGAGATTACCCCCTACAAACAAACAAACAAACAAAAAAAACAATCTTTACTCTTTTATAATATTGGTATAGATAGATATAGATTGTGAGCAAATTATGAAATACTTCTGAAAATCACTTTGTACAAAAAAAAAAAATTAGGCTTAAGTATATTTTCAGTTGCTAAATATCTTAACAAAAACACATTTCCAATAAAATAACAGAAAAAGAAATTTTATTTGCTTATAATAAAATATAATAGATGAAGGAATGGCGAGTAATAAAAATCTACAAAAACAACTTTTCAAAAGTAAAAAAAGGCCAAGCGTAAAAAAAAAAAAAAAAAAAGAAAGAAAAAAAAAAGTTGTGGCTAAAAAATGGTGTGATATCAAATTTCCAAGCTATTATATTGCTTATTTAACTTTTTTCCATTAAATAAGTTATCATATATATAAGAGTGCCTACGTATATGTTAATAGAAATCGTTTTCTCCTGTACTAAATACATCCTAACGAGTTTCTGAAAATTCAATTTTTTTCAAATTATGCATGATGGGCTTGGCGGCCATCTTTCCATATTATTCACAAAATTCTAACCACCCAAATCCGTAGTTAAAATCCGAAGTTCAAAATTGTTATTTAAGCAAATATTTAAGAGTTTCATTTATAGACTTGCATGCTCTGAAAATTGTGTCTTAAGATAATGATGACTTATCTTAAAAATTCATCTTATGATTTATTTTTTAGAGTAATTATTAATTTCAAACTAGTAAAAATCAATTTATCAAAATATCAGTCTTATCTAATTTATCTGTCCGTAGTTAGAATCTGAAGTTCGAAATTTTTATAAACATATTACATTGCAAACATATTACGCTTTTACTTTAGAAATTTGGATGCTTAGAAATATGGAAAGATGGCCGCCAAGCCCATCATGCATAACTTGAAAAAAATTGAATTTTCAGAAACTCGTTAGGATGTATTTAGTACAGGAGAAAACGATTTCTATTAACATATACGTAGGCACTCTTATATATATGATAACTTATTTAATGGAAAAAAGTTAAATAAGCAATATAATAGCTTGGAAATTTGATATCACACCATTTTTTAGCCACAACTTTTTTTTTTCTTTTTTTTTTTTTTTTTTTACGCTTGGCCTTTTTTTACTTTTGAAAAGTTGTTTTTGTAGATATCATTTCTTTTTTTTAAATATATTGAACATAATTTAAATAATCTAAACATGAGAAATAATTTAAAATTACATTTTACTTTCAGTCATTGTTTAAAGGGTTAACTAGAAATAGCAGTAGATTTTTCAATTAAATTAATTACACTCTTAAAAACAACATACTAAATGTGGCTTGTTATAATACTTGCTATCCTCCGTTAAAAAATATCACTGACTAATCCATTAAATGAATAAAAATGGAATACGTACATAGCGTGTCAGCGCTGCATTTGAAATCAAACGTGATATCACGCTCTTTTATTATTAGCACTAGCTGGCTTCGCCCGCTAGCGGGCCCCTAATTTACACCGGGGCCTCAATCCTTTTAAAACCTCGAATAAGATAAACCACGAACCTCCGACCTGGTTCCACGCTGCTTTCGGCACCGGATAATCCCTTAATTTGCACATCGAATTGTATAAACATCTAAACAAACGAACTTCCGACACGAGTCCCGGCTGCCTTCGGCACCGTATAGCAGTCGTGCTGCGCACGCTCAAGTTCTATCTTCCACCACCAGGTAGCGCAATCTGTTCTATACAAACCTCGGGCACTGAAATCGTTAAGGCTATAGATGTCGAGTGGAATGAGCTATACCCCGTCGTGATCTAGCCCATAAAACCAGAGATAGGAAAGTGCCCCTTGGTGGTGAAAAAACGAACTAAAATCGGAAAGCTCTATAGATGTCGAGTCGAATGAGCCATACCCCGTCGTGATCCGACCCATAGAAACAGAGATAGGAAAGCGTCCCCTGGTGGTGAAAGCTAATCGCGTTTGGGGGGCAAAGTGGGGGATGAACACCGGAGATGCGTAATAAGATTAGGCGGTCACAGACTTTTCCAACGATGTATCACATGAGGGATATGTGCAAAATTCAGAAAATACCCCCCCCCCCATCTGCATAATTTGATTAAGCGTTCACAGACCTTTCCAACGATATATCACATGAGAGGTGCCGGCAAAATTTAGAAAAGTGCCCCCTTTGGGGGGGGGGTGAAAGTGGGAGGATGGACCCCGAATATACATAATATGAATAAGCGGTCACAGGCCTTTTGAACAATATATCACATGAGTAGTGTCGGGGGAGGGGGCGCAAAATGTGGGGGTTTCACCTGTGGTGCATAACATGAATAAGTGGTCACAGTCCTTTGTAACGATATGCGACATGACGGATATCGTTAAAATTTAGAAAAGTGTCACCCCCCCTTGTGTAGGCAAAACGCGCTCCGCCCCTCCCTATAATTTTTGACGCAGCTTTATTTTTAAAATTTATGTTATGTGTTATAAAATATCGTAAAGTTTCAAACAGATAGCCTTATTATACTTCCTAATTTTGTTCACGCTCCTCCCCATCCTCTCCCCGAACTGTGACGCGCCATTCTTTTTTATAAATTTTTTATCATGTGTTATAAACTATCTTAAAGTTTAAAACAGATCGCATTGGAATTTAATATATTTGCTGAAATTACTATTATATGTAGAATAATAAATAAACCCTCCTTTAGATTGTAATTGAGATATATGAACAATTTTTAGAATTTATGAAAGCTGATTTTTATTTATTTATTTATTTATTTATTTATTTATTTACTAGCCGCCACTGGCGACCAGTTTGGTCGCCGTTAAATGTATGTTAAGCATTGTAACAAATTATTTTTATTCATAATTTATTTTTTTCCTTAATCCTTCGCCAAACCGGAAAAATCTAATAGACAAATCAAGAACTTTTGCGATCGTGGTAGCATTTCGCATATTTTTTGTTGTTATGTATTTCATCTTTCTTGACAAAAACCGCTTAACCCACTTTATAATAAATTAATCATTGTGTGTGTGTTTTTAATATAAAATAAACTATTTCATAATAAAATAAAAGTATATGCTGTTTTAGTAATCTCTAATAGGTACCTGAAAATGGGATTTTCTCGCCAAAATGGCGCAAAACAAAAATTCCGCCAACCCTGGTGCGTCCGTGACAGCTGTTCCAATTTAAAATACATGACGTTCACATTTTTCTTTAAAATAGAAAATAGATAAATAAGAAATATTATCATAAATCAAAACATTTGATTTCAAAATTAAAATATCGTTTCTAATTAATACACACGAAAAATAAAAGCTGACAATTTGTTTCGAAATTTGATCCATTAAATATTATTACATGAGTTCAACCACGGAGTTCAACTTACATCAAGAAAAGATCCGAAGGAAGTTGAGTTGTATGGAACAGAATTATGGTAAACTTTGACTGTCTCACTGGTGCTGATTATTTTTTTTTACACCAGGCAGCGGTCCAAAAATTCATGGTTTAATATTTTAAACGTTCACAACGAATGAATCTTTTTTTTTTGTTGTTGTTTACTTTCATGGATAGAGAATTTGAACAGCGAACCTAATTGAAACTGAAGTTATTGCAGAATGTATACATCATTGAACGTAAGTCATCTCTCAAATATTAATTTATTTTGAACGATCTTTCTAAAAATGTAACTTTTATGCAGTTTTATTAGAAAAAATAATTTTGAATAAAAATGGCTGCCTGGCATATGAAAAAGTGAAGCGGCATCCCGGAACTGTTGAGGACAGTCACATGACATACGGTTTTATTATAGAGATGGTACATGGTCGTTGGCGGGTTTTGTATCTGTTTTGGCATAATTTTTTAATCGCCAAGTTAATTAACAGTTTTTTGCTAATTAAGGATAGAAAATAGTATTTTTTTACACTGAATTTCATAAAAGCACATAGATTACGTAATTACTTGTCCAAAAATGCAATTCTTTTTTTATTCTGCCGAATATTAAGGTCTGTAGGTTGTTTGAAAAAAAAAGTTTGACGAAGAAAAAAGTGATCATTTTAAGTAACTCGACGTTTTTTTAAAAAATCTATATCTCTGTTTATAAATCACTTATGAAGATGAGTTTGGTCTTAAATTGAAGAAATTCTTCATTAGATTCTTCTAGTTTTCGTTTTTTATTTCTGCGACGCTTGGTTTATTATATATCTGATATTTTAATCTGGCATGTTTTGTCGATTTAACATTGCGAAGTTGATTCCTGTAAATAAGCAGTAGCGGTCTAGTTCAGTTCTTGGCGTTGTTTGTGTGGCGTTTTTTTTTTTTTAAGCTTGGCTTGGCAGAGCGACCGCCCTGCTTGATACTTCTTTATTTTAATATTTGAAACCCATGTGCTAGCTATTGAAGAATGCTCAGAAAAAAACAAGATGGTTTATTTACTTTACTCTTATACAAACTATCCTAGACCTATATAATCCAAGTGCTATCATTAACTAAGTAAATAGGAGCAGTTTTATAGTAATGTGAGGGAATGGTGCCAATTACTAGGGACGCCAATAAAAAGTGTCCTAATTTCTTTCATTGCGTAAAATATAAGTGACTAAATATCTAATGTGTAATGGGTTGTTTATAGCTATATATATATAAAAAATATTAATGGCAGGGAAACCACATTATTTCGTACATGTGTGAATGGAGACAGAGTGGGGAAATGATATTTGCACTAAAAATTTTTTTTTTAATATTATATTTCAGTTTCGGTAAGCAAATAATCAGAGTTTATAATATAACTAATTAATACTGATAGTTTAAATCATTTTTTCTTTTTGTAATTTTAAAAATACGTTCACAAGAGCCCCTGAAATATGAAATTGTTACTTTTCTGAGAATTACTCACATGTGCAAGAAATTAGCCAGCAACTATTCTAATTCTATATAGAGTGATTACAGCCCCATTAAAATTTTGGACCCTAAAATTTAATGGCGCCTATCTCCTTCGGAAGACGATTGGGACCATTAGTTTCCTATTTAATATTGTTTGTCTTAATGTGTACTATCACCCCTTAAAGTTTTGCCCAAGGGTTTAGATTCACCCTGTATATTACTAAATAATTAATGAATTTTATCTCTTTATTGGGTATTGTATTTTTCTATATTTTTCTTTCCTACGTACTTGGTTAAAGAAGCAGTCCATTACCTACATGGTTTAACAAGATCTTTGAAAAGAAATTGCAAAGGGTTGTAATCCCTTACATGCGGGGGACATCGTAAAGGAATATCCGTGGTAGGAGAAGCAGAAACTTAGGAAACAGAAATATGAATAGATTGACTCGAGACGAGGGTGCAATAATAGCATGTGAACGTGCTCGTGGAAGTATGAGAAAGGCTCCGTAGCCTTGGAGGGAGAGAGGGGAGAAGAAGCACAAGCAGATTACATTCAGTTGAGATTGAATTTGGGTTGACGTCGGGTGCAGAGCAGATAGTATACTCGAGTTCATCGTCAAAGTTTGGCTTGCTGTGTGGAGGCTCGGAGATCGTTTTTCTTAAATTGATTTTCGAGATTGGTCTTGCTGTGTGCAGACCACCACGGTTTTTTTACAAGAAATGTCCTGTAAGAGGAATCCTAAGGAGCAGACTGTTTACTTTCGAGGCCTGTCTGGTCGTTATATTGGACAAAGTTAATAATACACGTCTAAAAGAGACGAGAACAGTATTGTGAAAGAGTTTCACAGATGCGTAGTAAATATATTAAGAGCAATTTAGTAGGTGTGCAGGAACTGCTATATTTTTGCCAAAAAATTTTAAACATTATTTTTTCTGTGTATGTTTCAGTGAGTAACATTTATCAGAAGTACAGCAATCAAGAAATTTAGAACTTACATCGGGACCGGTATCACACATTTATAGCGGTGGTGGCAGCATACCAATCAACGAGCGACAAAAATATATTTCTCTTCACGAGTGGCAGAGTAAAACGTGGAGTGTAAAATATATCTCAATGACTAGTACGTAACTCCAGAAAATGTAGATCAAAGAGACATGGATATCTTGGTTATAGGGTTAAAATTCGGGTGATTGCCGCAACACGTGACTTATTATCGAAAGAAAAGCAAAAGGTACTCCAAATTGATATTTTACATGATTTCTGAGTCCGCAATTTGTTTTTATATTGGAAACAAGAGAACTTTAAAAAGTTTTAGAATGTTTGGGAAGTAGTTTTTTCAATGTAGAAAATTATAGTAATAATAAAATAACTGGTGATGAAATCAATATAAAATAAGAGCTTTAATCTCCAGATTGTGAGTTAAAATCCAAGACTAGTTTCTAGAGTATTTAATTACCAGCTGTCATCATCAGGTGATCAATAAAAGGGAGTCATTAACCCAACGAAGGTAAAACGACTTCTGCCACCACCTTCATTACATACCACATACAGGCTCAATAAAAAGTGGAAAACATTTCGCCACGCGTAAAATCTGTTCGTGGCAGAAGCTGTTTTATCCTTGTTCGGTTCACAACTTTCTGTTATTGATCACCTGATGATGAGAGCTGCTTATTAATTGCTCTCGAAACGATAGTCGTGTGTTTTAACTCACAATCTGGAGAATTAAGAAGATCTACTTTGTGATATATTTTACTCCACGTTCAATCCGTCACACGTGAAAAAGAAATATATACTATATCGTTGATCGATATGCTGCCACCATCCGTACAGAGGCGTGATACCGGACACGATGTAAGTTCGATATTCACTCACTAGGACACTTCAAATAAATATAACCGGTTTTAAAAGTGAAAGTGTTCACCTATAAAAAAAACTGCAACCAAAATCAAAAAAGTACTAACGCACAACATTAGATATCGACTTCAGGTATCCTATGCCAAAAGAAAAAAAAGTTTAAAAATATTAAAGTGCAAGCGAGATATCTATAAAAAATTCTTCCATAGGTTTACCATTAACGTTCGAGTTTCTTCACGTGGTTAGTATAAGTTCTTAACTATTAAATCTTCTCCAATCACAGCAGAGTACGACAAAGGGAATATATAATGCCTTTGATTATGACTGTCACGTAATTCCAGAGAACAGGATCAAAGAAAAATGAGTCTTGGTTAATCGTTACAGTGTTAAAATTCGGGTGATTGACGAAACATATTACTTACTAGTTATTACCCGTGATTTCGTTCACGTAACATTGAAAGAAGAATAAATGCATTAATTAAGCAAAATATTTCGCTCCCGATAATTAAAAACGTAAATAGTTAACTAACTCTTTATCACATTTCATAGCAGACAATAAGCTATTTCTTTGTTATAGTGGCCTTGACATAACGCAGTTTTAAAAAAGTTAAATTTTGTGCCAAATAATCTCGAAAATGGAGCTGCAACCAAAATAAAATCATGGAAATCGACGAATTGGGTAAAATCAAATGTGAATCTTACCTGATAAACCAATTTACTTTTAACGACTTTGTGAAACGTTTTAACAACCATCCTTCAAAAAGTATTAATTGGAAATAGTATATGATTTTTCTTTAAATTCAATTCTTGTGAATAGGGAGCAATAATTTGTACACCTAAATGCAAGGAGCTTAACTTTGCCTCAAAGGTTTAATTGATAGCTGAAACAAATCTTGATTTCTAAATGACAATATGTTGAAAGACGATTTTTGTTCTGCCGAATAACTTGATTTATAAAGTTTGAATATGTGGAAATATGTTTTTATTTTTCGAAAATTTTATTGTAATCAAGATTTTGTTTTCACCATCTATTCAAATTGAAAATAAATTCTTTTTGAGTTTTAATGAGAAAATGGCATGAAAAATATATTCATCTGTTTTATTTCTCCTTTTTATCCACAAAAATGGAGTAATTTAGATGCCGTTTTAAGAGAAATTTTGTTAACATTTATATAAAAAAAAATTAAATTAAATTAAAATAATAATATAGTGGAACCTAATTGAAAATTTTAAATTCTGAGAGTTTATATGATATCCTCGGATCAATGATAACCGGTGTTAACTAAATCGCGTTGCGTTCGATAATCTAAGAGGAGCAGTTGCGAAATACAGACGATCAGATTTTAATATAATAGATTCGTGTTCATTTTACTTTTCTTAATAATCATGATGTGAATTTTGGCAGAAAACTCTCATCTGTATGTAACTGATATTTTCATGCTTAATAATCAGTATACTTAAACAAATGTTTCAATTTTTCGTTTTAAATATGGCTTGAAACTCATTTACATTCTATACTTACTGGTCCCTGTATTATTAATGTATAAAATTGATTCACGCTCCTTTAAAAACATATTTGAAAATTCCCGTTTTATTTCAAATATGACGTCCCTTTGTTCCCAGAGAAATATCTTTTTAATGATATAATTCTTGTTAATTTTCTTTTCCTAACAATCGTAACGTGGATTTTGGCAGAAAACTCACATCTGTATCTAACTGACATTCAAGCTTATTAATTAGTAGTGATAAAAAATATTTCAGTTTTCCATTTTAAATATGACATCATTATCCATCTACTTTCATTCTATACTGACTTTCATGCTCCTTGTATTATTACGAATATTTGAAAATGCATGTATAATTTGCAATATGACGTCATATTTGTCCAAGTCAAGGAGGATCCTTTTCATAGTTCCATGGTCCAGAAATCCTTAATTAATAATATAACTATTGTTAATTTTTTCTTCTAACTATAACGTAATTTTTGCTTGAAAACTTCTTCTCAACGTAACCGACATTCATACTTCAAAAATAATAACAAACACTCCATATTTTTGTTTCAAATATTACGGCAATTCATTGTTTTTTTAATTCTTTTAAATTCATTTTTCACGAGGAAAATAACTGAAAAATAATTGTTGGGAAAAAATTATTATTCCAGGTTTTGTACGATTTATGAGACTGCAATTTGTTTCTACATAGGGAACGGGAAAGAACTTTAAACAAGTTTAAAATGTGCGAGAAGATGTTATTTATGTGTAAAAAATAATATATTTCGTAATAAAAAAAAAAAAAAAAAAAAAAAAACTTGTATAGAAAATGAATTCAAATATTAAACATTTATTCCAATATTTTTAACACTTTCCGACATAGTTGAATTCAGTTTGTCTGTCCGTGCTCCAACTCGCATCTAGCATTTATAGTTCCTTTACAGGGGCACACAAAAAAAAAATCTGTTACATTATGGTCTATGGGGGTATTTGATGCAGTACTTTTTTTTTTTTTTTTTTTTTTTTATGTTACGACATTTCCAACATAATGAAATTGATATATGTAACTGACATGGACTACAACATGCCTCTTCAGAAGTATAGAATAAGTAGCAATTATAATTTGTTTACAGCAGTCATACTCAACCTGCGGTCCCAGACACATAATCATTAATTCCTACTTATGAAATTAGACGCGCATTTACAGTTTTTAAAACCTTCGCTGTCCTTTTATATATTTTCATGAGAAGAAAAAATCTGTCCTGTTTGTTATCCTTATATATTATTTCTCCTGTCAACATCCCTTTTTCTCAGAAAATATTAAACGCAGAACAACGAATGAGATACCATATGAAAGGTTTTAGAAACGGCTTCTGACATAACCCACTTAAAAATTCGTTAAAATATGTTTTTGATTAAAATTTGCTGAAATTAAAAAATTAAATCGGCATTGTTTTCATGAAAGAAATGAAAGGTTTTCCTGAAATTATTGTTGCCAAAAAAATAAAATACCACATTATAGGATGCTCATAGCAATTATTATAAAAAACACCGCACGGGTTTATTTTATACTTATGATTAAAAAGCGAAATTGAAATGTTTAGATTTATATTTCTAAGTCCCATCGTTTTCCCGAAGCGAATGACGTCATCCTCTAATGCAGTCAAAATACGATTGTTAATTTTTTTTCTCGCGCGTACCTTTAGCAATCTTGGATCAGTTTTTAGTCTAACTTTGATGGAATAAATTAGATGATATTCTGGCTTGACTAACAACTAAATGTTGTTTGCAGATAATTTTATCCTTGCTTTTTCTGTAGAAGTTTAAACCTGCGTCTAATAAATATTACATATTGATAAAAAATGATACTTCTCTATTATCCGGTCGACCACTTTTCATAACAAAAAACTATCGCCCAATAAACGGGAGAACGTTGCCATTGGAATATCAAAAAAAAAAAAAAAAAAAAAAAAAAAAAAAAAAAAAGAATTTAAGGACACAATTGTTATTTTAATTAATAAAATAACTACTAAATCAGTAAAACATAATGAAAAATACACGCAAATGTCGAATGTAAAACCACTAGATGACGTAACAAACACGCATAATGATTCTGACATCAAGTAAATGGGACTGCATTTTTGGCGTTTAATCTTACAGTTTGGCGGTAGTTTTTTGTTTATGAAAAGCGGTCGACGGGTTAATAGAGAAGTACCTAAAAATATTAGATTTCAGTGCGAAATCTTCGCACGGGCCCTCTGGTAATTACTAATTTGAAATTATATTAAAACATCTTAAGTGTTGTTTCCTTAGTCTCAAGCTCTTTTTTACTATAATAGTTTATACACTTCTAAATCTTCCGCACTAATTAAACATTATTCAAAATTAATCAAATTTGCGCTACATATTTCTACATTAAGGAAAAAAAAAAAAAGCTTTTGCATTGAGAAAATGACTGATTTATTAAAGAATAGCTGATTATTTTTCTTTAGAACTTGGAAATTGTACAATTTCATGTTATTACGTTTTATACTTATCACACAACTAATAATGCTTATTAAGGTTAAACGTGTGCACGGAAAAAAAATACTATAACAATATCAGTAAAATAAGCTACTTTATTATTTAAGAAGGGATGCGTAGAAAACAGTCTTTCAAATATCTTATTTTAAAAGTCGCCTACCCCCCCCCCCCCCAGTGAAATACAATACTATTTCCGATGCAAACTCCGAACAAACAATCTGTAAACAACTGTGTAATGCAAATGAGTTTGACATTACCGCCATATTCCCCACGGCAAGAAAGAAAATTTCATGGACCTATGAAGTATCAGACAAATAGTATATTCCTAAGTTCATCTCATATTGAGTAAATAAAAGAATATAGTAAATAAAGTACACATATCCCCCCCCCCCTGTGATAATGCAACCGAATGAGCTCCAATGCCCAAAAGCACCGTCGAAATTCGACGTTAAAAAAAAGTTTTAAAATGTTTAAATTAAAAGTTTTAAAATGTTTAAATTAAAAGTTTTAAAATGTCCTCTTTAATCATTGTTTATTTCAAATCCATATCTTTTAAAACGCATCCATTGTTTTAAGCCAATCCTTTTTTATGTAAAGATGAAGAATTATTTTTACAATAATAAATCAATCTGCAGATGAGGGATATTTTTAATGTTTTCAAGTGTAAGTCATTTGTATGGTTTCTTCGGTCCCTTTACATAATCCGGATGATTATCCATCACAGTCGGGGATATTTTCATTCTTATACAGTTAAATACCCAATGGATCTTTAAAAATAAAATAAAAAAATACAATTCCTAGCATATTCTGATGCAACATATAAATCAACGAATTCAACATATCAATTTTATGTTAAACATAAACTGAAAACAGTTTTTTTCTGATCTTATGATTTATTAGATTTTTTTATTATTATTTTTTTCACTTTTCATGATGATTAGGGAAATATATTTTCAATTGTGGCAACTTTCCCATTGACTATTTTACATTACTAAAGTAAACTGATGGTCATTGTTGAAATAGAATTGAAAAATATTTCATGCTTGAAAATTATTTAAAAAATCGTTAAATTAAGCGGCAGTTTTCAAATAAATTTCAATCGAAAGCTAATTTTTTTTTCTAATTGATGATGTAAGAATTAAAATTGTAAAATGTAGTAACATGTAGTAAAAAATTTTAATTTGCAGTATTTAGAAGTGATATGTAAGCGCGATGAAAGCTAAAGCGATAGCGCCGTTTGTTATAACAACCGTTATACATTTCTAAAAATTGCCACTGCGTTTTGGCTGGCGTCCAAAAGTAGACTACCATTTTTTAACATCAAAAGAGAAATTCACAGTGAAAGAAATAGGACTTTGCTGCTAATAAGGAACTATTAAATGAACTTATAACAAACCTACCAAAATAATTCCTATAAAATATTAGCTTACATTGTTTATTCTAGCTAAAAAAAAAAAAAAAAAAAAAAAAAAAAATCATTACTTCAAGGTTTTTTTTTAACCATAACACTATTTTTAAAAATTTTAATTTTCCTGAAATCATTTACTTTTGTGAATTTTTTTATTAAAAAAATTCTGCTGTGGCATGCATTTTTTTAAATTTATCTCATTGTTAGTATATTAAGTAGTGTGTATAAATTCTACAGATCGAGAATCCACAGAAACTACACTGCTCAAAACAATTAAAGGATATTTGAAGTTTTATATAAAATAAAGATATAAACGAAATTTTTTTTTGCCGAAAATAGAAGAAGAGAATCACAAATGCAAATTTTTCTGGTTTTCAAACTGTGGAGTATGCAAATTTTGAGTTCGACGTCAAAAATGTCGCTTCAGCGGCAGCGAATGAAATTTGACTTTCAACTGGATAAAAGAGAATGAAGACAAGGATGATCGGTATTCAGTGATTGCTTTGTTTCGATGAGTACGATGTCTCAGCGAAGTCATTTGACAGATTCAGAAGCTTGGAGAATTGTTGGTAGGTTAGAAGGGGGCCAAACTCAAGCCGAAGTAGCGCAAGCCATTGGAGTGTCACAAAGTGTCATTTCCAGGATCTGGAACCGTTTTTTGGAGAGTGGATGTGCAGGCCGAAGACCAGGGCAAGGTCGTAGACGGGCAACAACGCCCAATGAAGATCGGTATTTAGCGTTAACAACTCGGAGACACCGAAACATGAACGCTACTCTTCTCCAACAACACCTTCGCTCGGCTACAGGCACCACGATTTCAACTCAGACTGTCCGAAACCGGCTACATGCTGTAGGTCTGTATGCTCGCCGACCGATGGTATGTGTTAGATTAACATCAAGGCATCGTCGCGACCGCAGGGAGTGGGCAACCGAGCATGTCAACTGGTGGAGAAATGAATGGAGCAATATTCTGTTTTCTGACGAGTCCCGTTTTTCTGTGCATCCGGATAATAGGCGTATTTTCATCTGGAGGGACCGTGGCAGTAGGAATAATCCTGTGTTCGTGCACGAAAGTGTCAGATTTGGCGGTGGAGGAGTGTTGGTGTATGGTGGCATCTCCATTGACGGGCGCACTGACCGCTACATCATTCGAGATGGAGCTCTGACTGGTCGCCGATATAGGGATGAGATCCTCAGACCTATTGTAGTCCCTTACGCTGCAGCAATCGGAGATAACTTCATTTTAATGGACGATAACTGCAGGCCACATCGTGCAAACCTGGTGGAGGATTTCCTTTTCGAGGAAGGAATCGTTCGAATGGAATGGCCAGCGTGTTCTCCAGACATGAATCCAATCGAGCACGATTGGGACGCTCTAGGAAGACGAGAATCTGGCCGCCAACAACCCCCACAAACTCTCCAAGAGCTGGAAAGAGCTCTTCTGGAAGAGTGGGGCAGAATACCCCAACTCGTCATTAATAGCCTCATTGAGTCCATGCCTCAAAGGTGTTCAACGTTGCTGGCCGCCCGTGGAAACCATACCCCCTACTGAAAATGATTTTCTTTGAAGAAAACACCTTTTCTTATTCTTTTTTTCTCATATGCACAAATTGTGTTTTTTTCCTTTTGTACACAAATGCGCAATAAAATGCATTTTTTTCTGCCAAACATGTGTAATTTATTCTCATATAACCTACTATGTCTGTCGACCATGTATCAATCAGCTAAAAAGTTTCCCAGATACAAAATCCACCTAAAACTGCAATATCCTTTAATTGTTTTGAGCAGTGTAGATTCTACAGACACGAAAGAATTCACAAACGTTGCCGGATATGGACAGCAGTTGCTGAAAATGGATTGTTGCTGAGTTATGTGTTTATTTAAGTTGCTTATTTAGATACTTCATTTCATTCTATGGAAAAAATGAAATTTCTTTGTACTATTCTGTTAATGTTGGAAAATGTTTATATTCTATGCCTGATGGATGATTTTTCGTTCTTAATGTCGATATTTGACAATCCTTAAAAATGGGAAATGAGTGTATTCATTTTTTTTTTAATTTTTAATTGAACGTGACATACATTTACACCCATACTAACGTATAGTAAAAGTAATTGTATAACTAAGATCGAAAACACTCCATTTTATCGAAATCTAACTGGTAACAAAACAAGTAAGTTTAAAAAAGTCTTAAAACTTCTTTTAAAAAACCCGAAAAAACTCTACTGCACTGCAAAAAAAAATTGTTGATTTTTACGGTATAATTCTGACATCCCAGAAGCAGTATTATATCGTAAAATCAACATTTTTTTTTCAGTGTATAATTTCGAAAGAAATTAATGTATAGCTTTCGATTTACATATGCCGTAGACTAATTGAGAAATTCGGATCGTCTGTGCCTTTTTCCCACCAGCCTGATATTTTTTAGGCTTATTGCAATGAACCTATGCAATTTGAGGCTAATTAGAAAATGTCCAGCTGTTTGTCCAAACAGAACAGTTCCATCCAGACTTATTGCAATAAGTCAAAGGTATTGAGTGTTTATGCATAATTTTAGTATAAAAAATAGGAGCATAAACTTATAATGCTTATGAAAAAAGGAAACTGTCTTAGAGACAGATTTCATTAACGCGATTGAGAGTCTAAGGTTAGTGAATACTTCATTTTTATTTTAAGGTTACACTTTTCGCAAACATCCCGCGCAGATCAGGTAGATTTTTAATGTTTTACTAGCATTATGTGAGGGGGTTAGAATGACAGTGGAGTAAGTCCATATTTAGTAATTACAGAAATGGAGGGTTTTGTGAAACTTGTATTGCCGTTGCATTAAGTGGTTAAGTTGCATTAACTTGTCTTTCTCTCTAGCGACTCCCTAAGTGATCTATAACTTATTTTACTGTCACATTGAATAGAAATTAATATACGTTCAGAGAAAATATTGTTATCTACATTTTTCAAGTTTTTGACTTACTCCACTGTCACTCTCACCCCCTCATGTAGAGAAAGTGAATTGCTGAATGAAAATAGTTATAAAAATATATAGAAAAAGTACTGTATCAATGAAATCTGCAAATGAGGCAGATTTTTAATGGTTTGGTATCATTACGCAGAGAATATGGATTGCTAAATGAAAATAATTATAAAAAATGTATAAGAAAATTTCTGTGTTAGTAAAATATACGGAGAAGGCAGATTTTTAATGTTTTCTCAGCTTTACGTAGAGAAAATGGGTTGCTGAGTAGAAATAGTTATAAAAATATATAAGAAAATTGCTTTATTGATAAAACATGCAGATGAGGTAGATTTTTAGTATTCCCCTAACATTACGTAGAGAAGATGGGTTGCGTGCGTAGAAAATTAGTGATTACTTAAATTTTATTTTAAGTTTATATAGTGCACTTAAAATAAAAATAAGCTCGCAGTTCGTCTGTGATTCGTGAACAGTTTATTTATATTTTAATTGTATATTGTTCCGCTCACCGCGTGCAGACGTATCAATGAAAACCCTTAAAATGGAACGCGAGTAACACCTAAAGTTTTATGAATTATAATCTTTCAAATTCATAATTAGTGCATTAAAAAGGAAAAAAAAAACAAGTGGGTAAATGTGATCGAAGATCGCACAAAGGGTTTCGTTTAATGTTCCTTTCAAAACACTTTATCCTTTCTTTAATAAATTTAATAAATTTCATTTTCAAAAGAAAAAAAAAAAAGTCATGTATTTTATAATGTAAAAATTTACCGGTCTATTTTTCTCGTTTTTTCGAATATCTGAACCGGCCCGCTATTATACTCTGTCATAATAATATCTGTCATGTGGACTAAACACGATATTAAAAAAAAACAATAGTTTATATAAGATAGATACTTAAACCTATTGCGTAATTCTCTGTAATCTAGGTCCTACTGCCAAATTGCATGTGAGACTTTTGTGACAGTTCTTTAAAAGTATCTACATTGATTTTAAACTAATATTGTTTCTAGCAAACGCCCATGTTTGGAGCTAACCTTGTTCATAGATTACGGAATATTAGTTATTTTATATTAACTAACTGTTACCCGTGACGTCGTTCACGTAACATTAAAAGAAAAATAAATGCATTAATTAAGGAAAACGTTTCACCCCAATAAATTAAAAACATATGTAACTCTTTTCATAACAAACTCTTTTTCGAATATCTGAACAGACCCGATAGCGGGTGAAATCCGCTATCATAATAATATATCACGCTCTGTCATAATATTATCTGTCATGTGGACTAAATGCGATATTTAAAATAAAATAATTTCAAAATTAAATATGTTGTACACCTTCAAAATGTTAAAATATGCGAATATTTCCATAATCGGGTTTTTATCAGGATTCAATACGTTCCTCAAACTCATATATTTACTATTCTCTATTACTCATATTGATACTCGCTTTGTATTATTCTCAAACATTTGAAAAATCCGTTAAACTTTCAATAGGACGTCAGATTGATTTTCTTTTTAATTCTCTAATGACATGATATCAATCTGCTTTCTGTACATACACATACTCATACTCCTTGTATTATTGAGAAATCTTTGAAAATTTCCGTGTTATTACCAGTATGATGTCACATAAATCTTTTTTCCAATTGGTGAAACTTTTTATTTTATTTTCATTTTTCACGTGGAAATCTTTCAATAGAAAATTAATTATTGTAGAAAGAATTTTATTGTGGATTTTTAATTGTTGGCAACTGCTATAACGAAGAATGTGTAAATTTGATAGGAAAAGGCTGTTAGAATTTTTGTGTTTTATCTCTATTCATTAAAATAATACGATTTTTTCAAACTTTAATATTTTGAGCTTCATAGTAGGTATTTATCTATAATTACACAAATTTTCATGCCTGTAAGTTATATAGTTTCTGAGAACGGCTCTGTGATGGACAGACAACGGAGCGGGAGTAATAGGGTTTCGTGAGAAGAACGAAACCCTAAAAAACGAGCATTATTCCATATTTCTAACATAGCTCTATGATCAAATAAGCTAAATGTGCGACGAAAAAAAATGTAATTGAAAACAAAATATTTTTCTCTACGAACGTAAAAACATGACATTTGCAGACATTCCTATTGAAATGATTTAGAATCGAATGTTTTTCTTTTTTTTTTTTTTTTTTTTTTGAAGTGAAAACTTCTTTAGGCGCGTTGGGCATTTTACTTACCTATCATACGTCGTATAGGGTAAGTCTTGTAATCGTTTTGAAAATCGAAAAAAAAATTTTGACGGATTTACACATTTCAGATACTGGAGATTCCTAAAAACATATTTTTAGAAAAAAAAATTTTGCCGTCCGTCTGTGTGTGTGTCTGTAAACGCTCTATCTCCCGAAAAAATTGAGATAGAGACTTGCAATTTGGTATGTACTGAGTATGTAATAATGGGAAGAAGCCTATTTCATTTCAATAATCTCGATTAACCGGAACTATTTTTTTCGGACTCCCGAAATATTCGTTCTGATAAAAGGTATATAAAAATTTTCGAAATTGTTTATTTTAAGAAATGAATATAAAAGACAATAAAAAAACATAAATTTTACATAAAGCATGAAGTCGATCGGATAATTAGTTGCCGAGATATTTGGAATCCTATTTTGCACACTCTTCGATTTTTCATGACCCTGTATTTCATCCAAATTTCACTTTAAAGATATATTTTAATTGGAAATTTGACGCTTAATCAGATGCAATAAACCGCTAGTTAATAGAATTATTATTTTTGGAGTTATAAGGAAAAACCTCTTTCACGCAATTCAGTAATCGAGCCTTTAAAGTTTATGACGTCATCAAGCCACGATTTTATTTGAATTGCAATGCATTTTATAAGTAGTTTACACATTTTTATTTTAATATTTTACATTATGCATACCCATGATGGGTAAGTATTACGGTGGCCCCCAACGACTAGTTTTGAGATGGGAAAAAACCATTGAATTGGCGACACTGTTACCGTTACTGTTACCGACACCTCTGTATATTTGGCGACGATTCTGCAATAGCTGGGGCCTTTTTTGAGATGGGGAAAAAACCATTGAACTCGCGACACTGTTACCGTCACCTCTGTATATTTGGCGACGATTCTGCAATAGCTGGTTCAGGTTAGCAACCAGATTTACTTAAATTAATATCTCACTTTGATAGCAAAAGTGATATTAGTCTCTATTTAGCATTATTTGAAAGACAAATTTCTCAAATGAATATAATAAAAGAAAATTGGGTCACACATTTGTTAAGTTTAATTCCGTTAGAAATCACCAATATTATAGCTAGAGAACCAGAAACATTGGCAAACAATTACGATGACGTAAAAGATTTACTTCTTAAACGCTTCAAAATGACGCCAGAAGAATTTAGGCAGAAATTAATGTCACATAAAAAGAATCTTCAGCCACTTGGCGCGATTTAGCATTTGAATTAAGAAATTATTTGGAAGAATGGATTAGCGGTCTTAAAGTATCTGATTTTGAATCCTTAAAAGAATTAATAGTAGTAGATCAAATTAAGAAAAGGTTACCTATAGAAATGAAAGCACATTTTATTGATGATCTTCCAAAATGTAGACGTATTAGTAAATAAACTAGACGGTTATGATGCGGCGAGACGTAATGTTAAAACCATGAATAGAATTTCACCCCACTTTGAAGATAGAAAACCCGAAGTAAGTAAAAATGAAAATTCGCAATCTTTCTTTCATACCCAATACCAAAACAAAAGAAATAAATTTCAAATTAGGTGTTTTAGATAGATGTAACTCTCAAGGCCACATAGCGTCTCAGTGTAATAATAGCAATAACGGTCAAACTAATGAGTTCAGTCAAGACTTTACCGAAAACTATCGAAATTATAATCGCCAAAATCACAATCCTAATGCCAATGTACAGGAAAAAGCTAACATTGCTACAATTCGAATCAGAAATAAGTCTAAACCTAATGGAATGGGTAAAATCAAGACAACACTAGATACCGGGCTTGCTCATTCACTCTCAAAACGTCACAAATGGTGGCTGACCGCGACCAGCGATTGGTCCAAAGCAACGCGCCCATCGTTTTGTGCCAATCGCTGTATGTCTTTCCTCCTAGTCAGCCACCTTTTGTGACGTCATCATAATGAATGAGCAAGCCCGGTATGTAGTGTAGCCCTGGTAAAATAATTAATATCAAAGGCAAAGAAGCAAATCTATTGTTTGATACAGACAGCTATATTTCTTTATTCAGTTACGAATGTTATGTCAATATTGGGTCGCCAAATTTGTCTTCTGTTGATATCTTATTAACTGACATTGGCGGAGAAACTGTAAATCTAATTGGATATTTTGTGTATGAAATACGTGTCAATTGGTTTCTTACAGCAACGAAATTTTATGTTTCGAAATCTCTTTCATACGATATTGTAATAGGGCAAGACGTGATAAGCAAACTAAAGTTGGCGATAGACGAATAGGGAATTAAAATTGTTGGCGAGCGCAATACTTTTCAAGTAGGTTGCCTTAAAGTTGTAAATAATTCCGATAAAAAATTAAATTATGTTGCCAATTCATACAATGAAGCGAAAGTATCAAAAGGAAATAGTTCACGTGCAGAAAACGAAATGATTGGTATTATGAATAAAATAATTCAGAAAATAATTTCAAGATAAATTTAGCACGCGCGGTGAAAACAGATAAAAGTGACTCAACTCGCGAGACCAAATCAAAAGATGAAAATGAAATAACAAAACACGGAAAATATTATAACTTAACGAGCACGAGAAAAGAAATAGACGGAAGTAATATAAAAAGAAAAAATGAAAATAATGAAATATTTCACAAAAGTTTTAAGAAACGTGGTTACTGATACGGAAATGAAGTGAAATCATTTTATAGAAAAGAAAAGTTTGTTGATAGAAATTATAGATACCGCAAACAATACGCGCAGTATGAAGATAGAAAAAAGCACAATGTTCACGAATACCGTAAACAAGACAGGGAGCAAAGAAGTCATCATTTTTGGAGTGATAGGAAGCGGGAACCCTATTTTGCAGATAAATGATATGAAACTACATCTCATGGAAGAAATGATTAATGTATTGAGAGTTGTTTCAATTGTGGATGAAAATTCATAAGTTTCATTTGTATTCATTTCAAAGAATACCAGTTAATTAAATTTCATATTTCATGTATTTGTAAATTTATGTTTTAAGCAATAGATTGCAATTTTTGTATGTAAAATAATATGCATTATTTTTCACGTACAATAGTGCATTAAATGAAAATTGTAATATAATTTTTGTTGTAGTAGTTTATAATAATGAATAAAAAAAAACACTTCATTTAAAAGTATTTCCTGCACAATAAAACGTTTTCTGACTATTCAAAAAATACACACGTAATTGTTCAAGTTTTCACTTCTGTCGGCACTCTCGGAGTGCCATTGTTTTTTTTGTTTTTTTTGTTTTTTTTTTTTTTGTTTTTTTCATAAATGAATTACGTCTTCAGTTATAAGCGATTGTTGTCTTATTTATCGGGCAGTCGCGCCCGAAAATTTGCTCAAAACGCCAAATTTGATAACGTTATTTGAAAGATCGTCTGACTGTATCGAAATATAGAAAAACTATTCAATTTGATAATTTCTGAATAAGAGTACCTGCCAATCTCATCCGTTTACGAACAAAAATTAACTCAGGAATATGTCAGAATGTAGCCTATGAATCGAAGTTTGGAGTACAGTGATATAACACCTGCAAATCCTCGGTGCCAAAAAATCAGTGTCAAACAAAAGAATGTAAATATATGTAAAAATGCAAATCAATTTTATTCCTCGAAGTGTCACAAGCGTTCAACATGTGGGAAAAAATGTAAAAGAGCTAGAATATTGATAACTACAGATTACTGGTAACTTTGGTAACCGGCAAGTTTTCTTCTTCTTTTTTTTTCTTTACTTTTCATCATCATCTTTTTTTTTTTTTTTTTTTTTTTAAATTCAGCAACCCATTTTCTCTACGTAATGCTGGAAAAAAAAAAAAAAAAAAAAAAAAACATTAAAAAACTGTTTGACCTACAGATTTTATTGATTGTTCTGCCCAGGGTGTTTGGGAAAAATATTTCCTTAAAATATAAATGAAGTATTCACTAACCTTGCACAATCAAGCGCGTTAATCAAATCTGCCAATAAGACGTTGATTTTTATGCATTTTCTGTAAGTATTTTAAGTTTCCTTTTCTATTTTTTATGCTAAAATTATTCATAAACATTCACTACCTTGAACTCTGGATGAAACTAGGCTATTTGGACAAACAAGTGTTCATTTTCTAATCAGCCTAAAACTGCATAGTCTCATTGCAATGAGACTGAAAAAAAAAAAAAAAAAAAAAAAATAAATCAGGCTGATTGGGAAATAAATGGCCATTTTCCAGTCAGCCTAACGCTGCATAGACCTCTTTGCAATAAGCCTGAAAAATATCAGGCTGATTGGAAAAAAGCAGATGATTCTCTAAATGACCCGGCACTTTGCAAACAACTTAGGCTCTTTGCAGAGAGTCGGATTTCTCAATTAGCCTACGAGAAATAGACAGTAAAACCTATACACAGGAAGACAGGATATTCCTTCTTTTCGTTGGCCAATAGCTAATTCCTAAACCGTTGATTTTAGAGGTATAGTTTCCTTGTGCAAACATGTTCCAAATGTTGTTCTTTGTTACATAAAAATCCATTTACGTCAAAATATTTTTTTTAAGTTACGAAATTTAAATATTTATACAGGCCTGGGTTTTATGAATAAAATTTAGAAAAACTTTCTCCCTGTTCTAAGAAGTGAAGTAGTAAAAATACCATTCCTCGAAGACCAAAACTTACCCAGTTATGATACTTTGAATTTAATGAATTTTCGGTCACGAAAAATGGAAAAACGCATTTATGGTGCCTGCGATTTTGTTTGTACTCGTTAAAGAAATTTTAAAGCTCTTTTCAAATTCAAACTGTCTACTTTCCGACACATTCACAGGGCTGCCACTGGCGACTATTTTTATATTCTATTCGCACCACTATTTTAAAAATATAAATTTTGTAGTATGTTTCTCTTGCACGTGTTGTCAAAGCGCGTGTGAAAGAAATTTGTTTTGATAAAATGGTGCGAGACAGAATTAAAAAATAGTCGCCAGTGGCAGCCCTGGATTCACGAATTCACTTTTATTTGTAAATGCATAAAATTAACAGGCATTTTTATTCATAAACTGTCAAATCGAACAGCGTTTTCCATTTTTTGATAAAGGCAGATCTTGTGTCACAGTTCGTGTTATGAACCAAATTTCTGTATGCGATTGCCCGAAAAATGTCCTCATGGAAGAGCAATGGCTTATAACTCCGGATGTAATGCACTTATCGAAATATAAAAAGCGCTATTTGATTCTAAGTCGCTTTAATTGCAATGCCTGCCAATTTCACGTTTATACGTTTAAAAGCGAGTTCGTGATTGTGTCAGTAAGTTTCACGTTGTTGAGTGCAGATTTTACTTTTATTTTGCTTCTGAGAACCTCCTGAACGTTAGAAATTGAAATGGAAACAATTATTAAAAAAAAACTTTTCTTAAAGTTTGTCATGGAAGTCAAATTTCATTTTTAAAAGTTAAAAAAAATAAAATAAGGAGAAAACTCAATCCATCCAAAAAGCTATTACAAAAAAGTATCTTCAAATTTTGCAGTGCTGCCATCTTCATTTAATAATATGAAATAAACCCTAAAAATTTCTTTTCAGTTAGTGCTGCCATCTACTGCTATATTATGAAATTACATATATGTAAGTTGGTGATATCATTCTTACTATTTTAATTTTTTTTTTTAAATACATGAATTATGAACGAGAATACATAACAAAATTTTGTTTGAATTTCTTAATTTTTCACAATTGTACTCTTACCCTTATAATGTAATGAATTTTCTTTAGATAATGCAATAGTGAAATAAGGTTTAAAAAAGAAATTCTCTAAACACTTTTTTAATTTCTCTAGAAAAAAAAAAAAAATCGATAGCAATATCATTTAGGCAATGTTTCTCGAATCTCACATGCGCTAGACGAAAGAAAAATTATTATACTGATTTTATTATCAGAAAGATGAATCAGCTGATAGGCCATCACATAGAACAAGTAATGTTAAATGCAAACTGAGGATGTGTAAAACAAATACTTTGCATATGAAAATTCCCAGTTTCTTTCATGTGCATTTCCATAATGAAGTTCCCTTCAGATAAAATGCTCTACAAAATATAAGCGAAATTGACTGCAGAGAAAATTATAGTCCTAGGAGAGGGGGGGGGGGGGGAGGATCATCATCTACTAACTTTGCTGAAAATCATGTTATAAAAATGTAACTGGTACCAATCAATTAGTAATAACGTCTATAATTAATTCTATACAGGGCCGTAGCGAAAGAAAATTTTTGGGGGGGGGCAAAAGGCAAGATTGGCCGACTCAAAAATGTTTCAAATCCGACTAATGTAAAATAGTCAATCTGTCGCATTATTTCTTAATTAATAGTTTTTATAATTAATTTTAACTGATTAATTATAATTGATAGTTAAAAATAAAATATATGATTTTGTATTACTAAAATGTTTCTTTGATATAACTCAGTAATTATTTAAAAGATTTACCAAGAACTTTACTGGAAAAAAAAAAATATGTATTGATAAGAAAAAATCCTACAGTTATATTTGTGAAAAACACATTTGTTTAGAACGTAGTGATTTTCAAAATAAAAGCTAAATAAAAATGTGATCTCTTAGTTCTAAAAATTATGATAATGTAATGAATGGGAAGTACTTTCAATATTTTATTAGCATGCGATAGAAAATAATTTGAACTTTATATTCCAATTAGAGATAATATCGTATGGAATTAACAACGTACACTTTCAGTAATTCTAATTGTAAAACTAAAAAATGTACACTATAGGGGTACTGAAAATATTTGGAGGGGCCTCAAAATTTAATTGCCCCTGGGGCCTCTTGAGTGTTTAATCCACCACTGATTGTGTTTTATAAGAATGTCAAGGGACCGACAGAAACATTTGAACTATCCACGATTTCGAATTATACACGTTCGAATTATACAAGTTTGTCCAGGCATTAGGGGATAAAAAAGAGCAAATAAAGGAAAGTTTTGGTGTAGTTTTTTTGGGGGGTCCCTTTATGTTTTTTGGGTCACTGAACACGAATCCGAGGTTTTCCAACAAAATTTGTATCGGGAAATATGTTTTTTTTACAAAAAACGTGTAAAAAACCTGACTTTTTTCCGTTTTTTCAAAATAATTCCAAAATTGTGCATTTTACGTGAAAGTCGGCAATATATGAATTAAAGAAAATAAAATTTCCTATATTTTATGTAATGACAGTTTTTTTCTCTGATCAATGGTTTAGCCGTGAGAGTGCCGCAAAAAAGGGTGTTAAAAACAAAAAACTGTAAAAAAAACGGGAATTACGGTAGTCTATGTCGATGTAACATAAAAACTAACCATTTTACGGAAACGGTAACCATTAATGATACTAAAGATTATATGTTTGACTGTATTTTATGCATTTGAGGTAGAGGAAAAATGCGGATCCTGCGCCAGGGGAAGGTGGGAGCAGTGGAGCAGTTCCACCTTCTCTCATAAGTTGAAGGTGCTCCTCCGCCGGAGTGCTCATACCTACTTTTAGTGCGTTTCAGAGACAAAAGCACTTTCACCATTTTGTAGAGCATAAAATTCTCTACAACATGCAGTATTCATGTTTGTAAATTGTCCAAATAGGAGGTAAGATGATATGCTGGGAAAATAGGGCTAAATTTGGAAAAAAATGTAAAAATCCACAAATGACGTTAGTTTTTGCTTAATATCCCACTTTTAGTGCATTTTAGAAACAAAATTGTCATAATCAACTTTTTAAAGCATGAGATAGTCGGTAGTTTAATTTATTATAGGTTGACCCGCTAATAAAAAAACCAAGTTTTCGACCTTCTACACCTTGTGCGTTTTTCACAATATTGAAAAAACCAATATGTTTAGGCACTTTTTTCGATTTTTCTTAAATAACTCAATTTTATTGCATTTTACAGATAAAAGCACAGTTACCATTTTGTAGAGCATAAAATTCTCTACAACATGCAGTATTCATGTTTGTAAATTGTCCAAATAGGGGGTAAGATACGGAGACGGAAAATAGGGTTAAATTTGGAAAAAAAATGTAAAAATCCACAAATGACGTTAATTTTTGCTTAATAACCTACTTTTAGTGCGTTTTAGAGACAAAAGCACTTTCAACATTTTATAGAGCATAACATTTTCTACAACCTGCAGTATTCATATTTGTAAATTGTCCAAATAGGGGGTAAGATACGGAGCCGGGAAAATAGGGTTAAATTTGGAAAAAAATGTAAAAATCCACAAATGACGTTAGTTTTTGCTTAATAACCTACTTTTAGTGCGTTTTAGAGACAAAATTACTTTTACCATTTTGTAGAGCATAAAATTCTCTACAACATGCAGTATTCATGTTTCTAAATTGTCCAAATAGGGGGTAAGATAAGGCAAAAACTAACGTCATTTGTGGATTTTTACATTTTTTCCAAATTTAACCCAATATTCCCGGCTCCGTATCTTACCCCCTATTTGGACAATTTACAAATATGAATACTGCATGTTGTAGAGAATTTTATGCTCTACAAAATGTTGAAAGTGCTTTTGTCTCTAAAACGCACTAAAAGTAGGTTATTAAGCAAACACTAACGTCATTTGTGGATTTTTACATTTTTTCCAAATTTAACCCTGTTTTCCCGGCTCCGTATCTTACCCCCTATTTGGACAATTTACAAACATGAATACTGTATGTTGTAGAGAATTTTATGCTCTACAAAATGGTGACTGTGCTTTTTTCTGTAAAATGCACTAAAATTGAGTTATTTAATAAAAATCGAAAAAAGCGCCGAAAAATATTGGTTTTTTCAATATTGTGAAAAACGCACAGGGTCTAGAAGGTCGAAAACTTGGTTTTTTTATTAGAGGGTCAACCTTTACAACATACCCAAAAATCAGAACTACCCGAATTTTTGTAAGGTAAAATGCTATTTCTACTGGACTACAAAGTTACCGCCTCTTAGAATACGAGCTCTCCGGAGGAGTAGCACCTTTGACTCATGAGAGTAGCTGGATCTGCCCTACTGCTCCCACCTTCCCTTGGTGTCGGATCCGCGCTTTTCCTCTACCTCAAATGCATAAAATATAGTCAAACATATAATCTTTAGTAACATTAATAGTTAACATTTGCGTAAAAGGATTAGTTTCTATGTTACATTGCCATACAGTACCGTAATTCCCGTTTTTTTTTTATAGTTTTTTGTTTTTTCCACCCATCTTTGAGGCACTCTCACGGCTAAACTATTGATCAGAGAAAAAAACTTTCAATACATAAAATGTAAGAAATTTTATTTTCTTTAATTCATATATTGCCGACTTTCACGTAAAATGCATAATTTTGGAATTATTTTGGAAAAACGGAAAAAAGTCTGGTTTTTTACACGTTTTTTGTAAAAAAAACATATTTCCCGAAAAAAATTTTGTTGGAAAACCTCGGATTCGTGTTCAGCGACCCAAAAAACATAAAGGGACCCAAGAAAAAAAACTACACCAAAACTTTCCTTTATTTTCTACCAAATGCCTGGACTATGTACTATTTTTACATGAATTACACATCACACTGAATAAAGCAATCCATTCATACCTTTCTTATCACCATTCTCTGTCGAGTGGTTTCCACTGTCCAGCCATGTTGATAACTTCTTCGAACTTTTTGCAGCCTCCAAGTTTCTTCTTTTTAGAGTCTGTCTTATTTTTATTTCCACTTGGCTGGTGCCGAATTCGTTTCATAATATAAACTATTATCTCAACGCAAGCAAAGTAAGATTAACCCCTTGGGGACGAGCGACACCTATACGTGACGCATAAGATGCTCAGAATCCTCGATCCTCGATTATTCCCACCAGTAAATTTTTATTGTAAGCTTTGCCTTATTTAATGACAGTATTTCTGCGATTCAATTAGGCGAAAATTTCTGTTTTGAAAAACCGGTGGTAAAAGATTAAAAATTCCATAAAAGACGCTCGTCACGAAGGGGTTAAGTAATAAACTATCGTACTATCACTACTATGTGACTCTCAACTGCTCTGATAGTCCGATATTGATGAGCAGTTAGTAAACGAATGACTCATCATGAATAGCACTACCTCACTGCACGTCCTAGCCTGCACTTGACTCATCACTCGGCAGGCACCTGGCGCGACATGACACATTCGACTCGACATTCTGCTGTCTGATCTAGAGATGCTTTTGCATGCGAAGCGTATGGAGTATTTGAACGGACACGCAAAAAGATTTACTCTAGCACTTTGATGGATTTTTTTATTATTAACTTTTAGCTAGGTACTGGGTATTTTATAGGAAGTTAGATTAGATATTAAAATACAATAATTTTTTAACCATCAGTTTGGGGCCCCGGGGCTGTGCCCCGGCGGTAGTTACGGGCCTGAAACGGGCCTATTTATATTGTTTTAAGTGCAAACGTGTTAATGTTCCGCAATTGCTTCAAGTTTTTTTTTTTTTTTTTTTTTCTTTTTTTTTAACCATAAAACTACTTTTAATAATTTAATTTTTCCTGAAATCCTCTACTTTCTGAATTCTTTATTTAAAAAAATAATTCCTCTTACGTATGATTTAGTTTTTAAAAAAAGTAATCGCTAACATGTACCGTAATTTCCGGCGTATAATCCGCGGATCAAACAATTATGTTTAGATCCAGAAATTTTATTTAATAATTGAAGCAAAATATTTACAGCGATCTAGTATGTTCCATTATATAAAATAAAATTTCTGGGTCGAAACATAATTGTTTGATCCGCGGATTATACGCCGGAAATTACGATAATCAGGGTATACAATAAATATTAAGTAATTAATAAATTCTCCAATTCCAATTTTTATAATAACAAGTGAAAAATCAGTGAAAATTATGTAATTATGTTATGTTGGCACAAGCATATAAATTTAGTTTTAGTTTTATCAAAAAAAAAAAAAAAAAAAAAAAAAAAAAGGTAGAAGTTTTTTAGGCATTAAATGTTAAATGCACGGATATTTTTTTAATTTATTCATTTTCTTTTTTTAAATAGTTTTAAAAATTCTTCGTTTTTATTTTCCAAACGTTCCTAAAACAGTTCCAAAGGGCATAAACATCATATCATTGCTAGAACCTACTATGTATCAAGTATAAAATTTCTTGAATTTTCTTAAGCGACTTTCGCATTCGGTCGACCTAGTTTATATTGATAGTTTTTATCTATGTAAGTTGCGAGTCTTAATGTAGGACAAATTTCTGATATTTTCAAATCAATAGATCTGATTCATTTTTTTCCCCTATTGGCCTATGTATCGACGGCCGACTTAGCTTTTCCATGTGTGGGTAAGGTATAGTATATGTCCAACATTTCAGGCTCTGCAGACAAGATTTATACATAATTTTTTTTTTAGTGGGTAGGCCGACTAGCTATTTATGTGATTCGAAAATGTGACAGAACACGTGACTTTCATACCGGCTGACCAGATAGATCTATTGAAACCATTACTTTTTTTACTCATAACCTATCTATTGACAGACCGACTAGCTTTTGCAATATGATTGTAAGGGTGTAGTGAAATGCATTCTGAAGACTTAAAGTCCTGCCAACCAGAATTTTTCCGAATTGTTTTTTTTAATCGGCGTACTGACATACTACAGAGACACTAATTAAAGCTGCTGATAAGCCGACTGAATCCTTTTACCAAACATTGGGGGGGCAGCTGCCCCCCTTGCCCCCCCGCTCGCTACGCCCCTGATTCTATACTTAAATTTTACTTAAGGGATCGTCTATATATAGAAATTGTAACAAACCTAATTATTATTATTATTATTATTATTATAACCATTGGGAAAATGGTTGTTGTTTTCGGTCGAGAATGGACCTCTTGGGGACTTTATTTTTTAAGCGTTTTTAACGAAATTCTGTAACTTTAGAAACAAAATTTAAGCGTTTTTAACGAAATTCTGCATTTTTAGAAGAATTTTTCTTTGATTAGGCAATAGAAATGCATAAAATCGTTACAAAGATGTTAAAATTACAAAAAGGATAGATGCAAACTATCAGATACGAAAAAAAGCCGAATTCAAAAATTAACGTCGGATGAGAAATCGTCTTATAAAGCAAAAAACGTGGTCTTCAATTTTAATTTCCTCAAAATACCTTTAGCTCAGACATCAATCTAAATAAGAGTTAAAATTATTGTAGGAAGGACCCGACAAAATATTAAGGTATATATTAAGGATAAGGTATAGTAATGGAAAATGTGTTTCAATAATTGTGGTGATGGTTCAAACGAATATTTTTGCGAGGAGAATGCCAAGATCTCTTGAACTGTAGTAATGGGAAATGCGTTTATTTGTAGATGGTTCAAGATGAAACAAGATCTCTTCAACTGTAGTAATGGGAAATGCGTTTATTTGTAGATGGTTCAAGATGAAACAAGATCTCTTCAACTGTAGTAATGGGAAATGCGTTTATTTGTAGATGGTTCAAGATGAAACAAGATCTCTTCAACTGTAGTAATGGGAAATGCGTTTATTTGTAGATGGTTCAAGATGAAACAAGATCTCTTCAACTGTAGTAATGGGAAATGCGTTTATTTGTAGATGGTTCAAGATGAAACAAGATCTCTTCAACTGTAGTAATGGGAAATGCGTTTATTTGTAGATGGTTCCGATGAATATTTTTGAATAATTAATATTTTTAATTAATTTGATTTTTTTTTTAAGCTTTTGGAACATTTTCTCAATGATTTTTGTAATTTGTTAAATAACTTTTTTTCTTTCTTTTCTTTAACAGAGATCGATTTTAATGTACTTATGCGAATCCAAAAGTATAGTTCATTCCGCCAAGTATTCACTTTTTGAGTTATGTTTAAAAAAGCTACTCTCTTTGCAATCACTTTTGCAACGATGAAAAATGAATTTAACATTATGATTTCCAAACTTTAAGCCTGCCTATTCTTATTATTCCTAAACTACTTGAGGGCCCCACCAGTAGCTGAGAGGTTCTGCTCTCAAAGCTGGTAGACGGGAGGTGCTGGGTTCAAAACCCTTGTCGCGCTCGTCGACCTAACCGTTCGGAGTTTTCCGTGGTTTTCTTCGAGCCTTGTGTTAATACGGGTTAGAATCCCTTAGAAAGACCCCCACGGAGGGCACTTCCCCTAGGGCCTATATCCCTCGTGTTGATAATCGGCCGTCATAAAAAAAAAAAAAAAAAAAAAAAAAAAAATCAACCTAAACTACTTGACCGTATTACTTACTGTTTTGTATCCGAAGGTAAAATTTACAGAAGAATCCAAAGATGATGTCAAAATTAGGTGTTAGTATTGAAAATTTTAAAGTTTGGTACAATGTTTATATGTAGACGAACCCTTAAGCAATGTTTAAGTATAGTATTAATCAGTAGACATTATAACAAATCGATTGGTATCAGTCACATTTTTATACGATGATTTGCGGCAAAATTGCAGCGGGTGATCACTTTTTTTTCCAGGACTGTACATATAGCAATCAGTAATTAATTATAGGGGAAAATGTTAACAAAATAATATCATTGAAATAAACCTCTTAAATACACCACAAAAAGTGGAAAGATGCAACGTGTTTTGAAAGAATTAACCCTTCTTCTTCATGCATAAATATGTAGTAGCACTAAAAAAGAGGAAACAAATTTGAAAAGAAATAGAATAAAGAGGAGGGGGAGTGAAATAATCAGAAAAGAGCAACGAAATTTTTGATAAAATCTAATTTATAAATGCTATTTCTCAAACATTCAGCTTAATGGCGATGCCATTTTTAATGAAAGTTTGAATTAACCATGTTTTCAGAATTTTACTTGTTCAATTTAACTAAATATCTTTTTTAATCTCTAGCATTTCCATTATACTAACACCTTAAGGGTTCAAATGATAAAAAATAAAACGTATTTATTATTATTATGTTTGAAACTTCATGAATGTACTACAGTTGGTTCGGTAGGAAAATGTCTAAAACTTTAAACTCGATTATCGCGAAACACCGTTTTTTAGCGTTTTGCCAAGATAACTTTTGAACAAGTTGACGGATATACACGTTTCTCTTTTCTTTATTCCTTTTTAGGTAGATTTCCTAAGAAATACTACCTATTACATTCTCCCCTAAGTTGGAATTTTTGAAAAAAAATTGCAGATCTACGCCGATTATGACTCCCAGAACCCAAAACCACCCCAGTTCAAAACTTTATCTATCTATCTATGTCACTTTTTATGGACACGATAACTCCCATAATTCTGCACAAATATCTTCCAAACTGATACATAAAATCAAGGGGCATAAAATCTCGGTCAAATTCATTAATGGGCAAAATCGAATCAAAGGGGGGGGGGAATGGGGGGGCTTTTTGTGAAAACAGAAACCCCCCCCCCCATAATTTCTTAATTATGATACGTATCGAAACCGTTTAAAGTTATTATTACTTCTAGGAAAACGGCCGAAAATTCATGCATGACAGATTTTTGATATCATTAAAAATGGCCCCAAAGGGGGTAAAAAGGGGGGTTTTAGAAGAAAAAAATTCCTAACTTCGTCAATTCAGAAGATATCAAATCCGCTTAAATTTATTATAAATCCTCTTAATATTATCTAAAACTTTTATATTGACAAGCTTTTTATAGGACCAACCCTTATAGCAAAATAAATAAATAAATAAATAAAATAAAAACAAAAACAAATCCCTGCCGGCTCCGCCTGCAAACAAGTTAGGTTTCGAAGTTGGCGGTTCCAACTGCCGCATCATGGCAAAAAGGTCATTTCTTCCGCAATTCCCAACAAACAGGCGTCCCACGGTCTGCGTCTTCGAAATCTACCTGTGCCTGTAGGCCGAGCCGTCCGGGATTTTTTTTTTTTTTTAATAAAGAAAATGAAATTCTCAACAAAAACACCTAAAAACGAAAAAATGAAAACGTTTCAAGTTATGATAAAAAATATGATCAATTTTTATGGATTTTGAATTTTTTATTTGAATTAAAAAATATATATAAAAATGTTTGTTTGTTTTTCAGGCATAATTGAGAAACAACGTAATAAGTAGAATAAAACAAAATTACGAGTCAAAAAATGGAACCTGGATTTCAAAATCATGGCACAACTAGTTTTGCAAGATTAATTTTGTTTTGCAATAATAAAGCTTTTGTTATTGTTTTTCACTTCTTAACAAATATAATTTTATTTCTATAAGACATAAATAAATAAATACAGAAAGAACTAACAGTCAAAATTAATTAAAAATTTCTTAATGTACGATCAAACTTCAGTCAAGTTTCGGCAATTCAAACCTTTCTGATTCTCTTAATCATGATGTCATTTTTAATTAAAGTTTGAATCAACTATTCTCTCAGCAGGTCCGAAGTATTTGTTCAGTTTAACTATATAAATAATAACTTTTTTAGGGTTTCGTTTATCTCACAAAACTATATTCGTCCCGCTACGTTGTCTGTCCGTCACAGAGCCGGTTCTCGGAAACTATATAACTTACAGACTTGAAATTTTGTATACTTATAGCTGAATACCTACTATGAAGCTAAAAATCATAAAATTAAAAAAAAAATCGTATTATTTTAATATAAAGAGATAAAAAACCAAAAGTCTAACAGCCTTTTCCTATTAAACTTGAACATTTTTCGTTATAGCAGTTGCCAACAATTAAAAATCCACAATGAAATTCTTTCTGCAATAATTAATTTTCTATTGAAAGATTTCCACGTGAAAAAATGAAATAAAAAGTTTCACCAATTGAAAAAAGATTATTGTGACGTCATATTGGTAATAAAACGGATATTTTCAAACATTTCTCAATAATACAAGGAGTATGAGTATGTGTAAGTACAGAAAGCAGTTTAATATGATGTCATTAGAGAATTAAAAAGAAAATTAATCTGACGTCATATTGGATGTTTAACGGACTTTTTCAAATGTTTGAGAATTATACAAATAAAGTACCAATATGAGTAATAGAGAAAGCAAGTAGATATGACGTCAGCAAGTAATTATAACGTCACATTTTATTTTATTTATTATTTTTTTTTTGAAAATTAAATTAAATGAAATTTATTTGGATTTATTAAAGAAAGAATAAAGTGTTTTGAAAGGAACAAAACCCTTTGTGCGATCTTCGATCACAATTACCCACTATTTAATTTCTAGCACTTCCATTATACTTTATTTGAAATTTATTATTACTTTCATTTAGTTAAGAAAAGGAAATGCATTTTTTCCCCCAGAAATATAAACTAATTTCATTTTAATCCCTCTAGGATACTTAATGATCTTAACCAGTTGATTTAAACGATTCACAGATCAACAGAGGTTGTAATTAGGATATTTTTATGAGAAGAGAAGAGGCAAACTCAGAAAAAGGGCAACCAAAAAGTTTTACAGAAGACACATTATAATGTATATTAGTTGCTATGCACTGGCCATTATCTGAAGACTTAATGAAAGCATATTTTAAGTGATGTGGAATTTCAAATGCTTGTAGTAGAAATGAGATCGAAAACTTCACTTTTTCATGTCATGCATGAGTCCTGTCATGCATGTCCTTGTCCATAGAAGTTCTATTAGAATTAATTTATGATATGAAATATGACCTCAATGGCGTTGAGAATATATTTTTTTTTTTTTTTTCAGGCTGTGGTAATTTGTTAAATATGTTTTGGACCTTTCTTCGCGAAAGACTGTTCATATAATAATCTACCTATCTATTTATATACAAATCAGCATAAATCAATCAACAATTTTTGACCGATTTGCACGAAACTTCATATACATACGTTTTAGAACCCGAGTAAAATTACTGTATACTTGAAAAATTTCCCAGATCACCCTTTACCCCTTTTCTTCAACCACCTCCATACGTTATCTTTCAACAAATCTTTCTTTTTTAATTTTTTTTTTTCTGTTGCCCCACCCTCGAAAACGGCGCAAAAAAAACTTTGTATTTTATTTTTATAAATTAATAATAATTCAGACCCACTTGATAACAGATATTGTGTATTTTTTGTATATAAAATTAAAACATGATACTGTAAGTAAGTTAAGGAATACCTTCACTTAAATATATTTGCAGTTAAAATATCTACTATAATACAGACATTTCAATTTCAAGAAAAATATTCAGTGAAAAAAATAAATAATCTGTTAAATATAACGTCACTTCTATGAGATGCTTTCAATGTGACGTCAAGTTAACTCTAAACAAACGGCTGTTATGTTTTATTTCCTATTTCATTTGTATACTGCAATTATATCTTACAGCTATATGTTTTGTACTTTAGATGCAGTGATAACATTTTCTACGATTTATATTAAATAGGAAATGAAACATAGCAACCGTTTTTTTAAGAGTAGGTCCTTTCAATTTCTCTTTTCAAACAAAACTTTATGACTGACGTCACAACTGAAAGCGTCTAGAAAAGGACGTCATTTTGATATAATCATTGTAGATTTAGTTTTAATGAATGGAAATGTAAGTTTTCATTTAAACATAATGCCATGCGGAATTGAATCTTATTTAATGCTATGCAACTTGACTGAATTTTTTACCTCGTACTGTCGAGGATATCATATATTTTTGTTAAGAAAAAACCTGCGCTGTTATTTAGGAAGCTGAGAGATTTTACTATGATTGCATGCATCAAAGTAACGTCATTTTTTCCCTGATTATCTTTTTAATGCTTTATGGGCGCAAATGCATAGAGCCCCGCTATTGTGACCGTCGAAATATTGCATTTTTATTTATTTCACCCAGAAGGCCCCCATGGTTAACATTGTTAACCAGGTGGTTCTGCTAGTTACCAATAAAAAGCTTTTCTTTTCTTTATAATTTTGACTAATACAGTCCTCAACAATTGTATGCCTTTTGCACAAGCAACATAATAAAGTATAACAAATTTATTCAGCTTGGCAGGATTTCCTGCCAACGTATATTTTCAGGATTAGTATTACTACTTTCAAAAAATAATATTTGTCTCATTTACTGACAAAAAATTTCGATTAAATAATGTTATTTTAAAATAGTGGTATTCAAAAGATAAGACTGCACGCACTTATGTCAGATACGTGGAATTTAATTGGTTTTTCTTCATAAAGTCTAATTAATAAAATAGACCTATGTCAGATACATGGAATTTAAAAGCAACAGCAGTTATTTTGCTATTTATTAGTAACTCACCACTGTTACATTTAGTGTTTGTTTTCTTCATAAAGTCTAATTAATAGAATAGACCAATGTCAGATACATGGAATTTAAAAGCAACAGCAATTATTTTACTATTTATTGGTAGCTCTCCACTGTTACACTGGGGAAAAAAAAAAAAAAAAAGGTGTTGATTTTACAGTATAATACTGGCATCCCAGCTGTCAGTATTATACCGTAAAATTAACAGTAATAAACGGTAAAATAAGCAGCAATATGCTACCGCGCACGCGCATACTGTAAAATCAACAATTTTTTTCTTTTTTTTTTTTTCAGTGTATTTTTAGTCTTTGTTTTCTGCATAAAGTCTTAATTAATAGATATTTGGTGTTGTTCCATGAACTCTGATGTCATTTGACTGTGCTGTTTCCTACTTGCAAGTTTTCCTGTCAGGCAAAAAACAACCAATAACTCAATCATAAATGTCAAACATGTCCTCAGGCATTAATATAATAAATGACAAAGAAAAGAATTATATGTTTAAGATGCAAAGAATCTTAAACAATAATTCTCAGAACAAATGGATTAAAATAGCATCAATTTATAAACTTTTTACAGAACTTGAGGTTTGATTCGGGAAACAGATTTATATTAGATCATAATGGATTATTCAAAAAAGAAGTATGCTAAGAATAGAATAATCTTTCAAAAAATACCCCTCAAAGCCAAAATAATAGATTGACTCAATTGTGAAAAATGGTATTTTTTGTTTAGTATTATATAATTTATAGTTTGACACATGATTAAAAAAAAAATCTTATTTGATGTGAAAGCAGCAGATTAAGTAGAAAAAATGCATGCAAATTTCTCTTTCAGAATATTTTATTTATTGGGTGCAAGATAATTTTAAAACTACAGATAGTGGTTTCTAATCTTCTAATTCTGAACATAATTAAATTCTTTAATTCTTGTGGACATCAAATACTTTGTTAAAGAAATAAGTAGGTTTTGGATAAAATTTTATATTCATTAGAATATGCTGTATTATAAATATAATTCACTTTAATATGGTTCGTGAAAGAACAGTAAAACATTTTTATAAAATACTATATGAAATATCTGTATTTTCTATTTCTTATAACTATTGCACACAAAAAGATTTTTTTTTTCTAAGTTTACATAACTATTATATAAAAGTTTATTCTTACTATAATATATTGAAATATAACCATATAATGACTAAATTATATGTTTATAAACTTCGAATAATATACATAATGCATATCAATTATAAATTTTAAATTGCAAAAAACAAACTATATAATTTTTTTTTTGAATAATTCATAATTTGCAGATCAAAATTATCTTAATTTCAAATTTTCTTTGTTAAAAAAATTAAAAATTCGATTGAATAGATTAAGTGAAAATTAAAAACTGGCATTAATGGTAAGATGTCAGCTTATAACTGATTTATCTTTTTATGACACACCTAGTGTAAGCTTTTACTCTTGGTATAATTATAATAGATATCCCCTTCTGAACAAAACATCACATCCTTTGCCAAGAAGTGCAGAGTACAAAGCATTCTGTATCTGGCACAGATGACAAGAGACCTTGTTTAAATAATTTATTTCCAGTTGATAAATTCAGATCCCCACACCCCTTACATATTAAAAAGAAATCTGGCATTTAATCAGGGATGAAAACAGCAACATTCAACAAAAAAGTATGAGAAGGTTTAAGAAAAATGATAAAAAACAAGAAAGAAAAATCATGCATCACGCATAGATTATAAAACACTTTCCAACACTTCCAGAATATTTTAACAAAACTTCGCTATTTAATAAGGTACATAAGATACCTAAGTAAACATGAACAAAAAAAGAATGAAAGAAATCACTCTCTTGTGGAGAACTGGCAGTTAAGCATAGGAACTTTCCTCCATGAGGGGAAACGTTTATTGAAAATTTCCATTTTAGAATACAGATGTAGAATCACCACACGATGTTGTTTCGCCCACATAAAAGATTAAGTAAAATTAGTACAAAGTTAGGTTTTACAATACAAGTTCAGTACCACAACGTTTCTTAACATATTAAAAAAATAAATAAATAAATAAATAAAATTAAGAGATAAAATTAAGAGATAAATTGTTCTGCATTTCTGAAAGCTCCTAAGCCATTCACATTCAGCAATTTATGCCAATAGACAGAAACATACTTGATTTCTTTTGTACAGCCCTGTATATTACCTACAGATTTTTATACACGCCACATATTAAACTAAAATTTAATTCAGGCAACAACGTGCTTAAAACTATTCAAATTTCACCCACAGTCGGCCATGCATCTAGTTCTTTGTGTGCCCCTGTATATGATTTTTATATTCTACAAACAGCTTTTGGTATACTAAATACAGTTCAGCTTGAAAAGGTATAATTCAATTAAAAACCACCTTTAAGCAATTCACATTCATACTCAGTAATTCTTATAAATTATTTTGTGTAGCCCTGTATATGATCTATAGCAGAGGTTCCCAAAGTGTGCTCCGCCTATACTTTTCAGGGGCTCCGCGGCGTTCCAGGAAAATAAACAAAACATGAAAGAAATTAGGATATTGCAAAGGAAAATTTTTCGAAAGTATATAGGAATTTGTGTGTGTGTGTAAAAAATAAATACATTAAATAATGCATAAGAAATAATACAATCACTGGGTTGAAAAATACTGTAATATATATTTTTTAAATCACAAATATTTGCATTGTACACGTATCCATTTTCTATATAATATTTTTGGTTTGAACTACTTTATTTTATGTTTCTGCATTTAATGTTTTTTTTAAAATTTCGATTCAACATAAGCTACAAGAAATAGTATTCTGAATCGAATGCCCAACGTTCAGTGTAAAAAAAAAAAAAAAAAAAAAAAAAACAATAAAAAACGCACAGCTTAAGCTCTGAGGAATACGACATTCTCATTGATTTAACATCTCAAAGCGATACAGAAATCTCTTTTCAAAACCAACGTATCACAGAATTTTGGTGTCATTTGACAGACGAATACAAAATCTTGTCACACAGAGCAAAATTAATTTTACTCCCATTCTCAACGATTTATCTGTGTGAAGCTGAATTCTCCACTTACACAAGTATGAAAACAATGTACATAAGCTGGTTAAATGCAGAGCCAGACATTCACATACAATTGTCAAAAATTTGCAGATATATATATTAAAAAAAACTGTGCAAAACAATTGAACCACATTTTTCGCACTAAACTTATACGTTATTGCTCATCCCACTTTATGCATTTAAAGTTTGTATATATTGTACAGTGACCTCTCACTTATACGCGATGTTCTGTAATTACTTTTTCGTACCACAATTTTAAAACAGTAAAATTCGATTTATAAATTCTGCGATTAAATAAGGAGAAAATTACTTTAAAAAGAAATTGGTGCCGAAAAATAATTATCGTGTATCGAGTATAAGTGAGAGGTCACTGTACATTGTATTATTTTTATTTTTGGATTTTTAATTTCCTTAAACTGTTTATTTTATTTTTATTGAATTTTAGTTATTTAAATCTTCTATCCTATTTTTCATAATTATATTTAATTTTTAAAACAATGTTTGTCGCTTAAAACATCTTTTTTTATAAGATCTTGTATCATTTAAAGCCCCTCACTAGATTCCTTTTACATTTGTGTACATATATATATATCTTTTTCTTTTTATAACATTGACTTCTTTAATCTGTTTATGTTATTTGTATTAATTTTTAATTATTTAAATTTTCTATACTGTTTTTCATAGTGAAACAATGTTTGTCGCTTAAAACATCTTTTTTATAACACCTTGTATCATTTAAAGCCCCTCATTAGATTCATTTTACATTTGTGTATATTTTGTAAATATATTTCTTTTACACCTTTAATTTCTTTAATCTGCTTATGTTATTTGTATATTTAAATTTTCTATACTGTTTTTCATAATAAAAAAATACTTATTAAAACATCTCTTTTTTATAACATCTTGAATCATTTAATAAACCCCTCATTAGATTTATTTAATATTTGTATACGTTGTGAATATAGTTTTCTTTTTTCTTTTTGTAACTTTAATTCCTTTAATCTGTTTATTTTATTTTTATTAATTCTTAGTTATTTAAATTTTCTATGCTGTTTTACATAATTGTACTTAATTGTTAAAGCAATGTATGTTGCTGAAAACGTATTTTTTAACATCTTGTATCACTTAACAACCCCTCTTTAAAATTTTGTTTTATTGGTCTCGGCATTGGCTAAGATTCTTATTATGATGCCACTTTTGCCTATCAGAAATAATGCTGTAGCAATTTAAAAATATATATTGGTTCTTTACATTTGTCATCACACTAATACTCTAAACTTCTGCTCAGCTCCACCCCTTGCTTAGCCATTTTCGTCAATGAGCACCCCCCCCCCCCCTGATATAAATTTAACTCCACCCATATATCCCGTTTGTTAGTAAAGATTTTCTACTAGTTGCAGTTTTTTTAACATGTGTAGTTTTTAATCGTATATCTATTTGGAGGCAAAAACAATGGTGAAAGAAAGTTTCTTTCAAAACTATAATTAATAGATAAATACTTCAAATAAAACATCCAAAAAAAGTGAACGATGCTGCACCTAACAATACAGGTTATAGATTTTGCCCCTCCCACTTAAACACTAAAACGATGATCTGGTTCTAAATGTATTTTTAAAAAATGGTTCAAAAGAAGAATCTCAGAGGCGATTCGTTTTCGTTCCATGTTTAGTAGTACTAGAAAGGTAAAGAAGAACGAAAAAAGTATCCGTAATCACATGATTCTGTTACGGGTGGGCGGTACTAGCGGAAACGTGTTATATAATTACTCATAGGTGACTGGGGCTACGATTTTTTTTCTTTTCGAGAGTAGCCTATAGGGAATATACAGAAGTCTCTCTTTGTAAATGAAAACTGTACAACTTACCTTTTTTCTGTGTGTGTGGTTTTCACCATAAATAATAATAGTTTCACGTTAGCCCCAATGCAATGCATGACCCAGACAGGGTTACCATTTTGATCTTTAATTCTGAGTTCATACTGGAAATCCCGAAAGAATATTTTTTTATTTTAAAAATGTATATCATTTACCCTTTAATAGTATTGATCAAGCGTCGCTCGGGTAAGAGGAGTTTATTTTCTTCGTTACTAAAATTTTTTCCGAAACCACAAATTTTTAACTATAATTTTTGCTGTATTGATTATACAAGGCAGATATTTTAATACAAAAAAAGTGTTTTTTGTTCTTATTTTTAATTTATTGTGCCCAATAATAATAATATTAAATAAAACTGTTAGGGGGTTAAATAATAGAAAATTTGATTTTCAAAATTTTTAGTATGAATTCAGAATTTTTGTATCAAGAAAAGGGCCAAACTTAGAACCTTGGCCTCATGTAGGAAACTTCTGTTTCGGACTCTTATCCAGCAGATCTTTCTCTGCTTCATAGGCATAAAAAACATTAATTTGTAAATCTTAGAGTACCGTGGGGTTAAGGGGCTCCTCCTTGGAAATTCTTCCCCAAAAGGGCTCCGCGAGCCGAAAAGTTTGGGAAACACTGATCTATAGCATTTATATACACCATGTACATAACTGAAAACACAATTCCAGCAATTATAGTTAATAGACAGTACTTCAGATACAGTATAGTAGTTTATATGAAATCTTTTGCGTGCCCCTGTAAATGAATGATAAAGGACACATCATATTCTACAGCAAGTATCTTGCAGTAAACGTGAGTAATATGTATCAATTTCATTATATTTGATATAATGTAACTTAATTAAAATATGCTGCAAACAGTGTTTCACCGTAGACCATAATGTAACCGAATTCCTTTGTGTGGTCCTATAAATGAATGATAAATGCTTTACACTCCATATTCTATAGAAAGTATTTATTACTGTACCTCAGAAATTCGTATCAATTTCATTTATATTTGTAATAATTTAACAGGATTAAAATACAATGCAAACGATTTTCCCCATAGACCATAATATAATGGAATTCTTTTGAATGTCCCTGTAAACGAACATACGTACTACACATAACATATTCTATTCTACAATAAGCATCTTATAGTGCGATTCAGTGATATATATCAATTTCAGAATGTTTGAAATAGTGTAACATCATCATAATACACTTAAAGGATTTTTTCCCATATACTATAAATGCAATGGTTTTCTTTTGAAAGCCTCTGTAAATGCCAAGCTGTAGCACAGAGCAGACAAACAGCCAGACAAATCGAATGCATTAACACTTTCAACTATGTTGGAATGAGAAAAGAGAATAGAACAAAAATGAGAAAAATATACATATGCATTTTTAATAATTATTATTATATTAAAGTAACCGAATACTTGATGTTGTAAATTTGTTCTCCACAAATCAAAGTTAAAATTGTGAAGGGATTAGCAGTGAATTTTAGCAGCCATTTCACATTGCAATAAAAATTAAAAATCACAGAAAAAAAATTATATACATAAAACTGATTATATCCAAAATATTGTATTGTTTTGTTTATTTCTGGTCTTGAGATTTTACTGAAGTAAGTATAACGCAAACATTAACATTTATGCAATGGATGGAGAAGGATTGAACATTGCAAGTGATCATGCGGCTGTCGGCAATAGATCCTAAGGAAATATTATTTTTTAAAACAATATTAAAAAATCAGATAAATATAATGTAAAGCATGTAGACAGGAATTAGGCCAACAAATAGTAGAGTTGATATTGGTTTCTGCCATTTCATTTCACTAGTAAAATATATTATATATTTTTTACATAAAAAGCTGCAAAAATATTATCCAGAAAGTAGAAAAAAAAAAGGATTTTGTAATAAAAAAAAGTCAAAAAGTAATATAAAATACAGGGACATAAATATAGGCTGATTTGGCATAAACCCAATTACTGAAGATTTTTTTCTAGAGAGTCAGAATTTTTTTTTATATAAAGAAATTAAAATACATTTCCAATCATATTCTTATATATAATATATTTTATCATATTTAACTTAACTTGATATTATTTTTTCTGCTTATAAAATCAGACAGATTTCAGTTAAGCATCAAAGTGTGGTGCTTCATGTTTAATTTGATCTTATGATTAATTATTTTTTCTTTTCAATTTGCTCTGAGAAATCAATTGTCAAATGTGGTAACTTTGCAATATGCTGTTGATTATTTTTTCATTTTACTAGGGGGGCTCAGCCCCCCTGCTCGCTACGCTCACCAACCCCAGACGTAATCGTTCTGCGTTTCCATTCTGGATCGCCTCGCGATCCCTTATTTTCTATGCATTCAATTTTTCGATTCCACTTCGTAATTGTTGTTGTAATTTATATGAAACCTAAATTTATTATAAAAATCAGCTTCATCCATCACCAAACAAATCCAGCCTATCACCTCAATTATTTGTGAAAGAAAATAATAAAAAAATTTAAATAAAACAAATTTTTTTCAAAAAAATTTTTTCGCAAGATTTCTTGTGCTCGAATTAGTATAGCAACACATTTCGTGTAAATCGTTTGAGTATTTTTCCATTTATAACAAAAAACATTTTCAGCGCTGAGTTTGTTTTACCCTGTAAAAACGAATTTTCTTGTATTCGGAACCTAGCTAGATCTTTTTCTCGTGCTCAATTTAGTATAGGGGGCAAGTCTCGTGAAAATCTTCCCAGTCATTTACGATATCATTCATAATCTGAAAAATCCCTTGCTCGTTTAATATATATGAATAATCGGGAAACTCCCTTGCTCGTTTCATATATATGAATTTGGCGACAATTTGGTCGACAGGTAATTTGGTAATTTGGTCGACAGGATAACTAACAAGTACCAATTGTATATATAGTGTTACAAATATTGTAAATAGTTAGTGTTTGTGCTTAAAAATAATGTAAATAGTTCAATTAAGCTCTATTCATAAGCTAATATTAATTTTTGTTGCATAGCAACATCTCAATTTGTTGATTTTTTGCAAGCGAGTAAACGCTATTGGATTTCAATGGGAGTCTATGGAAATTTGGCGAAATACTGGAAACAGCGCCAGGTTGGTGCCACTTTTGGCAGCTAATTTTGGCCGCCAAAATTGGTGACAGACCCAGGTCTCTTCCCCTTGGTAACCCTCCTAATAGCGCCCATCCTATCTAAATTCTCTACTTTCATGTTAATTCCCCCTAAGAAAAGTCAGAAAGCTCTGACCAATCAAATATGTTTCGTGGTATCTATGCAGATTTTCATTGGTCCATTTCCAAACCATTACTTTTTTTTATATATAGAAGGAAATATGCTTGAAAATTATTTTAAAAAGTCACTAAATTGAGCTACAATTTTCAAACAAATTTATTCCAAATATACTTTTTTTTCTCCCTATTTGATGATGTAAAAATTGAAATTATGGGAAATTTAGCAGTTGTGTAGGAGCAGCAAAAGCGAAAGCACAACCGTTGCCAACATCATTATACACTTCTAAAATTACCAACTGTGTTTGGCAGCCATCTAAAAGTGAACTATGAATTTATGGAGACGACAAAAAGTCCAAAGTGAATGAACTTCAATGCTACAAATTGCAGAAGATTTTCATTCCTGATTTAATGCAGCTTTCTCTAATACAACTTAAAACAAATAATTTAACCAATTTCAAGCAAAGGAGGTTATACATGTCATTTGTATGGGGTTTCATTATGTATATCTATTAGAGGTGATTTTTTTAGAGTAGTTTCGTACAAATGTCATCAGAATCCAAAAATGGTTTGTTTGCCTACCTGTTTTTTTTTTTTTTAACACTTTCCAACACAGTTGAAAAAGGTTTATGAATTTTGTTTGTCTGTCTGTTTGTCCATGCTCTAACTCGCTTAAATATACTTGGATTGCTATTCAATTGATATATGTTATTGAGGTTTTTACTATGGCATGTTTGATATTGAAAATGAAGTGTGTAGCATTTATAGTGCATTTATAGGGACACTCAAAAGAATTCCCTTACATTACGTCTATGTGGAAAAATCGTTTCCGGAGTATTTTAATGATGTTACAATATTTCAAACATATTGAAATTGTTATATATCACTGAAGTGCACTACAAGAGACATACTATAGTATATGGTGGGCATAGCATTCATAGTTTGTTTACAGAGATACACAAAAGAATTTGGTTACAGTACTGACTATGAACAATAATTGCTGGACATGCATTTTCAATTGTGGTACACATTTTTAAATTTAACTAATTCTTTACATATTACTTGGTACGTATATATGCTATATATCATATAAAAGGCAAACAAAAGATATTGAATGCAAAATTATTTAAAGATTATCAAAAGATATTGAATGCAATACTATGCAAAATTATACATATATACAAAGCTATAGATGATTTACAGGCCTGCACTAAGAAATCGGATATTTTTCTGACTAATGATGGTAATTGCCTAAATTGAGTTTTCAAATTTGTTATCCATTTTCCAAATTGTTTACTTAGACATCAACTTCCACCTTATTAATTGGTAAAGTTTTGTTAAAATGTTCTGGAGTGTGTCTAAGTGTTGGAAAGTAATTCATAACCTATACTTGATGCATGATTTTTTGTTCTAGTTCTGTCTGTAGCCAATCATCAGAAAATTTTAAAATATTGTTAAACAGTACTACTTAACTTTATGTTTCAAAACAGTCACCATATTGTACAGTTTTTGTTACAGTGACATTTCAGAAATTCCTATATGAGATTAGCGTTTTTGCATCCAAGATGGGCGCTATTAGAAACAATGTGTTTCAAAGTTAATGCAGATAACAGTAAAAGGTTGCCACAAAAACACTCTGTTGTGCCAAACCATCTCATTAAAATATCCAACTGGCATGCAACAAGTAAATATGAAAAAATAAAATAAATTGCAGTCTGTTTTATTTAATTTTTTTTTAATTATTATTTGTTTATTGAAAGAAATTTATCTGTAGCAACAACTATTAACTGCAATAATCTTTAAGATAATAAAAAAATATTACTACTGATTATAACTTTAGATCACAAATTGTAATTAATTAAAATGATCTTAAGGATTTCAAAAGTACAAAGATATGCACTGTGATAATTATCCATGTTTCGAAATCTAAAAAATATTAATTTAAATTGACTAGTACGAATAATTTTTAAAAGCACTATGCAGTTTTTAACAGGAAAAACAATTAATAAATGTTTGTATGCACTACATGCTCTTGAAGAATAATTTTCTGGTTTTTCTAAACTATTTCTCATTTAATATTTCAAAGGAGCTGTGTTAAAAATTGTCTATTTTCATTGATCTAAAAGTGTAAAGCAGTTGTTCTTAATCTATTAGTTACCATGAATTCCTTTTAATATTTCCTGTTATCCCTAGAATTTAAGACTAAAATTAATCATATTTGTTAGAACATCAAATACAGCAATAATACCAAACTTTATTATTACATGACAACCTTAAAATTTCTTTTGTGTGTAGGTGTGTTACTCATCTAATATTTAGGTATATACAGTTTTTTGTATAATCTATAATGATGAACGGATGAACTTTTGCACAAAGCATGTACATGAGAACAGTAATACAGTATAGAACCATTTATCCAGAATGGTGAGGGCAGATGTATGCTGGGTAACTTTTTTTTTTTCTAGATTTGACATCAGATCTAGGATTTTGATCTAGATTTGATTTCTAAATCTAGGTTAGGCATCAAAGCAACACCCATTTGATCAGATTTGTTGAATATACGTGGCTGAGCCATTGTTTCTGATTTTGAATTAATTACTAAATTAACTAGATTAAGAATCAGATTAAAGATAAATCAGATTTTGAAAGAGGACAGTTTATGAAAATCCCTTGGAAACAACAATTTTGCATAAAAATTAAAATGCCTTATATCTAAATGGTCCCATTTAAAATCCTAGATGCTGGTATTAAGTTATGACATGCATGTGGTAACGTATCAAGCAATGCACATGTCAAACCTGTACTGTATGGCACTTTTTCAGGAAAGATTTTGAAGTCTGTTGATAGGAAATATGATTCTGGATATCTGGTTTCTGGATAAATGGTTCTATAATGCACTAAAATGAAAATGGAATTATTAAAACGTTTTACTATGTAAACAAAAATGCGTTTATTTATTAATGCCTTGGAAAAAATACACTTTAAAAGTTAGTGTGATTTATGTCATTGTTTTGCACCAACAAAAGAATCTGTATTTTTTTTTTTTTTTTTTTTTTTTTTTTTGGCCTCAAACAACTTTTTGCACAAAGTTTAATACAATACAATCTTTTCACAAAATTATTTATTTATATATGTTCATGATATTTTATTTTAAAGTTGAAACATATTGTTTTTATTATATTATTGCAGCGGACAAAAACAATAACAAATTTCTGAAGACCTGACCAATTGTTTGGGAACTGCTGGAATTGGATATATAAATTAATATTCTCCGATTTGAGATACATAAACTAATTATACTGTATTTTTTAAACAGTATTCACAGTTTTTCCTTTCAATTTACTTGCAAGATTTCTAGTTTAAGAAACTCTGCTCTAATTTGTAGGAGAAAAAACAGAAACTGTCATCAATTTACTGCAGAGGTATGTGAGATTTTACTCCAGTCACAACTTTTGATCATAAAATAATAATTAAAATATAAATTATTTTCATTGCTTTATCTCCAGCTGATAAATAGAAGTACGATTTATCAAAATCTGTACTTTATTCCTGTTTCTAAGCACTTCTTCTGAACATACAAATTATTTAGTACAATAAACTGACAAAGCAGAAAACATATTTTTCTACGGGAATATAAATTACTTATAAAGCAGAATAAAAGACACACACAAACCCAGAAAAAAACAGACAACAATTTTATAGACATCAATTAATGAAAACTTTATATATATTTTTTAATAACTGATAATTTCCAAGGGAAAATCAGTCTGTTAATAATTAAAAAAAAAACATTTCTATGGATTTTCTCTTAAAACAACTTATGCATTTTAATTTTGATTGTTTTAATTTTTTAATGAATAAATTCAGAAGTCATTGTTATTACAGTGAACACACGTTAATTCAAACTCAAAGGTTAAAGAAATAAGTTTGAATTATCTGATGTTATGAGAAAATATAACTTAAAAAGTGTATCACTGAAGAAGAAAAATCTCCTAGTATATATAACCCCAGAAAATATATTATATATGCTATTTAAAATTAAACATATTAAAAAGCAATAAAGACTTACCTTAATCATAAAATGAAGCAGAGGATATGCAGTAGAAAGTAAACTTTAATTAAAAATATGAATTACATTTTTGGGAAAAACTGTAAAATGGATGTTTGGTTTTCTTTATTACGCCGACATTTTTCAGCCAGCTTCTTGATTTGAAGTAAACATTTCAATTCATTTTCAGAGGAAGGTTCCATCTGAATAAATGCTTTCAAAGTTCTTATAGAGTCCATTATGGCTCAATCATTAGGACGCTTAATAGTCTCTGCATTCTCTTCTGAATTTGATAAGGTATCTACTTTTTCATCTTCTCAGATAGTTTTTATTATGTCATCATTGCTCAGTTTTCTACATCTTCATCTACCCTTACATAATCAGAAAAAGTAACGTTATCACATTCAAATTTTTTGAATGCAAGAAAATCTGTATCAATATCATCACATTCTTTGATATGATTGTTCTTTTCGGCATGCATAAATTTAGAATGACGAAAGCAATTACTAATTGTGCTTTCTTTAACAGCATCCCATGTGGCATATAGATCAGTTATAGCTGTCAGCAGAGTAATGTCGTATCTTTCACCACAATCTAAAGAAAAAATGATTTGTTTTAAGAGTCTCTTATGATAATTTGTTTTAAGACTCCTTGATCCATTGGTTGTAGCTACTAAGTTGTGTTTGGCGGCAAATATTCAACCTGTATGTATGGAACTCAGTTCTGGAAGGTTATTGTGCAGCTTGCATTATCCACAAATAAGAGAATTTTAAGCTTTTGCCTTGAAAACTGCTTATCTATTGTTTTTAACCAGCTACTGAAGATGTCTAGTGTCATCCATGCTTTTGTACTGGATACATAATCAACTGGCAGTGTTTTAATTCCTTTAAAACACTGTGGAATCTTGGACTTTCCAATCACGAATGAGTTGAGCTTTTCGCTCCCATCCATATTAGCACAAACTAAAGCTGTAATCCTCAGTTTACTTCTTTTACCTCCTACGCAAGTTTCCCCTTTAAAATGTAATGTCTTGTTTGGAAAGTTTATAAAAAAGTGCAGTTTCATCCACATTATAAATATCTTTTAGCAGGTAAGTAGATAAAAGCCCTGGCAGTTTCCTACCAAAATTAGTGCATACGTCTTTGTTTACATCAGAGCTTTATCCTTATATCGTTTGATAAGAAATATTGCACCTTGACTTAAATCAAGAAAGCCATCCATCACTGCATTTAAAATCTTCAATACCCATTTGACTAGCCAATTCATCAGCCTTCGTCTGCACTAGGGGTCCATTTATCGAAAAGTTTTGAGATCTAACATCCTGGAACCATAGCAGTAGAACTTTTTCTAGATCTTCTTGGGACGCATTTTCTCACGTGTTTCCTTCCTCTAGCAAATTTAGATTTTTCTCATACATCTAAAATCAATTCCCTGTTTTTCAAATAAGTTGACAATGGATTTTTTTTAATCTCATAGTCAGCTACTAACTTTGTTTTACATTTGCCATTCTCTACTTTCTTTAAAATTTCTACCTTTGGAGAGGGGGGGGGGGGAGGGAGGAAAAGTACGTTGGAGTGGTTTTAGTTTAAGTTTCTAACTTCCATGGGTGACACGCTTGGCATGGAGAGAAGAAAAATATGGTGCTATTGTTATGTCACAATGGGTATTCCTCCTTCATAAAGGGTTCTGAATGAATGCAAGGAAACAAGGTAAGGCTGGAGAGCTTTGTTCATTAAGTACTGATAAGAAGTGGACAGTAGGACAATAGCCACTAATGTTTAGCAAAAATGCAACAGTCTAGGAATGTACACTTTTTACACAGAAAATAAATACAGCTTGTAATTTCTCCGTTAAACGAGGAAAAAGAAATTTTTTTTGTCAAATTTTTAGTTCAAATTAACTGAAGTGATAAAAATTAGTTTGAATTAATGAGATATTTTAACATTAATACAAAACAAGTTTTGGGGGAGGGGCCTTTGGATTAGTTCGAATTAACTGAAATCAAATTAACAAACGTCCACTGTACAAATTTTTTTTATTAGAAATATATACTAGTTTGAATATTGTTTACACAGTCAATACATCTTGATGAAACATTAATAAACATTTATATAAAGACAGACTAAATATTAGGGTGGTCTTTATTTTTAAAGTTTTAAAATTTATTGCTCTCACCCTCTAAATTTGCTCTATTATATCTAAAAATAATACTTGTAAAATTTAATCACTAAAAAATAATATTTATAGGTAGCTCAAGGAAGCATAAGTTTCATAATTTGGGGTCATTTTGTTGTTTTCTTCTTTTTTACTTGAAAAAATATATCTAATCCCAGTATTAATAAAATTATTTCAATGTATAAAAAGTCACTAATGTACAATATGAAATCTGTAAATTCATTTGTAAATGTAATTATTAAGTTAATTATCTAAAGATAATTTCATTTATATAACGATAATAAACGTCTGGAATTATTCAAAGAATGAAGACTGTTAAAGAAGAACAAAGGAATCCAAAGAGCATGCATCTTCTTCAAAATTAGATAACTTGTTTAATCTTGCTCATGCCAATGCATTAAACATAATTAAAATAGCTGAAGATAGAGATTTCTTGCTAGCACAACGAGAAGATAGTAGAAAAGAATCAATGATTGGTGTTGACATAAATAAATCTCTTGCGGAAGGAATTGATTACTTATGAAAAGAAGAATCTTCTGAAGAAAAGATTAGAAAAAATGAAATGTTCACAGGAGAAAGAAACAAAAATAGCAGTACTTGAATCATCTACAGCAAGCTCAAATGAAGATCTAAATGAATGAAAATTAATGTGATCATGAAATGAAACTTTTGAGTGTGCAGCATCATATCCTGGTCCTTCCAAATAAAGGGAGGGATTATGGAACTCCACATTTAGCAACAGCTGTAGACAGGACAAAAGTATCAGGTAGTATTTGCAGATGCCAGAACTGCAGAGTTTAGGATATGTATTAAAGAAGTCAGTCTGGTTGAAAAAGAATTGTTCATAGGATCATAGGGCATATGGATATTATAACTCCAGATTTAGCAACAGCTCTAGACAGGACAAAGGTATCAGGCAGTATTTGTAGCTGCTGAAACTGCAGAGTTTAAGATATATATTAAAGAAGTCAGTTTGGTTAAAAAAGAATTAGTCATAGAATTAAATCACAAAAATTAAAAGAACGGCTACAAATAAATGTTCCTCTCATTGTCCATTGAGATGGAAACTTTTACCCGAATTAACCGATAAAGAGAAAATAGATAAACTACGAATTATAATTTCTGGCAAAGGCATTTCTCAGATGCTCTTAGTTGCTAAACTTCTTTCAGCAACATGCGAAGCACAAGACCATGCAATATATAAAGTTTTGAATGAATAGGATATTGCAAATAAAGAAATTGGAATGAGCTTTGACACCACATAAGCAAATACTAGAAATGATAAATGTGCTTGTGTTCTTTTAGAGGAAAAGCTTGGTAAGAAACATTTTGTGCCTGCTGTCATCATGTTATGGAAATTATCTTTGGCAAAATATTTCATAATTCTTTGTGAACTTCGTTATCAAGTCCAGAAGTACCTTTATTCAACATTTCCAAGGGTACTGGGGATTTCTAGATAGAGACAACTTTGAAACAGGTTTAAAAGATAATATTCCAATTCGTGTGATGAAATTTTTGAGTTTGCGACTAAAACTTAATCATGATCAACACCATCAGCAACTGGACCAAGAGATAATTATCAAGAATTTGCAGAACTTGTTATTATTTTTCCTTGGAGGAATACCTATCAGAAGAATTCGTTTCATGCTTTCCGGGACAATGCATCGAGCTGCTTGGATGTCTAAGATGATATAATCTTTGAAGATATTCATCTTTAAGGCTCAATTCAAGCTTACCAACAAAGGAGAGAGAGTTCTTTGTGATGTCTGTGCTTTTATAGTGAGAGTGTATTTTTAAAGCTTGGATTACTGCTTCAATAACAGAAACCTCACCCAATAATGACTTTCAGTTAATAAATAGTTTATCAGAGTATTCAAGAATACATAAAGAAATTGCAAAAGCTACATTGCAGAAATTTACAAAGCATCTGTAGTATTTGTTAGATCTTTCTGGACTGCCCCTTTTCGATAGCCATGTACCTGTTTCAACAAAAAGAAATGTGGTTGAAATCCTTCAAAATAAAAAAGGTACAAAGAATCCTGAGAGAAGGATAATTGTTTCCCTTAAATATTTTCACGAAAAGAAGTTTGAAGATTTTGTTACCAAAGAATCTTCGAAGCTGTTCAAAGAAATTAATTTACCTCAAGGATTCTTTCAAATAGACACTGGACATTGGAACACTAATACTGATTATAGGATTGCATTAAAAATGTTTCAGTCTATTAAAGTGGTAAAAGATCATGCTGAGAGAGGTATTGCCTTGATCAAAGAATACACTAGAATTCGTACATGAAGTGAACCTCAGTTTCAGCTATTGGCAAATGTTATGGAAGAACACTGGGAAGCTTATCCTTACTGCATAAAAATGGACTTAACAAATTAAACTAATTACTAATACTTTTATACTTTAAACTTTTTATATGCTAAATATTGTGCTTTTATGTTACATAAAATATGAAAATAAATTATTACTGTAATAAAAATTATCATTCTGGCTTAATTTTCTTTTGTCAATATCATAATGTTTTTAAATGTAATCGTCAAACTTCAGCAATTTTGAGCTACCTCTAAATATATTTCTTTTCATTCAAGCTTTTTCTACTTTGTTTTTTACTGTATTGGAACAAATCTTGAGGGTGAGACAGAAAAAAATTTAAAAAAAGTTAAAATTGATCATATATGACCACCCTACTAAATATGTTCAACATCGATAGGATAATATTATGCAGAAAGTTAACACTAATGACGTTGGCATTTTTAAAACTAACTGATGTGATATTTAATGCAAACAATATTTTTACCATTCCAAATTTTTAAATGACCTCTCTCCAGATCTTTGTACATGATAGCAGCATGAGTACTTTGGTATTTCTAGAATTATTGTTATTATTTCATTCTCTTGTTAATATGAAGTGGTAGTTTTCTACAAAAACTGTCATATAATCATTATGAAGTTTTATGTCCAAAATTTAAAATAAATATTTGGTATTAATAAATAAATGGTTATTTCAACTTACATTTTCTTAGCAAAATTTTTGGAAACAAAGTGAATATTCTCAGTTTTATTTGAATTTAGTATGTACCACTTTTAGTTTTGATAAAATAAATATTCAATAATATGAACAGTATGTAGAGATTTTAATTGCCAAATATTATTCAAAATCAATAAAAATAAATATTAAACCACACATAAAATTCCAATAAATTTAAAAGCTTCATGAACATAAAACTTCATAAGATAAAATATATATCATACTAAAACAAATAATGAAAAAAAAATTACATCAATAATCGTTGCTTAAATAGAAAAAAAAATCCTTGCTTTAAATGCACAGCAATTGCTATTGCACATTCATACAAATAATTCTCAACTAGTTCTGTGATATTTTTCAGTTATGCATGCTTCTTAGGTTGCCAAAAACTTTTCTAAAGTAAATGTAACTCAGGATAATGATTAAATACAAAATATTTTGAATAAATGGAATGAAAAACTGAAAGCACTTTCCAAAATAAATTTAGAATAAGACAAATTTGTAAATAAAGTCACATAAGTACAGAATCTGTCAGCAGACTAGAAGGTTTCGAAAATGACACTGGATAAATATTGGAGGGAAGAAGGTTAGATCACTGGAATTGCACTTTTAAACTATTTAGTTATTATGATTAGCTCTGAACAAGAGAATATTGAGCTTTTACAATCAAATCATGATAATTTTACCCAGTTACTTTATCTAGATAAAACAGATGTTTCAATACTGATTAGAATTAACTACAATAATCCACAGCCTTCTGTGTATGTAAACTAGAAATTTGAAGAAATAGGCTCTTTATTATAAAAGAAGTCACCAGAAAATGAAGAATTGTATGCCCACAGGAAAACATGTTGTCTTGAACATAACCCACACTGTTTTTATACAGAAGATGTTGGCCATCTACAAGTTATTCTATTCTGAACATATCATTCTAAATGTATATAAAGTAAATTTCATTTAATGTTCTTACATACTGATATTCCATAAGCAAGAGTTTCTATGATTTATTAAGTTTAAAATCATCCATTCTTCTGTGTATCCTGTATTTAATAAACAGTAGTGATAAGATTAGTTCTTTTTTAATATTTAGTCTCTTTATTCAAAGGTTTGTTACAGATCAATTTTTCTTCAAGCCAAACTTCTTTTTTTTTTTTTTTTTTAATATTGGAATCTTTCACCAACTTTAACTTATATAAAGACTTGTTAAAGCATTTGTATTGAAAAACAAATGAGCTGTTACAAGTTGAATATTTCTAAAAAGAGAAAAAAAAGACAATCAGACATTTTGATAAGAAATAATTTCAATATATAACAACCATTTTATCAATCTAAAAGGGTTGTTCTAAAACTGTCTTTTATGGAAGAGTAATTTACTCAGAAGAAATCACAGAAGTTTTGGAAAAATAGCAAGTCTTATAGTCTGGGAGGTAACGGCACATTTTTGCAACCAATTTTAGCATCACTGTTTGGATTTATATGATAGACTAGCAAGCTACGCCCGCTACGCTGGTCAATTTCTCTTAACGAACCTTTAATCAAACAAAATATTGACATTTCATAATTCACTTTTATATTTTAACAGAATAATAAGGATACTATAATTTGTGACTCGTGCTATAGTCAATATACACGTCAGGACACGTCGCCCTTATCATTATCTTTTTACGCGTGAAGGTTTCGCTATGGTACTCTATTGTGAAATTTGGTAATTTTAGAAATTCAATAGTTGAAAAATTGCAGAATCATTAGATCATTTTTCTTTAGAAATTGTTCTTAGAGCGCATTTAGATCTTATAAATAACAATCATGCCGAACTTGAAGTTTCTAACTCCTTCAGCATCGCAAAAATTGCAATTTTAGAACGTTTTTCGCTTCTGCACCCCCCTCGGGGTAGTGGCACCGACATAAAATATAGCCTATGTTGGAGCAGGGATTGTCACCATCCATTTGCCACCATCACTTTTGAAATCGCTTTAGTAGTTCCAGACATTCCATACAAATTGTAATTTAGAATGTTTTTAGAAAATTTTTTGCTTATTTCAGCCTTTTAAATTTCGAATTTTTTTAGATTTTGTTCTTATAGAGCATTTAAATCTTGTAAGTAACGACCATACAAAATGTCAAGTTCCTAACTCCTTCATTATTGAAAATATCATAATTTTGGAACGTTTTTCGCTCCTGCACCCTCTGCGGGCAGTGGCACCGACAAAAAATTTAGCATATGTTGGAGCAGGGACTGTCACCATCCATTTGCCACCATCACTTTTGAAATCGGTTCTGTAGTTTCAGAGATTCCATAGAAATTGTAATTTAGAATGTTTTTAGAACGCTTCTTCCTCATCTCACCCTTTTAAATTGCGAATGTTTTTATAATTTGTTCTTAGAGAGCATTTACATCTTATAAGTAACTACCATACCAAATTTGATACTTCTATCTCCTTCAGTACACAAAAAATCAAAATTTTAGAACGTTTTTCGCTCCTGCACCCCCCTGGGGGTGGTGGCACCGACATAAAATATAGCCTATGTTGGAGCAGGGATTGTCACCATTAATTTGCCACCATCACTTTTAAAATCGCTTCAGTGGTTCTAGAGATTACCCCCTACAAACAAACAAACAAACAAACAAACAATCTTTACTACTTTATATATTAGTATAGATAAGGGGGAATTAGCCCCTTGTTCCCCCCCTTTATACTTAACCAATCAATCCCAAAAACTAATCAGAGATGCGCCTTAACACAGTGAACCTATAAATAAAATTTGAAGGAAATGGGATAATTCTGCATGAAAAACCCATTTACATAAATTAAGGGGGGTATTAGCCCCCCGTTCCCCCCCCCCTTTATACTTAACTAATCAATCCCGAAAACTAATCAGGGAAGCGCCTTAACTCAGTGAACCTATAAACAAAATTTGAAGGAAAACGGAATAATTCTGCATGAAAAACCAATTTATATAAATTAAGGGGGGGGGATTATCCCCCCGTTCCCCCCCTTTATACTTAACCAATCAATCCCGAAAACTAATCAGGGAAGCGCCTTAACTCAGTGAACCTATAAACAAAATTTGAAGGAAAACGGATTAATTCTGCATGAAAAAACCATTTATATAAATTAAGGGGGGGGGATTAGCCCCCCCCCGTTCCCCCCTTTATACTCAGCCAATCAATCCCGAAAATTATCATGCAAGCGCCTTAACACAGTGAACCTATAAACAAAATTTGAAGGAAAACGGAATAATTCTGCATGAAAAACCCATTTATATAAATTAAGGGGGGGATTAGCCCCCCGTTCCCCCCTTTATACTTAACCAATCAATCCCGAAAAGTAATCAGGGAAGCGTCTTAACCCAATGAACCTAAAAACAAAATTTGAAGGAAAACGGAATAATTCTGCATGAAAAACCCATTTATATAAATTAAGGGGGGGAATTAGCCCCCCGATCCCCCCCCTTTATATTAACTAATCAATCCCGAAAACTAATCAGGGAAGCGCCTTAACACAGTGAACCTATAAATAAAATTTGAAGGAAAACGGAATATTCTGCATGAAAAACCCATTTATATAAATTAAGGGGGGGGGGGGAATTAGCCCCTTGTTCCCCCCCTTTATACTTAACCAATCAATCCCGAAAAGTAATCAGGGAAGCGTCTTAACCCAATGAACCTATAAACAAAATTTGAAGGAAAACGGAATAATTCTGCATGAAAAACCCATTTATATAAATTAAGGGGGGGATTAGACCCCCCCGTTCCCCCCTTTATACTTAACCAATCAATCCCGAAAAGTAATCAGGGAAGCGTCTTAACCCAATGAACCTATAAACAAAATTTGAAGGAAAACGGAATAATTCTGCATGAAAAACACATTTATATAAATTAAGGGGGGGAATTAGACCCCCGATCCCCCCCCTTTATATTAACTAATCAATCCCGAAAACTAATCAGGGAAGCGCCTTAACACAGTGAACCTATAAACAAAATTTGAAGGAAAACGGAATAATTCTGCATGAAAAACCCATTTATATAAATTAAGGGGGGGGGGGAATTAGCCCCTTGTCCCCCCCCTTTATACTTAACCAATCAATCCCGAAAAGTAATCAGGGAAGCGTCTTAACCCAATGAACCTATAAACAAAATTTGAAGGAAAATGGAATAATTCTGCATGAAAAACCCATTTATATAAATTAAGGGGGGGGGGAATTAGACCCTTGTTCCCCCCCTTTATACTTGACCAATCAATCCCGAAAACTAATCAGGGAAGCGCCTTAACACAGTGAACCTATAAACAAAATTTGAAGGAAAACGGATATTTCTATGAAGAGTTATCGCATTACGTACGTACATAGATACATACAGAACCGGCTGCCAAGCTCTCAGGGCTTGACAGCCAGTGTGATAACTGAAAAATCGCAATTTTAGAACGTTTTTTGCTCCTGCACCCCCTGGGGTTAGTGGCACCGACATAAAATGTAGCCTATGTTGGAGCAGGGGTTGTCACCATCAATTTGCCACCATCACTTTTGAAATCGGTTCGGTAGTTCCAGAGATTATCCCCTACAAACAAACAAACAAGATTTACTCCTTTATAATATTAGTATAGATTAATAGTACAGATAACAAAACTACCAGTCAGCCGATACACCAGTGGAGAGAGGGGGTTGCCATTGCAAAGTGAAATGAATGCCATCCTGAGTATTAATGATATTACCTTAACTCAGGGGTAGTCATCAGTAATCAAGATGTTATTTATTTCACTTGGTAGTACTGTGTGATGTTGCTATGGCAATGCCTCTCCTCCCACCCCCTCTTCTCACGCTGATGCAGCAGAGTGGCAGTTTCCTAATCTATAATCCAAAATTAGCAACATTAAAATTTATTGCAAAAATGTAATGCTGCCTCCCAGACAATGTAGCTTCTGGATATGAAGAAAGATATTGTAGAAGAAATTATTATAAACAACTCTACCATAAAAATTAAAATATTATTCTTACATTATAATTTTTAATAAAATAAAAACAAACTTTTGGGACTACATTAATATACAATTCTTATCTATTGCAAAAAATACTTACACAGCATTATTTATCTAGTATACACAATACATTAGAAACATCAGATATATCACTTATGCAATTATTGTATGCTGCAATTTCTTTATCATTCAAGAAAACCTAGTTCATAGAAGAGAAAAAAAACAGTATTTTGTCAATATTGATAAAAATCAGATATAAACAACAAATATCATAACAACAAAAATGATAATTAGCTGCAATATTTTAAATCTAGAGGGAAATGTACACATTTTTTTTTAATATTATATACAATAAATAATATTAATGAACAATGCATAGCCAAAATGCAGGTTATTTTATGAAACTACTGGATGTACTCTTAGCTCATATATGAAGCCTCCAAAAATTTAACCATTAAGCATCAGCAATAAAGTCTCTCATCAAATTATGTGCTAAAGCACTTTTTTATTTAGATTATCTAAATCTCTGCTACCATTCTTTATCAACTTTTAAACGTTTCACTATAAATACTTCCTACCCATTCAATGCAAAAACATTGCATTTAATGCAGATTTTCATGTATACAAATCCTGTACCCCCACGGTATACAAAGAGAGAGACAAGGGAAACAATTTTACAAGCTGAAAGGGCCCCATGATGAACTGATTTCATCTCCAACTATAATAAAGAAGGAAGTTTGTGTGTCTGTCTGTCTGTTTCTCGGTTGTGTTCAGCTGTGTTCGGTTGTGTTCAGCTGGAAGTCAACCGGGCAGTTGTGATTGGCAGATAAAAACGTATTCAGCTGATTGCAATTCAAACAGAGAGTTGGGAATTTCTACGATTTGTTTTATGCGATTTTTAGAGTTTTCTCATGTATACGTCATTTATGTATTTGATTTCAGAAATTAACAACGGTAACTTACTGTTTTTGTATGTAAAAAAAAAGTCATTTTGTTTCTGTTTAAAAAGTTAATGATAATTCCTAATTGTTAAACATCTTTGGTTAAATTCTGTGGGGGTGAGTGTTCGGTTGTAGTTTAAATATCGCGTTAATGCTCTGATCAAAACTCCCTCCTTCCCCCCTGTCTCCAAAACAAAACAGAACTATTTAATTATTAGTCCGATTCAAACGAAACCTTTTCTCAGGTCTCCAGATACTAGATAAACTTTGGTATAATTTTTTCAGCCCTTGCTTATCACTATTTCTCAACATTAATGACCAGGGAGGGGTATTTTCTCGGGTTCTATGGGCCCAATTTCACTGAGAATTAGTTCATTCAACTAAACACGAACTAATTAAGGTATAGATAACTAATTAAGATACAGATTTAGCGCCACCTGGAGGTAGAAAATGGAACTAAAAGGTTTTGCAGCACGTCTGCTATACGGTGTCATAGGCAGAAAGGACACATGCCGGAGTTTCGATCGGAAAGCTGTTTGTTTAGAGCAGAGTGCACTCCCTGGTGGTGGACAATATAACTAAAAGATTTTGCATTTAATGTTGGTCCAATTCAAACGAAATCTTTTCGGCATTCTTCCGAGGTCTCCCAAGTACTAAATAAACTTCAGTATAATTTTTTCAGCCCTTGGTTACGACCATTCATGAATATTAATATCCAGGGGGTGATTTATTTTCTCGGGTTCTGTGGGTCTGATTTCAATGGGAATCTGTTCATTCAACTTAACATGAACTAATTAAGACATAGATAATTATTTAAGACATCGATTTGGTACTCTCTGGCAGTGGAAAGTGGAACTAACAGATTTTTCGCGTGTAAGCAGCAGGAACGAGTGCCGGAGTTTCGTTTGGAAATAGGTTTATTTAGAACAAAATGCTCCATCTGGTGGTAGAAACTGGAAGTAAAAGATTTTGCAGCGCGTGCCTAGCACATCTGCTATACACGGTATCGTAGGCAGCGGGGACACGTGTGGATTAGAACAAAATGCATCCCCTGGCGGTGGAACTAAAAGATTTTCCTACGCGTGCACCAAAAATGACTATTTTTATCGAAACCGGAAAAGAAAGTTACTGATTTGATAATCCCACAAAACAAAAAAGTTTCATTTTCACTCATCTTTGAGTATTAAGGAAAGTATTGCATTATTTGAATCGAAACTCACAGTTTATGTTTCTGATTCAGAAAATGCAAATTTTGTGAAAATCCGAAGGTAATTTTTACCTGTTTTGAACCCCTTGAACTGACCCGTTTTGAATAAAATGATCCAGACATTTGAGGAGGTGGTATTAAATTTATTTCCGCTTCGGTTAAATCTCTCTATTTAATTTCCGAAAGACAAAGAGTTACCAGAGGAATGGTTTCGTGCAGCGATTTTTAGAGTGATTTCGCATTGTGTATTATTTTTTGACGGGACTGGGCAACGCTGGGCAGATCTGGTAGTACTAAATATATGCATATACGTACAGGACATGCAAGAGACCCATCTCATATATGCATCAGTTCTCCCAATTTCTAAATACACCCCTGTGTATTCCCAAAACAAATGTTGAAATGTCATTCATGTTAGAAAGTGATGAATGAATCGCCTGACTCTGTGTCCTTCTCTTATATAACTATCCTCCAGTAACAGCACTATCAGATTCTTAATTTTATCAACACATTAGGCTTGTGTATGTGGGAAGTGGAAATGCTTCAAACACTTAACTTTCTGGCCTTGAATGTGTGACTTTAATCCTTCAATCTCTATGTCACACAACACTGCAACAGTTAGTTGCAAATATCAATTTCTGTCATAATGAACAGAGGAAAGTATATTCAACTAGATAAATTATATCCAATGGTTGGAGTATCATAGTTGAGATTTTTTCCAACAGAGCAAAAATATGCCAGGACCAGGACTCGAACCTGGGTACTTTGGCTTATGCCAGCCAGGATATCGTTGGGATAGCTCAGTAGGAAGAGCGTTGGCACGCCAATCCAAAGTACCCATGTTCGAGTCAAGGTCCCGGCATATTTTCGCTTTGTTGGAAAAAATCTCAACTATGATACTCCAACCATTGAATATCAATTTATGATTAAAAAAAAAATGAATTTAATAAAAAAGCAGTTAATATCTACCCTATATATATAAAATCCTAATGAAACGAATTTGTGAAACGATTTTATGAAACGAATTTATGAAACGATTTTATGAAACAACTGATTAAACGACTGATTATGTTTCAGGGCTACTTTTAATAAAATATTAAACGTTTGATGGTGAAATTAATACCAATTGTCCATAAAAATCCGCGGATGTCAAAACTGGTGATAGAATTTTAAAATTAGAATTACTTTTCGAGATTTTAATTTTTTTCTAATTTTAATGACATTTCTGTAATGATGGCAACTAATTACTCATTTTTTTTTTGTGACAAAAAAGGGGAAAAAATTGAAAAGGATCCCGATAGGGATTATTGATTTCTTTTTATTCGTCATTTTCAAATTGAAATTGAATTTATCCTTTATTTCAATCGATAATGAAGACAAGATTGTGATTAAATTATGTTTTTCAGGAAAATTTGAAAAAAAAAATCACATTTCTATCGACAGGATTCAATCGTCTGTCAGCATTTAATTTAATTCATAAACTGAAAATATCTACCCTATATATATAAAATCCTAATGAAACGAATTTGTGAAATGATTTTATGAAACGAATTTATGAAACGATTTTATGAAACAACTGACTAAACGACTGATTATGTTTCAGGGCTATTTTTAATAAAATATTAAACGCTTGATGGTGAAATTAATACCAATTGTCCATAAAAATCCGCGGATGTCAAAACTGGCGATAGAATTTTGAAATTAGAATTACTTTTCGAGATTTTAATTTTTTTCTAATTTTAATGACATTTCTGTAATGATGGCAACTAATTACTCAGTTTTTTTTGTGACAAAAAAGGGGAAAAAATTGAAAAGGATCCCGATAGGGATTATTGATTTCTTTTTATTAGTCATTTTCAAATTGAAATTGAATTTATCCTTTATTTCAATCGATAATGAAGACAAGATTGTGATTAAATTATGTTTTTCAGGAAAATTTGAAAAAAAAATCACATTTCTATCGACAGGATTCAATCGTCTGTCAGCATTTAATTTAATTCATAAACTGAAAATATTTTGAATAAATTCGTCCAAATGACGTCATTTATGTAAACGCAACAGAATTGAGCAAAAAAATATTTATACAATTTGTTTAGTGTAAAATGTCATTTATCCTATTTTATATATAATCAGAAGTAATTTGTATAGAAAAAACAATAATAATATACGTATAATTAAAATATGCATATAAACAAAAAAATCGTCGAATTTGTTTCCATGGCTGTTTATGTCATTTGGCACCAAATCTCACTTTCTGATGCCCGAATTGCGCCAAGCTTTTTAAAAAAGCGTCGAGACCCCTATAATAGAAAAGCACCAAAAGTTCATTGGGTTTGTTTTCATAACTTTTGGCAACAAATCTATGTATATTAACGAATCTATCCCTTTTCGAAACTCGAATTACGCCAAACCTAAATGCAAAGGATCCTATACTAGAAAAGTACCCGATTTTCTTATGAACAATATTCAAGTGACATAACATGGTGTAAAATTATCGCGGATAACAAATTTGTTTAAATATCTCATCAATTGTTGCCAAATAAATGCAGACATGCATGCACAAAATCCTTATATATTATTTCTCCTGTCAACATCCCTTTTACTCAGAAAATATGAAACGCAGAACAACGAATGATATACCATATGAAAGGTTTTAGAACAGGCTTCTGACATAGCCCACTTAACAATTCGTTAAAACATGTTTTTGATTAAAATTTCCTGAACTTAAAAATTAAATCGGCATTGTTTTCATGAAAGAAATGAAAGGTTTCCCTGAAATTATTGTTGCCAAAAAAATAAAATACCACATTATATGATGCTCATAGCAATTATTATAAAAAACACCGCACGGGTTTATTTTATACTTATGATTAAAAAGCGAAATTGAAATTGAAATGTTTAGATTTATATTTCTAAGTCCCATGGTTTTCCCAAAGCGGATGACGTCATCCTCTAATGCAGTCAAAATACGATTGTTAATTTTTTTTTCTCGCGCGTGCCTTTAGCAATCTTGGATCAGTTTTTAGTCTAACTTTGATGGAATAAATTAGATGATATTCTGGCTTGACTAACAACTAAATGTTGTTTGCAGATATTTTTATCCTTGCTTTTTCTTTAGAAGTTTAAACCTGCATCTAATAAATATTACATATTGATAAAAAATTATACTTCTCTATTATCCCGTCGACCACTTTTCATAACAAAAGACTATCACCAAATAAACGGAGAACGTTGCCATTGGAATATCAAAAAATAAATAAAATATAAGAATTTAAGGACACAATTGTTATTTTAATTAATAAAATAACTACTAAATCAGTAAAACATAATGAAAAATACACGCAAATGTCGAATGTAATTCCACTAGATGAACAAATACGCGTAACAAACACGCATAATAATTCTGACATCAAGTAAATGGGATTGCATTTTTGGCGTTTAATCTTACAGTTTGGCGGTAGTTTTTTGTTATGAAAAGCGGTCGACGGGTTAACAGAGTAGTACCTAAAAAATATTAGATTTCAGTGCGAAATCTTCGCACTGGTCCTCTGGTATTTAATTAATTTTGTAAGATAAATAATTATTAGAAAATTCGTATATACATATTAATTAAAATAAATAATTTACATATTTAAAATAACATGAAAATATGCATGATGGTGCACTAAAATAGAAAGAAAATTAAAACCTGTTACTGAAAATGTCTATAACATAGTACTTTTCAATACCGTGGTTCTTAATGTTATTCACAAGAAGATGGAATTTTTCTCATCCTTAAACGCAAAAGAAAGAATAGAATACAGATCGTTGTTATAAAAGTTCGAGAGGTAGCCACAATTTAAACCTAACCATTTTATACAAGCTGGTTTTCAAGTTGTAAGATTTTACTTATCAATCCCAAAATCAGTCATCAGTTGTCGCAGCAGCTGTGTATGAGGCCATGATAATCAAAAAATGCCCCATTAAAACGTTAAAACAAAGCACGCTGTCATGTTTTTAGAGGCCTCGAAGTCTGAGCGGGGGTTGGCGAGCGTAGCTCGCAGGTGGTAGGCCCCCTAGTATTACTATAATGTCCTGATCACCACCATATGGATTCTAATTAAACTGAAATTATGTTATCAGTTATATCAAATGATGACATTACTTTCAACAATGTTGAAGGAAATTAGCCATTTTAATGTTTCTTGAGAAATAACACAACAAAATAGCAAGATCTATTTTCATTTTTCTTAATTATGACTTTTTATATTTATCTGTTTTGTATTGATTTTAGATTAACATTTTATCCATAAAGTCACACACATTGTTAGACTTGCCATTTCATATCATCAAGTGGTATCCCATTAACCAAACGTATCCATCCAAGATGAGGAATGTTTCTCACTCCTGAAACTTTTACATGACAATTTTAATCATATTTACATCGTAATAATACATTCACAATTTATAATACTAAAATATCAACTGCCACATAAAGTTTATGTGGGAGAGAAAATACATTTGAGCTCTTTTATAGGGACTGCAGTTAATGCAATAAAGTAACATTTATTAAGTGGCATGCTTTTTATTATTACCACTAGACAGTGGATTATACATGTAATTGCATATCTGTAGATATGAAAAGCACTAGTGTTTCAAAGCAATAACACAGAATTCAGCATACTTATTAAATAAAAATTGTATTGTAGGAATCTATGTACATATGAGAACTATTTACATAAAACAGAAATTCATTGCTATTTCTCTGTTTTTCTCACACATTTTGAAAAAAAAAAAAAGATAAAGAGGAACAGCTTTGGCATTTACCTGCGGTCTGCCATCTTGTACTTTAAATCAAAACTTTTTTTTTTCTTATTTCCAAAACAATTTTCATCCATATTTACTTATTATAAACACATTATTTAATTTTATTGACTAATTTATTTATATTTAGTAATAAAAGTTAAAATGTTTTGATTTAAAAAACAAGATGGCTGACTGCGTGTGATAAATCAAAACATATTTGTTTTGTTTCTCATTTCCAAAATAATTTTCATCCATATTTACTCATTATAAACACGTTATTTAATTTTACTGACTAATTCATTTGTATTTAATAATAAAAGTTAAAATGTTTTGATTTAATAAACAAGATGGCAGATCACAGGCAAATGTCAAAGCTTAGCCGATAAAGACTTGGGTCCTCACAAAACAGGATGCAGTGAAGTGTTTCAAATATTACAGGATTCTGCCATAAAAGAAAGTCTGCTTAAGGACTTGAGACAATACGAGACTTTATCTAAACAATGACAATGCAATGTGAAAAATTGTGACATGTTAATCTATTTTAAGAAGGAACACATTTCAACAATTCGAAAATTGCATTCGTAAATGCAGAAAAATTTGTTTACAACTGACCCAAATTGAAAAAAAATTATGCTATATCTGTTATTTGCATTTGTTCATTATCTGACAATAAAGATAAATCTGTTTCATCAAACATTATTTGAGTTAAAAAACAAGATGGCTGACCGCAGGTGATAAATCATAAACTGTTTGGCGACAGATTTTGTTTAATGTCTGCACAGCTGTCTGAAACTTTTAAAAATTGTCTTGTCAAAATTGAATCCAGTTCACATAAAACTAAGGAATTTTATGAGTATGTTTTGACATCACACTCATCCATTATTGGTGACTAGATGATCCATCCTGGCTTTACCAAGTTACAGAACATAGGCGAGAAACAAATTTTTTTTTTCTGTTTTTTTTTTCTTAAACTCTATAGTTTTTTACATTTAATATATTTTTTTGGATTGCCAACTAACAAAACCAAAAAGGCATTTTTATATAAAAAATATCAATAATATATTCAAATAAAGTTTTGAAATTTATTAAAAGCGATATTTTTGTATTAGCCGCATGCCAGGAGTAGTCAAAGAAATCACCAAAGATTTTACTATATACCTTTTTTACTATTATAATTAGGGAATCGAACCTGGGCTTTCCGGGATACAGAACATCGCTGAAAACTATATTTTTATTTAAAATTCTAACAGATTTTTTACATGTAATATATATATATATATACTAAAAAGAAATGGCACATCTAGTATTTGTCGAGAATTGAATAAAAACCATGCACTCGTCACATAATTCAGTTGTATATTTTAACAGAATAATAAAGCTACTATAATTTGTCTCGTGATATAACCAGTATATCATTATCTTTTTATGCATGAAGTTTCGCTATGGTACTCCATTGTGAAATTTGGTAATTTTTGAAATTCAATATTTGAAAAACAGCATAATCATTAGATTTGAAATTAATATCAAGAAAAATACAATTTTTTACCTTTCTAACGCAGTTTGTCTAACAATTTTCTGCCAAATACTTTTCGAGCTATTAATTTTTTCAGTAACTTCAAATGTTTTATTTTCCGAGATTAATCTGTGGCAACGATAAGCGAAAAACCCAGTCGGCAGCAACATATAGCTTTTTATTAAAGAGGATTTCAGTGGTTTAAATACATAGTTCGATTACACACCAGTTAAATTTGTATTTTATTTATTTATTGATGGACCTTTAATTTCATTATGGAATATTAACTGGAAACATATGCTGAACAATTTATGTTAATCTTTTGTAATCGTCTGCACGTGATAGAGATGATAGATTAAATAATTTAAAAAAAAAATTAATGTTTGAAAATTATTTCTAAAAACATAAAAAATCAGTACATTGTGATAGTTCACAAACACATTGTATTTGAAAGAACATTTTCTTTTCTATTCGACAGTGTAAAAATTGAAATTGTGTGATGTTTAGAAGTTAAAATTGCAGGTACTTCTCTATAATCCCATCAGCCACTTTTCATAACAAAAAACTATTGCCAAACTGTAACACCAAATAAACGGGAGAACGTTGCCATTGGAATATCAAAATAAATAAATAAATAAATAAAATATAAGAATTTAAGGACACAATTGTTATTTTAATTAATCAAATAACTAATAAATCAGTAAAACATAATGAAAAATACATGCAAATGTAGAATTAAAAATCACTTGATGACATAAACATGTATAATGCTTCTGACATCAAGTAAATGGGACTGCATTTTTGGCGTTTAATCTTATAGTTTGGCGATAGTTTTTTGTTATAAAAAGTGGTCAACGGGATAATAGAGAAGTACCAAATTGCATTAAAAACAAAATTTAATTATCAGCTGTTACCAACATCAAAATGACATCAGCGTTACTCACGGAGACGTTTGTCCTTTATGATATAGATAAGTTGTGCTGTTTGGCGACAGTTTATTTTTGTGAAAAGGAGTTGATAGAAAAGTAAACAGGTACCAATAAATCATAATGTAAATGTACTTAAAAGCAAACCTATTATCAGATTTATACCATGCGGTTAAAAAATATTATACTTTACACAAATGTCTATATGCTATCAAAAAACAAAATTTAACAAAAGCATTTTTTTGTTTTCTGGTGATGATTTATCAAAGGCATATGCTTTATTGCAATATTAAAATTTTGAGATCACAAATCTCATAATAATTTTTTTTTTTAAATGTCTTACTTCTAAAATCTGTAACTTACTTTAATATTTAAATCACGGTCAATGACAACTCTTTTTTCAGGCTGGTATTCTTTGTTCCATTTTGCACACATCACAAATTTTCCATGACATGTAACACTCCAAGAACTGTTGGGTTTTGAAACAGACTTTACATTTCTAACTAACTCCTCGAATGTAATGTCATCAAGTTTATTTGCACAATGTTCTTCAACTTCAAAATCCATGATGTCTGAATTTATATTTTTAGCATTTACATCTTTGTTTATATCACTTGTATCAACACCTATATAAGATTCATTTGTATTTTCTGTATCTAACTCATCATCACAAAAAGTTGTTTCTTTTGCACTCATATTTGCAATTAAGTTTTTCTTAGATTCATATACTGCTTCTTCTGAATTTGAATTGTTTTTCTCAGCTTCATATACTGCTGCTTCTGAATTTGAATTGTTTTTTTCAGCTTCACATGTAGCTTCTTCAGGAACCATTGACATTTCCCGAACTTCTGATATTATTCTTAAATAACTTTCCAGTTGGTCATTTAATTTGACTTCCATTTGTGGAATATGTAAAGGAAACTCTTTGCGCATTTGATCAACAATTTTTTGTACATTTTCAGAATATTTTGGAAAAAGATGAAAAACTGTTGGAATGGCACCAGGTTTAAGCTTAGCATAACTTCTTTCCATTTTTAATACCTTTCCATCTGTAACAGGTAATTCATGAAATTTAGCAACATAATCCCTAGTAAAATGTAGTTCACATATTTTATCAGTTATACTAAACTCAGTGGCAGATCCAGGAATAACTTGTTTCCAAATTTGCAGCATTGTCCAGTTCTAGAGAAGAAAAAAAAGTACAATGAATTAACATTTCATTAAGATATCAATAAAAATTTATACTTCAACATAATATTATAGGTGAATTTGATTTCAACTGATTACAGAGGTGAAATAACATGTTTTCAACTAAAACAGAGAAAGCATTGTTTTCAAAAATTAAAGCAGGATTCACACTCAAACAAAAAAGAAAGAAAAATTGAAAAAAAGAAAATTTCCCTTTCTTTTCCACAGTTTTCAGGAAGTGTTACAAAAAGTTCCAGGGCTAATACAGCTTAAGCTTTTCACAGCTACATGGAATAATATACAATAGTATAAGGTTTTTAGGCATTAGGAATCCAACTTGAAACAATCATGAGAATCAGCAAAAAAATCATATGCTTGTTAAAAATATTTTTATATCAATGGGAATTTTATTTTTTAAGGATCGTCTCAAAAATTTTAAAAAGATAATATTAGGATTAGTATTAACTTACCACCAAATTACAGCATTATAATATATGAATATGTAACAAACAATATTCTGCATCAAGAAATATTTATCTCATCAAAAAGTCACCTGTAAAAAATGCAGCCAAGTCTCGTGACTCATTTACCGTAAAAAGTACTGAGATCGTATAAAGCCAAGTTTAACTATCTTATTAACGCTGAAATTTTCATTCACAAATCACTCCTAGTCTCTACATCTTTAGTTAATTATTATTTTGAGACTTGGCAATTACGCAGCACAGGAAAGTTATTACATCTTAATATGTTGTAGTATTATTTGATTAGGACTAACTATATACATCACATTCTCGTGCTACGTAATTGCCAAGTCACAAAATAATAATTAACTAAAGATGTAGAGACTAGGAGTGATTTGTGAATGAAAATTTCAGCGTTAATAAGATAGTTAAACTTGGCTTTATACGACCTCAGTACTTTTTACGGTAAATGAGTCACGAGACTTGGCTGCATTTTTTACAGGTGACTTTTTGATGAGATTTCACTTCTTTTTGTAAGTAATCCTCCTTTTCTTGATTTTGTGCTCTTTTTGGAGATCATCCACTGATTTTCGAAGAAGTTACCTTAAAGAAATTTCAGGTAACTAGGCAAACACTAAGTTAAGGGAGGGGGGAGTCAAAAGTACTCTCAGTTGCTTCCCGGAAAGGTGCTATCCATCTGAGATATTACTCGCAGCCTAGATACTTGATATTTAGCACAAAAGTACTGTTTAGGATAAAAAGAAAGCTACAATTAAATTTCCAGAAATTGTCAATAAATCAAACTATATTCGATTTTTCGAAGTTTTTTCTTTTTTTTTTCGTTTTTTTGTCTTTTTTTCCGGATTTTTAAATTTTTCCTTACTTTGTATCCTAAACCCTACCTTTCTGCCAAATGTCAAGCTGGTAGGACTACAAAATCGAATTATTTTCAAACCTTCTACTTTTTATAAATTTATTGATTTTTCGATTTTACTTCTAAGTTTCCTGATTGTAATGCCAATATAGTAATTCTTCGATCCGTCTTCTTAGGATCATTTAGATTCAATTTAAAGATAAATCAAGGTAATCTTAGAGTCACCATGATTTTATTTAGAAAGGACTATCAAGCCATAACCAGCCAGTAATGTCGGGAGGAGAGAGGGAGTTGTGAAAATTTTTTTGGTGCTAACATCATTTAACAATCCATATTTCATATGCAAATTAAATAGAGTATAACCTGTGAAAGAAAACAAACATGTCTATAAAGAAACCGCCCATGCAGCCGGTCTATAGCGGAACTTTTCTATACCGAAATTCGTAAACAAAAAGAAAAAAAAAAGCATGATCCGGGGAAAAAAACATAAAACAATTAGGCTAATAGGACATTTATCTTAAAACTCATGTTTCTAGAACTACAAAATCGAATTGTTTTCGAAATTTTGATTTTTTACAGATATTTCAATATTTCGATTTTATTTTCGAATTTTACAAATTTTTAAAAGTTTCTTTTTCGAATCGTAAATACTACTTTTACACTACATTTTAAGTCTCTACGACTACAAGATCGAATTATTTTCAATTTTTTTTTTTTTTTCGAATTTTCCGGATTTTTTCATTTTTCCTTATTTTGTATCCTAAATACTACTTTTATTACAATTTTCAAGTTTCTAGCGCTAAAAAATCGAATTATTTTTAAATTTTCGATCTTTTTTGATTTTTTTATTTTATTTTCGAATTTATTGTGTTTTAATATTTCCTTTTTCTGTATCCTAAATGACTATAGTACCTTTACGCTGAATTTTCAGTTTCTAAAGCTACAAGATCGAATTTTTTTCAATTTTTTGAATTTTTTTCGAATTTTTTTCAATTTTTCGAAATTTTTTTCGAATTTTTCGAAATTTTTTTCGAATTATCCAAATTTTTGAATTTTTTCTTTTTTTGTATTCTTTATTCCATATTTCAAGCTTCTAGCGCTACAAAATCGAATTATTTTCAAATTTTCGATTTTTTTAATATTTTTTTCGAATTTATTGTGTTTTAATTTTTCCTTTTACCGTATAACACTACCTTTACGCTGAATTTTTAGTTTTTAAAGCTACAAGATCCATTTTTTTTTTCAATTTTTCGAATTTTCCAGATTTTTTAAATTTTTCCCCTTTTTTTTCTATCCTAAATACTACCTTTATTCCAAATTTCCAGTTTTTAGCTCTAAAAAATTGATTTTTTTTTCAAATTTTTTGTTTATTTCGATTTTTTTTATTTTTTTATTTTATTTTCACTTTTTGTTGTGTTTTTATTTATTTTTTCTTTTTCTGAATCCCTTTACACAAATTTTCTGTTTCAAAGACTACGAGATCGAATTATTTTCAATTTCTCATTTTTTTTCCCCTTAAATAGCATCCTAAATATTACCTTTATTCCAAATTTCAAGTTTCTAGCGCTATAAAATCGAATTATTTTCAAATTTTCCTTATTTTTCAATTTTTTCGATTTTATTTTCGAATTTTATTGTATTTTTCATTTTATCTTATTCCGAATCCTAAACACTATCTTATGCTTTTAAGTTTCTAAGGCTAAAAGATCAAATTATTTTCAATTTCTCAATTTTTTCGACTTTTTTGAATTTTCGAATTTTGTTTTCGAATTTTCTGGATTTTTTAATTTTTCCTTATTTTGTATCCTAAATACTACCTTCATTCCGAATTCCAAGTTTCTAGCGCAACAAAATCGGTATATTTTCAATTTTTTTATTATTTTTTTATTTTATTTTATTTTATTTTCGACTTTTATTGTGTTTTTGATGTTTTTTTTTTTTTTTTTTTTTCTGAATTCTAAATACTACCTTTACACCAAATTTTAAGTTTCTAAGACTACACGATCGTATTATTTTCAATTTTCAATTTTGTTCGAATTTGTTGAATTTTCGAATGCTTTTTTTTTCAAATTTTCTGGATTTTATAATTTTTTTTTTCTTTGTATCCTAAACTCTACCTTTATTCCAAATTTCAAGTTTCTAAGCCTACGGGATCCACCTAATCTTTTTGATGACGCGTGAGTGAGTAAGTGACAAAAAATCGAAACTTTCAGTTCATATATTGTTTGCACTAGAAAAGACAGAAATGTGAAATTTTAAATTTTGGTCTTATTTGCCACATACTCTATATAAACAAAGTTTCAGGTTTTTGGGATACACCAGCTCAAAGGTATGGGGAGGTCAAAGGTGTCCTGAGTTGCATCCAGAAAAGGATGCTTAAGGCTGTGCTCTCTGGACTTGGCGGAGCACTGCCGTGCCTCCAGATACAAAATTAAAAATTCAGGAAAATTCCAACAAATCAATCTTTTTTCAATTTTTTTTTCGATCTTTTCAAATTTTCGAATTTTTTTTTTTTCAACTTTCTGGATTTTTATTTTTCTTTTCTATCCTAAGTACTACCTATATTCCAAATTTCAAGTTTCTAGTTCTACAAAATCGAATTATTTTCAAATTTTCGATTTTTTAATTTTATTTTCGGTTTTTATTGTGTTTTTAATTTTTTCTTATTCAGAATTCCAAACACTACATTTACGCCGAATTTTAAGTTTCTAAGCTTTTAAAAGATCAAATTATTTTCATTTTTTGAATTTTTTTTTTTTGAATTTTTCGAATTTTTGAAATTTTTTTTTGAAATTTTCTAGATTTTTTATATTTTTTCTTTTTTTTTTGTACCCTAAATACTACTTTTATTCCAAATTTCAAGTTTCTCGCGCGATAAAATCAAAGTATTTTCAAATTTTCGATTTTTCCGATTTTTTAATTTAATTTTCGATTTTTATTGTGTTTTTAATTTTTTCTTATTCTGAATTCCAAACACTACCTTTACGCCGAATTTTAAGTTTCTAACGCTAAAAGATCAAATTACTTTCATTTTTAAAATTTTTTTTTAATTTTTCGAATTTTTGAAAAAAAATTTCGAATTTTCTAGATTTTTTAATTTTTCTGTATCCTAAATACTACCTTTATTCCAAATTTGAAGTTTCTAGCACAACAAAATCGGATTGTCTTCAAATTTTCGGTTTTTTTAATTTTTTCGATTTTTTCAATTTTGCTTTCGATTTTTTTGGTGTTTTTGATGTTTTCTTTTTCTGGATGCTAAACACTACCTTCACACCAAATTTTAAGTTTCTAAGACTACAAGGTCGTATTCTTTTCAATTTTCAATTTTGATGGAATTCGTTGAATTTTCGAATGTTTTTCTTTCGAATTTTCCGGATTTTATAATTTTTCCTTTCTTTGTGTCCTAAACACTATCTTTTTTCCAAATGTCAAGTTTCTAGGGCTACGGGATCTACCTAATCTTTTTGATGACGTGTGAATGAGTGAGTGAGTGAGTGACAAAAAATCGAATGTTTGAGTTCATATATCGTCTGAACTAGAAAAGACAAAAAGTTGTAATTTAAAATTTTGGCCTTACTTGCCACATTCTCTAGAAAAACGAAGTTCCAGACTTTTGGGAAACTCCAGCGCAGAGATATGGGGGGGGGTCAAAAGTGTCCTCAGTTGCTTCCAGAAAAGTATGCTTACGGCTGTGCTCTCCCGACTTGGCAGAGGCACTGCCGTGCCTCCAGATAAAAAATTCTGGATATATCATATAGAGAAAGTACAATTTGCTACTAAACTTTCTTTTGACAAAAGATATGTATATTACATTGGGTTTTCATCAAATTATCAAAAATATGTTCCGTATCACACATTTGTTGGGAGAGGAAAAAATTAAATAATTTTGTTTGGCATATGTAATCAAAATTCTATGTCAGCCCACACAAATGCTCCATGCTTGTGAAATTGTTTATATTCCCATCATTGATAAAGATACTGCCTATTTGGCAACAAATCAGTCTTGTTGACAAAGCAAAGCTAATGTTTGAGAAGGCAACAGGCTATTGTTCTGAAAGGCAGCTTCAGCTAAATTCAATACATGATAGTTGAAAAGAAATAACATATTGCCTTAATTTCCCCGGTTTTACGTACAAATTATGATTTTCCCTGACTGTTTTAGTAATTATCATTTCTCCTGACATTTCCAGGTTCTCAGATTTCCCAAATGCATCCTGTAATATGAATCCTGAAAAAGCTGCAAAAAAGTTATTTAAAATTTAAACATCATCCATAATCAATTATGACAATTCTTTGGTATATTTTTCAAACTTTGCATGATTAAGTGTTAAATTTTGTAGACCATTTCATATCAACATCAACACTCCCTTTTAGAATCATGTCAGTTTAAGATGTATTATTCAACATTTCAATGTAAAATACTATGAGAATTAATCAAACGATCACTGTTGTATATGATAAAACAGGACTGCACAAAAGTTCAGATACAACAGAAAAATGGAATTTAATAAAACACTATTAAGACTGAAGTAATAACTTTTTTTACGATGCTTATTGACAAAAAAGGCATTTAAAAGGCACATCTGTCATGAACTTACTTTAATATAACTTAAAATGGTAAAAATATGTCATGTGAAAGTTTAGGGATAGACATGAAATTTAGCTCTTTCGTAAGAAAATGAACATTATTGCACAGGGAAATAATGGTAACTAACATCCATTATTAAGACAATAATGGATGTTGGTTACCATTATTTTTATCAGATCAAACATAAACTTAAGATTCTGAAAAGTTTCTGGCTCAGTACTAAATTAGGCCTCTTCTATTGTAACTTTATTTTCTGAAACAGAATAATACTGCCCCCCATTCACATCTACTATATACAGTAGAGCGCTGCTAATCCGCAAACCTGTAATCCGCAATCAATTTATGAATGTAAACAAAGAAATTTAATTCTTGAAAAATGCTTCAATGGTGACAAAATTTTGAATTTTGAAATTTTTTTTCACCAATTTTAACATTTTTCTTATCTTTATATATAGCTATTATATCATATAACATTCTTCTTTATAGTTTAAAATGAAAGCACATTTAATTAGTATACTTTTTTATATATTCATTTCTTCATACAGTACTTGTAAAATACAATTTGAGCTTTTGCGATTTTTTTTTATTTTAATGATAAAAAATCCTTACTTAGATAATATATTTTATAATTTATTTATTTTTTCATTAAATCGTAATTATAAAATTGAAAAACACATAAAAAATACATATATATTGCTTTTGAACTCTTACTTAAAGATAAAATTCAACACTATAAACCAAATGTCTTAAAACAGACAACAATTGATGCCATATTTAAGAAATTTAAAAAATAATAAATTATTTTTTACATAGTTATTACTTTATCTATATATTAAAATGTGTAATTTATTTATATTTTAGTATTAGCAATCTAAATTTGTCCAAAATATGAATTTAAAAAAAATGTAAACAAAGATTAAATAGACATGGCCTGTAATCCGCAAAAAGCCTCCAATCCGCACAACACTTGGAACCAAACTTTGCGGATTAGTGGCTTTCTACTGTATATAAAATACAAACGGAAATTTTGTTCCGTTCCTTTATAACTCGAGTTCCGCTGAATGGATTTTGATGGAACTTGTACTGTTCGATAGATAATTTTTCAGGGAAGGTTTTAGTATATAATATATTGTTCTACGTACATTAGTTATAGAATTATGATAGAAAGTTCTGTTATTTTGGCCGAAAAGGTTACCATTGCTAATTTTTTGGCGACCATTATTGTTGCAGAAAGAATTGAAAAGGCTATACATATTGAAAAATAAAAGAAAACTGTGCTAATTTTATTAAAAAAATAAAAGAAAGAAAAAAAAAAGAAAAAGAAAGAAAAGAAAAAAAAGAAGAAAAACAGTTTTGATGAGAGATAATATTATACAATGAAAATATTTAATTTAAACATGATTGGGAATATTCATAATGCTTAAAAAATTATTCAATCGGCAAGATTGCTATATTGAAAAAATATTTGGCGATTTATCTTTTGTTTTTGGCGATTTTGATTTTAATTTTGACCCCAAATAATTTGATTTTAAGCCAAAAGGTGTTTTTTTTTTGTTGCAGAAAGAATTAAAATGGCTATACATCTCGAAAAATTAAAGAAAAAACTGTTACTAATTTTATTTTTTAAAAAAAGAAAGAAAGAAAAGAAAAAAAAGAAAAACAGTTTTGATGAGAGATTTTAAGCCAAAAGATGTTTTTTCAAGTGTACGACATCATTTTTGCAGTATTTTTTTTTTGGTACTTTTCGGTTAGCCGGGCACCAGTGATGTATATACATGTATATATACACACACACATATATATACACATATATCTACACATATACATATACATACATACATATATATATATATATATACACTTATATGTATGAAGATATATATACCTATGTATATACATATATATTCATATATGTGCATATATCACTGATGCCCGGCTAACCGAAAAGTACCTTTTTTTTATTTAAATGTAAACTATATTAATAGCAATATACTTCTTTGTACTTCTACCTTATATATGAAATTTCGTTCCGGCTGCTTATAACTCGAGTTCTGCTGAATGGATTTTCGTAGAGCTTAAACTGTAAGATAGATAATTTTTCAGGGAAGGTTTTATTGTATGACATATCGTTCTACGTAGCTCAGTTGAATTATTATGGGAAGTTCTATAATCAGATCAATCCGATTATGAAAGATTAGCCTTTTTAAAAGATTCTGCCGAATGGATTTCGATGAAACCTACACCGTTAGTTAGATAATTTTGTAGGGAAAGTTTTATTAGATAACGTATCATTATATGTTGCTTAGTTCTAGAATTATAGGGGGAAATTTGAAAATCGAGTGACCTTTTTTTATCAAATATTAGCCTTTTTAATATTTGATTCCGATTATGAAAGATTAGCCTTCTGAAAAAGTTCTACTGGATGAATTTTGATGATAATTGTATTGTTAGTTAGATGCTATTTCAGGAATGGTTTTAGTGCTACGTTGCTTAGTTAAACAGTTATGTGTGAAGGTTATATAGTCAGGTGAACCAGATTCCGAAAGATTAGCCTTTTTAGAAAGTTTTTACTGGGCATATTTTTTGCGACTTGCATTGTTAAATAGATAATTTTTAAGGATGGTTTTAGTATATTTCATATTGTTCTATGTTAGTTTTAGAATTAGGTGGAAAAGTTCTATAATCAGACGAAGCCGATTATCAAAAATTAGCCTTCATAAAAACTTCTACTGGATAACTTAAGGCTTTTGTTAGTTAATTTGTTGGCATTGTTAATTTGATAATTTTTAATGATTGTTTTAATATATTGCATATAGTTTTATCGTTCTTTAGCAAACCCTAACTGTAAATAACCAAATAAAATAGTTGGTCCTTACCAGCTAAAATTTTGACTGCACATTAGAAAATATAACAGTGCAATGGTGTCATTTTTCAGTAATGTGGAAGGATATTCCAGGTAAATATACAGATTGCTTTCAAATACAAGGTCAAATTAAACAATATATTTCGTTTAATTCAAGGTTCCTTTGTAGAAACCGACCAGCGCAGCGGGCTTAGCTTGCTAGTATACAATATTTGTCAGAATGCCTCATACATTTTTGATGTCAATAAAGTCATGACTTAGGGTGGACTCATCGAGGCCATTGCTAAAGGAATAAAAGGGGAGGCTTCCTCCCAAACATGATCAATTTCTTTAGACTAGGCTAAAAACTCAAAGCTAACTTGTGAAACATTTTTCCTTTATTTTGCTTTCAAAATATATATATACTATACTATAAATATAAAATCACTAGAGAAAAAATATCCCAAATTAGACAGGTTTCCTTCTTAGCAGAGGTATAATTGTAGAGTATTTCTTCCTTCGAACCATAAATTTTTTCTGTTTAAGACAGTTTTACCATTATAGACAGATTCCATTTGTACAAGGTTTACTGCAATACACTTTCTGGTTAAATAGGCACAGTTCAAATGTCAATAATTGACTTGGCATTTTTAGAGCCTTCCTCTCTTTCTGCCCCTAAAATAAGTCTTATTGATGGCTCTGGAGCTGTAATGCAGTGATTCAACACCAAAACACTGCCGACTTAAAATTAGGAATGCGCCAAATATTCAATATGTATTTGGTATTCAGCCTATTTGGCCATACTACCAAATATTCGAATATTTGGTCTACCAAATATTCAGTTTGGCTGAATATCAAAGTATTTGACCAAACCGAATACTTAAAAAAAAATCTTTTAAAAAACATTTTTAAAAACTTTACATAACTCCATTTTCAATTGTTAAAAAAGTACAAATTTTAAGAATATTTAAAAAATAGAATAATTTAGACAAAAGAGGTTACTTTTAATTTATTTATTTGCTGTTTCAAAAGTAACACTTAGGAATTAATGATATATAAATGAACTAGCAAGCTACGCCCGCTGCGCTGGTCAGTTTCTACAAATGAAGAAACAAAATATATCGTTTAATTTGACCTTGTATTTGAAAGCAATCTGTATATTTACCTGGAATATCCTTCCACATTACTGAAAAATGACGTGATTGCGCTATTATATTTTCTAATGTGCAGTCAAAATTTTAGCTGTTAAAGACCAACTCTTTTATTTGGTCATTTACAGTTAAGGTTTGCTAAGGAATGATAAAACTATATGCAATATACTAAAACCATCACTAAAAATTATCGAACTAACAATGCAAACTAATTAACAAAATCCATTCAGTAGAAGTTTTTATAAAGGCTAATCTTTTATAATCGGGTTCATCTGATTATAGAACTTTTCCATGTAATTCTAAAACAGAACAATATAAAATATACTAAAACCATACTTACAAATTATCTACTTAACAATGCAAGTCGCAAAAAATAAGCCCAGTAAAAACTTTCAAAAAGGCTAATCTTTCGGAATCGGGTTCTCCTGACTGTATAACCTTCACAGAACTGTTTGACTAAGCAGCGTAGAACAATATGTAGTACATTAAAACCATTCCTGAAATAGCATCTGACTAACAATACAATTCTCATCAAAATCCGTCCAGTAGAACTTTTTCAGAAGGCTAATCTTTCATAATCCGAATCAAATACTGAAAAAGCTAATCACACAACTGTTTGACTAAGCAGCGTAGAACAATATGTAGTACATTAAAACCATTCCTGAAATAGCATCTGACTAACAATACAATTCTCATCAAAATCCGTCCAGTAGAACTTTTTCAGAAGGCTAATCTTTCATAATCCGAATCAAATACTGAAAAAGCTAATATTTGATAAAAAAAATATCACCTGATTTTCGAATTTCCCCCTATAATTCCTTTCTTTTTTTTAAATAAAATTAATAACAGCCTTTTCTTTTATTTTTCCCGCTGTATAGCCATTTCAATTCTTTCTGCATCAAAAAAAAAAAAAAAAAAAAGACACCTTTTGGCTTAAAATCAAATTGTTTAGGATCAAAAGTAAAATCAAAATCGCCAAAAACAAAAGATAAATCGCGAAATATTGTTTCGATAGCAATCTTGTCGCTTGAATAATTTTTTAAGCATTGTGAACATTCCCAATCATGTTTAAATTAAATATTTTCGTTTTATAATATTCTCTCATCAAAACTCTTTTTTCTTTCTTTTACTTTTTTTTTTTTTTTTAAATAATTTAACACAGTTTTTCTTTTATTTTTGGAGATGTATAGCCTTTTCATTTCTTTCTGCAACAATAATGATCGCCAAAAAAATAGCAATGGTAACCTTTTCGGCCAAAATAACAAAACTTTCTATCATAATTCAATAACTAATCTACGTAGAACGTCGTGTTATACATATAAACCTTCCTCTTGAATCACTCTATCTATTAAAAAAAAACCGCATCAAAATCCGTTGCGTAGTTTTAAAGATTTAAGCGTACACAGGGATATAGGGACAGAAAAAGCGACTTTGTTTTATACTATGTAGTGAAGCTCCTGAACATTGTCTGGTAATAATCTGTTTCTTGTTTTTTTCAAAAATAGACTGTTTCTAAACAAAAATAAATTTTCAGAGATGATAATAGGCATTCAAACAAACAGTTTTGTAACAAACAGCATGAAACCAGGATCAAATCCACTTAATGTCAAAAATACAATGTATCTATATCAAGCCAATATAGATATATTTTTGGATTTTTATTTGACTTTAAAAATAATCAATATATTAAAAAGATATTTTCAACAGACTTAATTTGCTTTCTGTGAAATATGATGACATGATGATAAGTGCTGGAAATTACCACCATTCACATGCAAACAACAGTGAGCAATGAGCTAGATCAGTGGTTCCCAAACTTTTGGGCTCGCGGAGCCCTTTTTGGCAAGAATTTCTAAGGCGGAGCCCCTAATCCCACGGTACTCTATGGTTTACAAACTAATGGTTTTTTTATGCCTATGGAGCAGAGATAGATCTTCTGGATACGAGTCCGAACAAGTAGTTTCCAAAATGGGGCCAAGGTTCTCAGTTTGACCCTTTTCTTGATAGAAAAATTCTGAATTTATACTAGAAATTTTGAAAATCAAATTTTCTATTATTGAACTCCTTAACAGTTTTATTTAATATTAATATTATTGGACACAATATATTAAAAATAAGGACAAGAAACCACTTTTTTGTATTAAAATATCTGCCTTGTATAATCGAGATATGTCCGCCAAATACAACAAAAATTATAGTTACAAATTTGTGGTTTCTAAAAGCTTTTAGTGGCGAATAAAACATACTCTTCTTACCCGAGTGACGTTCGACCAATACTCTTAAGAGGTTAATGCAGTGTTTCTCAACCTGTGTGCCGCGAGAGATTGTCAAATGTGCCAAGAGGGTTATTGACAAATAATTAAAATTGCATAATGTCGGATCAACGATGCATTTTCTATTTATTATGTGCTACCTTCCCTCTTCACTCCTTTCCCTGTATTAATGTTTCCAGCGCACCACTCCTCCCTTGTCCCCGCCCATCCGATTCAGATTGTTTTTTTTTGTTTTTTTTTTCAATTGGGGGAGCAGGCGTTTGCCTTCTCAACTCTCGATTGGAATCTGTTTTGGACTTTGTTGCTGGCAGGGATATTCTACTTTTGTTTTCGTTCTAGAAAAGAGTGTGTATTGCTGTTAAATAAAGTTAAAGTAAAACACTTGATTTTCACATCTGTGAATTGGTTAAAATGCAAAAAAATAGAAGCATAGGAAAGCATGATGGACGAATATATTGAAATAAAATCTGGTGCTTCATAAACGAAAGATAAAGAAAGAAAAAAAACGGAAGTATAAAGATGAGTACATCGAATTCGGATTCAGCGCAATTGAAAAGGAAGGCTCTCAAATGCCATTCTGTGTAATCTGTAAAAAGAAACTTGCGAATGAAGCTCTCGTTCCTAGTAAACTGAAAAGGTATATGGAAACTTCACATCCACAGATAAAAAACAAACCAAGAGAATATTTAAAAAACCTGGCAGCGCGGGAAAATAAAACATAAAAAAATTTGTAACTATATAAAGATGCCAGAAAAGAAATTGATTGCCAGCTACAAGGTTGCCCAATTAATAGCACAACGCAAAAGGCACACACCTATGCCGAGTCTATCATTGTACTAGCATTAGGTATCATTGTCGAAACAATGCTGGGAAAAAAAGCGTTAGAGAAAGTCAAGAAAATACCATTATCCAATGACACAATATCATGCCAAGTCGAAGATTTATTTTCAGACTTAAAAAAAAAAACAAATTGTCGAGCATTTCCAATCGCGCGACAGTGAACTCTGGTAACTTCAAATTGATGAATCGACAGATATCAGTGGTAAAGCTCAGCTCCTTGCTTTCATTAGGTTTATTAAAGATGAAAAATTCTTGAATGAGTATCTTTTCTGTAAAAAATTCGTAAGTACGACGACCGGAAAAGACATTTGATCTTGTAAAAGAAAATATTTCATGTTTTTGTTTGCTGTGGAAAAACTGCGTGGGTGTTTGTACAGACGGATGTCCATCAATGTTGGGAAACAAAAAAAGGATTTATCACACTTGTGCACCAAGAAAATCCAACTATTATAAGCGTCCACTGTATGATTCACAGAGAATCTCTCGTTTCAAAATCTTTAACTCCAGATATGTTGATAGTTAGGAACGAAATTATCCAAGTGGTCAATTTCATCAAGAGTCGCTCTAAAATCTCGAATTTTCTCTCAGCTTTGTGACGCAATGGAGTCCGAATACAAAACTCTTTTATATCTCACCCTGAAAGCCGAGGTGATTTTGTTCTTGGAAGCGGAAAAAACATGCTTTGAATTTTCCCTTCACGACGAGATTTGGTGGCTTAAAGTTCAGTTTTTCTCGGACTTGTTTGAAAAGCTGAACGCTCTGAATTTAAGTCTTCAAGGTCCATCTGAGAATATCGTCGCATCAACATCAAAACTGAAATCATTTGAAAAAAAAGTAACACTGTGGAAATCTGAAATATCAAAAGGAAATTTTGACTGTTTTCCGGGTGTCAATGAATCTCAGTCGAAAAGAAAAGAAAAATTGCAGACGCAATGATAAGCACCATTCATGAACGCCAAACATCACTTAAAAACTATTTTCCTTCGCTTTCAGTTGACGAATATGAATGGCTAATCAACCCATTTGTAATTTGCAAGACACCAAATTTGACAACAATGGAAAAAGATCAGCTAATTGATTTGAGAAACGATAAGTTTTACCGCTCAATATTCTTCGAGAAAAAATTAGATGAGTTTTTAGATGAAAATTTGTATCCTACAATCAGCTTGAAAGCTATTAAAATTCTTCTGCCTTTTGCATCTTTGTGGCTCTGTGAATTTGGATTTTCAGTATTGACAGAAATAAAAGTCCAAAAAGTCAGAAAGACTTTTAAAAATTTACGATGAAATCCAAACTTGTCTGTCGACTTTGGAACCTTGTTTCGATTTAATTTGTTCTAGAAAACAGACTCAGCCCTCTCCTTGAATAAATTTTGTAAGTAAATATTTTTCTTTTTTTTTGTGTGTGTGTCATACAACTTATACAATTTTTGGTACTTTTTGGTTAGCCGGTGTTATATATACATAAATATCTATCGATATATATAACATTGGCGCCCGGCTAACCGAAAAGTACCCATTTTTTTATATTCAGGTGTACCGCAAATAATTTCAGATATTTTTAGTGTGCCGTCAACTAAAAAAGATTAAGAAACACTGGGTTAATGCCGTCAATTTTTAAAATAAAAAATATTCTTTTGGGATTTCCAGTATGAACTCGGAATTAAAGATCAAAATGGTTACCGTGTCTGGGTCATGCATTACATTGGGGCTTCCATGAAACTATTATTATTTATGGCGAAAACCACACACACACAGAAAAAAATGTAAGTTGTACTGTTTTCGTTTACAAAGAGAGACCTCTGTATAATCCCAATAAGATACTCTCAAAAAGAAAGAAAATGCGCAGGGCCAGTCGCCCAAGAGTAATTATATAACACGTTTTCACTAGTTCCGGCCATCCGTAATAGGATCATGCGATTGCGGATTATTTTTTCATTCTTCTTTACGTTTCTAGTACTTCTAAATATGCAACGAAAACGAATCGCCTCTGAACTTCTTCTGAACCATTTTTAAAAATACATTTAGAAGCAGATCATCGTTTTATTGTTTAAGTGGGCGAGGCGAAATCTATAACCTGTATTGTTAGGTTCATCTATTAATTATAGTTTTGAAAGAAACTTTCTTTCATCATTGCTTTTGCCTCAAAATTAGATATAAAGCTACCTTAAAGCTACACATGTTAAAACAACTACAACTAGCAGATAAACTTTACTAACAAAACGGGATATATGGGTGGGGTTTAATTTATATCAGGGCGGGTACTCATTGACGAAAAGCCTAAGCAGGGGATGGAGTTGAGCAAAAGTTTAGATAGTTAGTGTGATGATAAATGTAAAGAACCAACATATATATTTTAAATTGCTACAGCCTTATTTCTGATAGGAAAATGTGGCATCATAACATAAGAATCTTAGCTAATGCCGAGACCAAATAAAACAAAATTTTAAAGAGGGATTGTTAAATGATACAAGGTGTTTAAAAATGTGTTTTCAGCGACATACATTGCTTAAAAAATTAAGTACAATTATGTAAAACAGTATAGAAAATTTAAATTACTAAAAATAAACTAAACAGATTAAAGGAATTAAAGTTACAAAAAGAAAAAAGAAAACTATATATACAACGTACACAAATATTAAATGAATCTAATGAGGCTTTTATTAAATGATAGAAGAAGTTACAAAAAAAGAGGCATTTTAATCGACAAATATTGTTTTACTATGAAAAACAATATAGAAAATTTAAATATACAAATAACATGAACTGATTAAAGAAATTAAAGTTTTAAAAAAGAGAAATGTATATACACAATATACACAAATGTAAAATGAATCTAATGAGGGTCTTTAAATGATACAAGATGTTATAAAAAAGATGTTTTAAGCGACAAATATTGTTTTCCTATGAAAAACAGCATAGAAAATTTAAGTAACTAAAAATTAGTACAAATAACATGAACAGCGCCTTTGCCCTTTCGATTCACATTGTGCATTCGATTCAGAATACTATTTCTTGTAGCTTATATTGAACAGATAGTAATTTTTAAAACACATTAAATGCAGAAACATAAAATAAAGCAGTTCAAACCAAAAATATTATATAGAAAATTAATATATGTATAATGCAAATTTTTATATGATTTTAAGATATATATTATAGTATTTTTCAACTCAATAACAGATGTATATATTTTTTACACACACACATGCACACAAAATCACAAACCCACATGGACTAGTCATAAATAATAATTTCCCTAAGCATTTTCGGAAAGAGGGGAAAATATCCACCACTAGGGATAAATCTCGAGTTTCAAGAAAGGAAGATTTTACTCTAAGTCCTACCATTAGGAATCGTCCTGTCCCTAGCCGCTAGTCACAAATTCCTATATACTTTCGAAAAATTTTCCCTTGCAATATTCTAATTTCTTTCACCGTTTTTTTTTATTTTCCTGGAACGCCGCGGAGCCCCTGAAAAGTACAGGCGGAGCCCCAAGGGCTCCGCGGAGCACACTTTGGGAACCTCTGAGCTAGATAATTCATTACTCAGAATGCAGCTGACAGTACATTATACAATGTCACTCACCAAAATTCAGTCACTTCCAATGACGTCAGCACATTTCATAGAAAAAATATCTTCATTATTGTTAAAGTTGTAAATGAAAATTTGGGTTCAGCTTATAGTGAGATACCCTGTATTTTTGATGGAATAAGTGTGGATTGTGAGACTGGTTTTCCATGTGCAAAAAATGTTTGCCTTGACCACATTCTCTCCCTTGAAAGTTTGTTCCAAAATTTTAGGAACAACCTGCATGCTTAAAACCTCTGAAAATTACTGCCCACTCCAGACACTGTTCTCTGGTGCATTTAAAAACTACCTTGCTAAATCAAAAGAAGCAGGAAAGTGTTTTTGCTAAATTGCCACCATTTGAATAGATTTTTTTTTTAAACTTTAGTCTTTTCAGGGCAAATAAACGTTATATATGGCTGTAAAATTTTCATTTTAATTCATTGAAAATTTCTATTTTAAAATATTTGTTTTCGAATAGAAGAAAAATTTATTCATTTATTTTAATTCACAGAAGAAACCATGAAGCTTAAAGTTTTATTAAATAAAAAGTTTTAAGTTGTCTTATATAATAACTCAAAACATAGTTTTTTTTTTTTTTTGCTGGAGCTTGTAAAAAGGTCTTGTTCACCAAAATGGAAGTACAGTGAAGCACCGTTTATATGTTTTTCAAGGGACCAAGAAATAAAAACGTGTAAATGAAAAAAACGTATAAACAAAATTCACAAAAGTACGAACATTTCCGTAATTACCAACAATAAAAAAATCAGAGATAAATTACATGAAATACAAGAGGTATGTAATACTAAACTTCTCATTCCGGATATAATTTACAACTTACTACTAATCATATTCATTCACCATGTACAAAATATTTTGTTATTTTAAGTAGTATGGAATTTTTGGAATGCACAGAAAAAAGTTCATTGTTCACAGTTAAAAGTGCCATCTTAACATTATCATGCAAATCATTGCTAATGAGGTATTCTTGCATGGTGTTAAAAACAGCCAAAGCTTGTTGAAAACTTGGCAGTTGCTTTTCAGTGCAGTTATCCTCTTTTTTACTGCTAGTTTCTTCATTTGCGGTCATTTCATCGATTGTTAGAAGAGAACATGTTGCAAGTTCCGAATCACATTGCACAAAATCTTCAAATGTAGTATGATCACTTAAATTTGACCAGTTTTCTGGTGGAGCAAAATGATCAGGTTCGGCGTTTTCAATAGGATTGACATCCACTGGAGTTAAAACTCTGCCAAGGGTGAAGCAGTTTTTATCGTTTAGGGTAAAACATTTTGCCAAGCCATCATTATGAAATTCATAGCTTGTAAGATGTTAATGTTCACATTTTCGAAGTCACTGTGGTCTAAACTGGCGATAGCTGTTTTCACCAAACGTTTTCGATGATGTTGTTTTAGGAATTTTATGACTCCTAAATCCAGTGGCTGCAATTTGCTGGTACAATTTGCAGGGAAGAATTTGACAGTTATGTTTTTTATAAAGTGCGTATCAGGTGAATTAGATGGACACTGATCAATGAATAAAATGATTCGCTGCTTCTGGTTTCGTATTTTATCATCTAATTCTTTTAACCAATCGGTAAAGAAGGACATTGTCATCCATGATTTTTTATTGGCCAGGTACATTGTTGGAAATGTTTTCACATTTTTGAAGCAGCAGGGCTTTTCTGATTTGCCAATAATCAAAGGAGCCAATTTTTCTGATGCATCTGCTTTTACACACAATAACACTGTTAATCGCACTTTACTCTTTTTTCCACAATGACACGTATCCGATTTGATTGCAAGAGTTTTAGATGGCAGAAGATTATAAAACAAACCGGTTTCATCTTCATTGAAAATGTCTTTTTGTTCATATCATTTTATCAGATCTGGCAATTGGTTTTGAATCCAATCATCCACTGTTTTGCAATCAACATCTCCAGACTCTCCGCTTACAGTTTTGCCTGTTATGCCATGTCTTATACTTGTGTAGCCATCCTGAGGAAAATTATGCATCGCATTCCACATTCAGAAATTTCTCGTGCTTTCTCCCTAAGCAAAGGACCAATGATGGGAATTTTTATACTACGACACCACTGTTAAAGCAATTTTTTTCAACATCAGCAAATTTTCCGCTTTGGACTCGAAGTTTCTTTGAAGCACTACATCCACTTTGATGATGGCTTTCCTCGATGATCTTATGCTTATAAATTAGCGCGTTTAAAGTTGAAACTGGTAAACCAAATTCTTTGGCAAGATCCACTCTTTTTAAATGTTGTTTTTCATCCACTTTTTTTAAAATGCACATTTTTTCCTTCAACGACAGAGATTTTCTATTACGCGAAGTCATTGTGAACCATTAGTGAACGATACAAATCGAGACACTGAAGCTGCCAGGCCTGGGGAGAGCACAACAACAAACCTTATCTATAGAAAGTGGGACGTTCACATTTCTTAGGGGTACGGCTTTTGTTCAACTGGGCAGATGTTGCATTTTGTAAGACTGGACAATCAGGATTTGTGAATCTGAGGTTGAAATGCGCATTTTCTCTCTTCTTGACTTGTTGAAAAAACGTATAAATGAAATTTGCGATTTAAGGAAAAGCATATAAATGAAACTATTTAACGTTAATATCCATTGGATTTTGCCGGGACCATTAAAAAAAAGTATAAATGATAAAAACGTATAAACGATGCTCCACTGTATTTGTGTTAAATATGATGTAAAAATTGTTTTAAAATTTAATTCTTTAATACCTTTAAACCCTGAAATATAAGAATATTAGGCCAGCCGAATATTTGGTATTCAACAAAAATCACTATTCAGTACATCCTTACTTATAATACACCAATTGGCATTCAAAATATGCACATGCAAAATTTCTCAGTTCTAACTCTGCAGATTCAACAAAATCGCACACACAAACAGACAGTTTATTTTATGTTTATGCTAGGCCATTAAATATGCAGCACTTTGCCCTTTTTAAAAATGACAAAATGCACTCTTGCCTTTTTAAAAACAGTGTGCACACTTAGTTGTACTTAGAGATCTCTTGTAAAAGCCTGCCCTTTTTCCCTCAAAGCCATTTTTTAAGAATGCAGTGACTTGTCCTTTTAGGTAGATTTCGTAAGAAATACTACCTATTACATTCTCCCCTATGTTGGAATTTTGACAGATCTACGCCGATCATAACTCCCAGAACCCAAAACCACCCAAAGTTCAAAACTTTATATATCTATCTATGTCACTTTTTTATGGACACGATAACTTGAAAAATTTGGCACAAATCTCTTCCAAACTGATACATAAAATCAAGGGGCATAAAATCTCGGTCAAGTTCGTTAATGGGCAAAATTGAACCAAGGGGAGGGGGGAAATGAAGGGGCTTTTTGTAAAAACAGAAAAGAAGAAAAAAATTCATAACTTCGTCAATTCACAAGATATCAAATCTGCTTAAATTTATTATAAATCCTCTTAATATTATCTAAAACTTTTATAGTGACAAGTTTTTTATAGGACCAACCCTTATTGCAAAAAAAATTTTTAAACAAAAACAATCCCTACCGGCTCAGCCAGTAAACAAGTTAGATTTCGAAGAGGGCGGTTTCAACTATTGCATCATGGCAAAAATGTAATTTCTTGTACAATTCCCAACAAACAGGCACCCCATGGTCTGCGTCTTCGAAATCTACCTGTGCCTGTAGACCGAGCCGTCAGAGATTTTTTTTAATTAGCAGAATGAGCACAGTGAAATGTACCCCTAATTGCACCCAGAGATCTCTTTAAGAGATCTATTTAGAGATCTCTTTAAGAGATCTTTTTAAGAGAAAATTTTGTGTATTTCTTACTATTTCGTGTGTTGATAGCTTGCGAAAATTAAAGAACTTCCTTTAAGAAAAGCACAGATTATTAAATCTGTGTCACGTCTTAATTCAGTTGTATTTGTTTTTAGTTATTATAATTCATAAAATCATACGAAATTAATGTTACTGTATTTATCATAATTAAATATTAGATATTTTTCTTTTTATTGTTATTAACAACAATGATGCATTTTCTCATGAAATAATGCTATTTTCTGGTTCATTACAGCCTTTTTTAGGGACACTAGTACCCTGCTCTTTATCTTTCAAGAGTGAACACTACTTGTACAAGGGTTAGAGAAATGCTACTTTTCTGCTAATTTTTTTTAATTCAGATTGCTTGATTGCCACCACATTATTTAAATAAAAAAATTCCGCTTATTTAACAATGAATTATATAAGTCGAATATTACAGTTAAAAAAATGTGGTAGCAATCAAGCAATCTGAATAAAAAAGTAGAGTTTTCCTTCCCCTAACCTGTGCCATAATATGTTCTAAATCAGTGTGCCTGAGAGCTTGCAAAAATCATAGAACTTCTTCATTTCTTTGGGAAAAACAAGGGAGATTATTGAGTCATGCTGTAATTTAATTTTTCTTTTTTAATTTATAATTCATAAAATCATTCAAAATTAATATTTTATTTATCATAACTAAAAACTACATATATTTATCTTTGTTTGTTGTTACAAAATACTATACATATATATTCTTTTGAAATAATATTATTTTCCACTGAATTAGTGCCCTTTTTAGTGTCTAGAACCTAGCTGTTTTTCTTTCTAGGATGAAGACTATTTATAATACAGATGATCTTTAACCCCTTCGGGACCGGCGGTTTTTACACAAATTTTATTCGGTTGGCACCACTTTTTTTTAAAAAGCTACCTTTACTTAAACTATTACAAAAATGCTCTAATTAGAGAAAGCAAATATTACTTTTATTTTTTACTGGTGCCTAAAACAAATTCTGTATGCTCTTTTTGAGGGTGCATATATGCACCCATGGTCCCGAATGGGCTAAAAGCATAAAATAAATACCACATAATACATACTTATTTAATTCACTTTAGTTATGCACTGAATAAAAGATAAAAAGCTCACTTTTGGAGCACTAAAAACTTGGGGATGCTTTCTGTTTAATCTTTTGTCCCGCCTACGTACAGATAATGATCCAGAGTTGCAACCTGGCACAAAACATTTTCCAGCCATTATTAACCCTACAGTCAGAACTCAGAATCTTCGTCCAGTTGTCACACAGTTAGATATTTAATCTGAAAAAAAAATCTTAAATTAATTTTTGAAAGAATAATGCTTAAAACTACATAATTTATTTTAATAGAAAGCTACAGGATGCTTATTACTTATGAAATGAATTACAGTCGAACTCGCTTATAGCGAGCGCGAAGGGACCCTGATATTTGCTCGTTATAACCAGGTGCTCGTAAAAAACAAAGTTCGTAAAAAAATATAAAAATTCATGCATACTTTATTAAACATACTATACTTTTTTTTTCTGTACAGTGCAAAAGAAGTTGGTTAATTTGCTTTGAACTGTCTTATTGTCTCTTTCTTGTGTTATTGTTCTTCGTTGAATACTCATGGCCCGAAAAACATCGTCATTTGCACCCCTGGTTTTGAAAAAAGCTTGAAAGTTTTCTGCACACTCAAAAGTAGTTGAGTATGTAGGAGGGGGGCGGTTCAGCTTGAAATTCTTCATATTCGTCATTATCATCGTCGCTTTCATAATTTTTTTCATCTTCTTTAGCTTGAATTTCAGCTACAATATCCTCGAGAGTAGATGTCTCGGAAGTGATAACATTGGCATCAACAGATACATAATTTTCAAATTCTTCTCTACTCATCTCCAAAATTTTCAAGTTGTCTACTTCTTCTTCTTCCTCAGGGATTTGTCCTTCTTGAGAAATGTCCAATCCAGCCTTACGGAAGCAATTGGTAATGCATGTTGATGCAACGCTTTCCCATGCATCGTTCATTAAACGTATAGCTTCCAGTATGTTTACATTAGCATTTGAGGTGGTTCCTATTTTTTTTCTTCTATCGAGAAGCATCAAAACCAAGTGATTATGAAAGTTTCGGTTGACTGCGGAATGTTAAAGGAATTTTTCCAAGAAACAATTAGAAGAGCTGGAGAGGTGGAATTCAATAGAAATTTTATGAATCACAAAAATATTGCTCGCTATAACCGGGGTTTGTTTGTTAAAAGCGAGTTATGCTCCCATTGACTTAACATTGTACCAACCAAGTATTTCTGATTTCCTCGCTAAATCCGGGTTCTCGTTAAATCAGGGCTCGTTATAAGCGAGTTCGACTGTATTATGTAAATAAAATGTTCAATTGATATTTTTATAACAATTTATTAATATTTTCATGGATTCACTTATTGATCATTAACAGTAGTAAAAAAACGACTTTCTTTTTCTAGTGAACTACAACTACTTTATCATGCAGTTAACTACAACTACTTGTTTTAAAAAGTTGTGACTACAAATACAAACTACTCTTCAAAAGTAGCCACTACTTTGCTTCTTTCTTATTTTGTCAAAGGATTCAATCTACACTTGAAACTGCGAACATGAATTAAGTAATACAATGGCCCTTCATTATATCATGTTTACCGGGATACAATCTATATTAATTTTCTCTGTCATAATACAAAAAATAATAAATCTGTAAATAAAGCAATTCCAAAAGAAGAAATGCAGCATTAAAACATGAAGATCTAATAGTGAGTAAGTAGATGAGTGTTTCCAGCAAGGAAATTAATTTCTTTGATTTGGATTTTGCCACTTCGACTTACCAGTAAGTGTCAACGGAAAAATTCATGAGGTTGCGTTACTAAATACTGCAGCTGAGTTGCTGACATTTGCAAATTGTTGGGCAGAACACATATGTTTCCTTGGAGTTCGGATTTTTTTAATTTTTATGTGCACTACAAGATTTATGCAGTTCTTCTAATCTTATTTTTGTTTAGTGCTGATTCTAGATCAATTTGGGAGGGCGCAGCACTGGTAGCCCTTACTGCCCTTTTCTATCTTTTCCTTTTTAGGTTAAAGGGAAAAAAAAATGCGAAATACATCCATCTGTCATAGGAAAAAAATATGAATTTCGTCAATTGGTCATAGGAAAAAAAATTTGAATTTTGTCAATTGGTCATAGGAATAAAATTGTGAATTTCACCAATTGGTCATAGGAGAAAAAATGTGAATTTCGTCAGTCACTCGAAGCAAAAAAAAAATCGTGAAATTTGTTGATAAGTTGTGGGATGACATTGTGAAATTCATCGATAAGTTGTGCGAAAATGTCATGAATTTCAACAATCTCTCACGGGAGAAAAATCGTGAGATTTTTCAATCGGACCCGAGGAAAAAGTTGTTAATTTCGTCAATTTGTTATAAGAAGAAATCATTAAATTCATCAATTGGCTGCAGAAAAAATCGAGAAATTTGTCAGTCAGTTATGGGCATGGGTGCAAGAAGTTCATCCAAGCCAAGACTAAAAATTTTTCTGAGTACTATTAGGAATATCCAAATGGAAATGGACTAGAAGATTTCTATGTCTTGCATTATGGCTAAAAATGGATCTCTTACAATAAAAGATAGTAATTAAAAGTTCTTGATAGTAAAATTGCTATTATTTAAGTATATAAAGTAGAATTTACTATCAGTCAAAAATCTCTCCAAGACTAAAACCAGTCCCTGAGACTGAAGTCTTGCTCTTCTGGTTACGGGGAAAAATGACAAACTTCATTGATCAGTTGCAAGAAGAAAATCTTAATTTTGTCGATATGTCATAGGAAAAATTGCAAAATTTGTCTATTGGTCATGGGAAAATATTTCAAAATTAGTCAATCAGTCATGGGAAAAAATTGCGAAATTGGTCTCTCAGTTGCATGAAAAAAGTAATTTTTAATCGGATGTAGGGGGAAAAATCGTAATTTCATTGATACATCACAGGAAAAAATTGCAAAATTCATCTATTGGTCGTGGGAAAATATTGCAAAATTCGTTAATTGGTCACTGTATAAAATATCAAGAAAATAGTCAGTCAGTCATGCGAACATGCGAAATTTGTCTCTCAAATGAGTGAATCAAGAAATTTTTAGTTGGATGTAGGAAAAAAAAATCATGAATTTCACTAATCTGTCACAAGAAGAAGCTGTGATTTTCACCAATTGGTTAGCAGAAGAAAATCGTATAATTCTTTGATTGGTCACAGGAAAAAAATCGCGGAATTCATTGATCTGTCGTGATAAACAAAATCAGCAAAATGCATCGATCAGTCGCGGGAAGATATCGTGAAATTCATCAGTCAGTCACGAAAGCTGATCATTGTTTAAAAAAGGAAAATTCCTCAGAAAATGATGAATTTTTTTGGGCAGGATTTCAAAATTCAAGCCCTGTGCATGCAATTAAAATTGAGGTGTTTTTAAAAATTATTATTATATAATAATTAATTGTTCTTTATTTTAAGTATATAGTGATTTCATAAAATATCTCATTAGACTGTAATTTTCCAATATTATGCTTTTAAATGATCACTTTAGCATCAACAATGTTACTTTTTTTCAAATGTTTCATTTGATGCCAACTATTATGATTGGTGACAATTGTGTTGGTTTATGGAAAAGTACCCTTTCATTTATGAAGCACATTAAAGTATTAAACATTAAAATCTTGCATAGCATGAAGAAAAATTTCACTAATAAAAATACAAAAGTTTTATACAAATATGCATAACTTAATTATTAATTTTTTTGTTTTTTTAATTTAAAATCATTTTGTAAGTAGAATAAAGTGAGCATTTTTATTTAACATCACAAGATAAACATTTTGGCAGATAATAAATGGAACAAATAAATTGTATTGACTTAAAATATTACCCACAGTATTTACAAAGCCAGGCACAATACACATTTTAAATCATGACAATATTCATGATGGGAAATGTATACATGCTGAAAAATGAAAAAGAAATCAGGACCATGACAAGACAAAGACTATCTCTTGTTAAAAAACAGCTTGAAAAAAAAAGGTGTAATTTTCAATGAGGAATGTGTAGTAGTGTGTAGTAGAAGCATACCAACATGTAGTTTCTATGCCTCATGTGTAGTAGTTGGCAGCTCTCCTCATAATTTCAAGACTTTTATCTAATTTTTATGCACACTTTAATGCATTATAACATTTTATATGTTATTTATGATTGTTGCATAATATGTTATTTGTTTAATTTTTTTGACTAAATAAAAAGCAATCTGTTCTTTCCAAACTTCTATTACTATTAGCATTACCTAAATTACTCCTGAAAAAGTAACTATAACAGTAGTACACTATGCGAAACTATAAACAAGGAATTCCGACAAGAACAGATTCATCCTATGACTTTTAGGACGGGAGTCATGCCTAGTATTTTTGAATTTTTTGGCAGGATACATTCACAATAATTTTGAATAGTCAGGATACACAGACAAGGCATTCAGTCACAGTTATTGGATGAAAATCATGAATGTGTAACAAATATGACGCTCCAATTATGCACTTTTGGCATTAAATCGCATTGTTCGGTGACAGTTATTTTTTATAGAAAGTTGTTGACAGGAAAACAAACAAGTACCATAGTTGTTTTGTTGACAAAAGAAGAACCAATGCTGTAAACATGGGCGTATAAGATTCTATATCTATCTATGACGTAAGACATGGCTTCTTACCATTCATAAATATCATGAACATAAAAACTCATTACTCAAAATATTATTGCACAAAGAAATTATGGTAAAGATACCATATATTCTTTTCAAAATTAAAGAAATCTATATTTTAAGTATTTTATTAAATATATTTTCCCTTTTCTGCATTATCGCATTTTATATACATTCCCGGCCGTTAAAAGATGCACCCGATTTTCCTTTCTATCAACGAAATCTTTTAGTCAAAATCATACATATTGTTTTCAAATTACCATTAACGTATTTTAATCTGCCTCCCACATATCAATGTAAATGAAATAATACAATGCATAAAATGTTTTCTCTCTCATGGTCAATTTTGACTTTCTAAAAGTCGACCAGATGCTCGTCCGTCTTCCTGGCGTCATTATTGCAAGTTTGTAAAATGCCTTTCCTAACATTTTTCCAAAACAATAAAACCATCAAATTCTAAATCACTCTCTTTTTAGCCAAAGTGCGCTCTTTGCCAAAAACAATTTACCTGCCCCTGATGGCAATTACGAAGTTGATATGAAGTATGCAAAACAGTTACAGCAACTCATGCAAAAATGCAATTCTCTTGGCTCAAAAATGTAAATCATTTGGCATGTTTCTAGCGCACGCTGTCATATCTGAAGAGAACACTTCTCCTCTCACCATCGTACTGTCAACATTCAATTAACATGCCCTGGCCCCTTTGGAACTCTTCAAAATCCCTTTGATGTTCGTCAAACTACTTTGGATTACGAAAACATCTTCGGAACGTTTCAAAAATATTTCTACGCCAGTCAATGAATTATTTTCATTTGCTACACCACTGATTTAAAATTTGAAATGTCACCTCATTCGTATTTATCAGATTCATTACAAAATCTGAAACGTTGTATTGGTGAAAATCTCACTGCTGTGGAAGATTTTTTTGGATTGTGACATGTTTCCTCGATTAAAGACCAAAAACTCTGGTGACATGATTTTCGTCTCCTTTCTTTCAACATAACAAAACCAATCCTGTTCAGTCTCCAGGAAACATGCTGTGGGGCTTGCAAAAACAACCAACTACCACTATACCTCATTGTGTATCTGCTTCATCAAAACTGACTTACTCCGTAAAATCCTTATTCCAAATCTTTAACATTTTTCCAACTTTGACACCATTTTCCTCAATCCTCAACACCCCCCGAACTTACTTCTCACAATCACCACCATAGAAATAAATACTAAAGAAGGTAAATTAAAATATATACAGTGGAACTCCAGATATACAGGGTGATTTTTTTTAAAGTTGTGAAAGTAAAACCCTATAACAAAAGAACTACTGATCCAAATGACCTGAAATTTCACCAGTATGCTCTCAAAGCAATAATGGGAATTTTTTTGGCGCGGTTAAAAAAAAATTAAAATCGCACCGACAGATGGCACTGTATATGCAGTAAAGTTGGGAGACGAGCTTGAGCACGACACACGCACATGGGATACTCTTCGCTCTGTTGTGGAACATGTGGTTTCACGTTTCCAACTCGTAGCTGAAAACAATGGACAGCACACTGAAAATCTTATGCGTCAGTTGAGCAGTTCTGTAGGAATGTTTTACTCCATATTTTTATTTCGTTCTGTTTCTGCGAAGGTGTTTGCAGTTCCTTTTCCCAATTACTGCACACTGTATGTTTTTGTTATTCTCAATAAAGTTTTCTTTTTCTGAAAGTACCCCCCATTGCTTTCCTCCCACTGATGATATTCTTTCTTTCTGTTAACTTACAGCCCCATCTGTCGGTGCGATGTTAAGTTTTTTTTAAATCACCCCTAAAAAATTCCCATTGCTTTGGGAGCATACTAGTGAAATTTCAGGTCATTTGGATCAGTGGTTCTTTAGTTAAAGGGTTTTACTTTCACAACTTTAAAAAAAATCACCCTGTACATTAGCTGAGTTGTACGTTTTCCTCATTTATATTTTTCAACTCAGCGGTCCCAGCCGCTTGCCATTAAAAATGAGCTGAGTTATATGTTATACATTTCCCTCAGTTATACGTTACGTTTTTGCGTCCCCGACCGAAATTTTGTCTCATGTATGCATTTTGTAAACAAAAACACTGACGACGCGTCGGATGAGTCTGATGTGAAAGATCTCACTCATTCGGAGCTACTCTGAGGACTTTTGACGTAGTAAAGCGGTTCGACAGTAGTAAAAACAGTAACAATAAGACGGCTGCAATATTAACAGAAATGCAAAGTTTGCTGTTCAATGTCGGTACTGCCGAAAAGAAACAATAGAATAATAGTTATTAATTCTACAAGATTCAGTAAACTACTGAAATCTATTTTGATAAATGATGCCCAGGCGATTTCAATCATTTCTTTAAAGTACTCTATATGTATTAAAAATATTTTTAACAAAGCTTTTATGATAAAATAACTTCATGTATACTTTTCTTATGTACCTTTTTTCTACTCTGTTCCATTTCCGAAACTTTATATCATGGGTGCAGTAATATTTAAAAAATTTCCGTTTTCGATATAAAAGGTAACTGGAACTGCTCAGCGGAACAAAGTTTTTAGGATATATTTAAACTAGTCGTTGGGGGCCACCGTAATACTTACCCATCATGGATATGCTATGCATAATGTAAAATATTAAAATAAAAAATGTGTAAACTACTTATAAAATGCATTGCAATTCAAATAAAATCGAGGCTTGATGACGTCACAAACTTTAAAGGCTCGATTACTGAATTGCTTGAAAGAAACATCCTTATAACAAAATAAACTTGAGTCATGAAAAACACAACACTCAATTGATGATATCCTTATAACTCCAAAAATAATAATCCTATTAACTAGCGGTTTATTGCATCTGATTAAGAGTCAAATTTCCAATTAAAATATATCTTTGAAGTGAAATTTGGATGAAATACAAGGTCATGAAAAATCGAAGAGTGTGGAAAATAGGATTCCAAATATCTCGGCAACTAATTATCCGATCGACTTCATGCTTTATGCAAAATTTATGTTTTTTTATTGTCTTTTATATTCATTTCTTAAAATAACCAATTTCGAAAATTTTTAATACCTTTTATCAGAACGAATATTTCGAGAGTCCGAAAAAAATAGTTCCGGTTAATCGAGGTTATTGAAATGAAATAGGCTTCTTCCCATTATTACATACTAAGTACATACCAAATTGCAAGTCTCTATCTCAATTTTTTCGGGAGATAGAGCGTTTACAGACACACAGACGGACGGCAAATTTTGTTTTTCTAAAAATATGTTTTTCGGAATCTCCAGTGTCTGAAACGTGTAAATCCGTCAAAATTTTTTTTTAGATTTTCAAAACAATTACAAGACTTAACCTATACTGCGTATGATGGGTAAGTAAAAATGATTCCGGTAGACCATTAATTGAGTTGTACGTTTTGTTGTTCTGTCCCAAGCAAAACGTATAACTGGAGTTCTACTGTATATATATTTACAATTTTTAAAAACCATTATATAGATCAAGTGCAATCAAAGAATCATGATTGACCCCTCCAAAAATTATTAAACACTGTTCTTTGATCGAAAAATATACTGAGACAATGACACTTCTCTTTGGCTTGACCACCTTTCCCAATCCAAATTGAGATGCTGAGACCGCTTCTGAAGTTTTTAAACCAAATAAATTTCCCAGATATATGAATAATCTGGTTTGTATTCCTACTTATGCTCATGAGAAGAAAGATGATAAGTACCTTAAACTATTGCCATAAAAATATTATTTTTATTTTATACAACTGTACTGTTATTGATTACAGTCACACCAAAATTTCTGCATAAATGTTTACTATTTAATTTTGGGAACTTTTGGGTTAGAGTGGCCCCAGACAGAGGTATATCGCCAAGTTAGGTGTAAAATCTTGTCCAATGTATGCACTCCTAAAAAAGCAGCCTCTGTTTATAGGCTATCATCATATTAAAATTTTTTTATGCCTTACAATATATTTCACATGTTTATTTGTTTTTTAAATTGTATGTTGCTTTTTTTATTTTTATTGCCTGCATTTATTTTTATAAATATAAAAACAATCTTTGAGTAACTGAGTACTGAGATGAATGCAATCTCATTTTTTTTCCAAAAACAACGGGTTTTACCCAACAAACTATGCGAAAATGGTTGTGATATGAAACTGTATGTTACCAATAATGAAGCTATATGGAGATGCAATGTTGTAGAAAAAAAGGCCTCCAAGTTAGAAATTAATTTACTGTCTTGAGAATATTGTTCATAACTGCTTTTAGGTTTAAGTACTACTGCTGGACAGAAGAATTACATAAAATGGTGTAAGAAACAGCTATTATATATGAGTGAAAATGCAACAGTTGATTGGAATAATTACATGAGAGAAGTGTGGGGTCCCTAAACCTAATACGATGATTTAATGGACAAATTGGTGTACCAATAACATTGTCAAGATCGACGAGTTTGTTTGTAAGTCGAAAAAATACCAGCAGATACTACTTCCATAACAGTGGGTTTTTGGAGGCATATGCCAGGAAAATGATGAATGGTTTCTTGTTCAAATCCCAAATAGAAATGTTGGTATGCTGATGCAAAAAATTTGTGAACGTGTAGAAGATGGATCAACAATTTACACTGACTGCTGGAAAGGGTGCAATTCAGAGGAGCTTTTAAAAGCAGGTTACAATAATTTTACTGTGAACCATAAATACAATTTTGTTGATCAAACAACGGGTATCATACACAACATGTTGAAAGAATGTGAGGTTCTATTAAATGGCACAATAAAAAACAACTAGGCACAGCTTGCCATCACCTTGAATTGTATCACATAGAATTTATGTGGAGAAATATCTAACAATTTCTGAAATATGGCCTATGATGTAAGGCGTAACATTAAAGAGTTGTTATTCTCAATTCTTGAGAAATATTGTAAGAAATTTTGTTAAGAAGTATTGTAATATATTCTTATTAATATAAAATATTACATTATTTAATAAAATTATTTTTACATCTCTACACCTCATACATGTGTGCTCCATTTGTGTTTCATAAACTTGGCAAAATTGACTACAACTTGGCATAATCGTAATTATGGGGACCGCTATAATCCAAATGTACCCCATTTTTATTCAGTGTTGAATTCAGACACTTTTCTCCGGGAGGTATTTCCGTGGCTCCCGGGGGCAGGGGGGGGGTTGCACTTTTTCACCATTAAAAGCATAATCTTAAATCTTTTGGGGGTGGGGGGGACATTTCAATGCCACTGTTTTTATTATACTTATACATATTTTATTAATTTTAAAAACCAATATTTAATGAATCGAATACAACAAATTAACTCTAGGAAGCTAATTTTATCTGCCTGTACATGAAAGAATTATGTATTTACATCAAAATAATAATATAAGGTAGCTGTGCCAGTAATGGCCACCCTTAAGGAATTTCTTTAAAAATTACTTTTTAATTAATAGTTATAATTGTTATATTCCACATTTTTTAATATTATATTAATCTACCAACAATATTTAACCATGCTCATAGTCACAATTCCCAATGTGAATCAAAATTTAATTGTAAATAACAGAAATAAATCAAAACACCCTAAATTCCTCCCCACCCGGGACGAGTGTAGCTATGCTTGACACCGTCAAATATGGCGATAAAACAGGTTTAAGAAAGCGATAAAGTCTTGGGGATGGTCAGAGGCAATAACTTGCTCTGGCTGGTTGTTGAATAATGCTAGCCTAGCCGATAAGTACTCATTGTGTTTCTGTTTCCAGGAGTAGGAGGGAGGTAAAGGGAAACATCGGTTGGAAGTGATAGTGAATTTCTACAGAAAGGGCGGTGTTTCAGATCTAGGGGGGTTATGGATTCTGATTGATAGACGACGAGAAATAAGAGACATGTTTTACAATCCTTTAAATAAACAGTTTTTTAGACACAACAATTTTTACTGTCAGAAGAATTTCATTTCATTTTATTTTGAAATGCGACTTTTAGATGAACTAAGCCCTTAAAAGTTAGTTTATATTAAAGTAATTATGATAAAAATGTGCTAAAAGATTTCAGACAATCAATATTCAGAAATTATTTTCATTTCGATTATTGAAATAATTTAAACCAAGTTTACTCACGGTTTTAAAGCAAGATAATTGATCATATTATGATTGTATTTAAAACTAGAATTTAAAGAAAACATATTAATGAAATAAAAAAAAGCTGAATTTTTATTGGTTATTTTTTTTATAAACCAAAAACGTTGAAAGTGGCCCATTACTGGCACATCTACCCTAGTATATTAGCTTTACAGGGTTAGCTTCGACAATTTATATTTTCAATAAAAAAAATTATAATTCTTCTGTTCATTATTTTGTTATGATTAATCGATTAATATAAATTAAAATAAAACAAAATAGCTTGATAACTAAAATAGTAATAATAATAATAATTTTAAAAATTGAAGTGCTTGCAGCAAGAAGGGGTTCCATTTTTGGCACTTTTGAGAAATCCACTTTCTTGTTGAAAAAATCGCTCAGAATAGGTATATTTGGATGTTACTTTTGGAAAACCATACATAGGTTCATGGACTGCATAAGTGTAAAATACTTCTGATGAAGCTTTAAAATTTAAATCTATTTTTTTTCTCCAAGTGCCAAAAATGGAGCTAACCCATAGATATATGAATATAACTTACAGTTATGAGCTAACCCCTTCGATTAGAAAGCACAATATTATAAAGATTTTAAAGCTTACAAGGTATAAAGAAAATGTTTCAATCAAAATACCTGTTACAAAAATATCACATTAGTAATAAAAATGATTGGTTTATGTTTACCAACAATGACAATGATAGCGAACAAGAACGATTCAAATCATTTTGCATTTGCAATGAATTAAAAAAAGCGCCATCTGTTGACTAAATATGACACTTTTAGCTATTTTAATCATAAAATCTTTTTGAATGAATAACAAATAAAAAAATCTGTATTAAAATAACTGAATAATATTGATAACATAAATGAATTTGAATTAAATATCGTTATTACATTGCGATTTAATTTGACTGAATCTCGAAATTAATCCTATACTTGATTTAACAACTGGAGCTAAATGAACTGATAAATTTTACTGTCTTCGTTTTGAAAAATGAATAAATTTGTTTTTTAAAAACAGGTAGAATTATTTCAACACATTAAAATAAAAATAATAAAAGGTTATATGGATTTAGTATATGTAACGAAATGAGCACACTATGATATTAATCTAATGATAATTAGCATTGTTTTGCACTATGAAGTTTTTATGAACGTTGACCGGATTTTAAAATAAGAAATTCTAAGATAATTGTATTATTTTAACTTCGCAATCACACATTCTAAAGGAAAAGTAATATAATTTTTTAAAACTTTTGGATGTTTAAATATTTTTAATTTCTAAATAACTCCCATGTGGTCTAGTGGTTAGGATTCCTGGCTTTCACCCAGGCGGCCCGGGTTCGATTCCCGGCATGGGAAGATAGGTTCCATGGTGTAATGGTTAGCACTCTGGACTTTGAATCCAGCGATCCGAGTTCAAATCTCGGTGGAACCTAATTTTTTTTTTTTTTTTACATTTTTTATTTTAACTTTTTTTAAAAATCTTTTCAGTTGATGGAATTTTTTCTCTATAAACCAATAAATTTGAAGATCAGAGGTAGGCATTTGTGAAACTGACATTTTTCATTACACTGTACCAATTATGTAAAATCCTACAATTTGCAATTTATTTGTTAGGTGCTTTCGTAATTATATAAATACGTAGCACCTATTGTCGTCGTCTGGTCCGTCTGTCCGCATATAACAACGCAAAAACTACTCAACCGAATGGTTTGAAATTTAAGATTTATTATCTTTGCAGAATTTTGTCGAGACATTTCAAATTTTATGAAAATCGAATCAAAACTTTAGAAGATATTAATAAAAATATTTATTAAGAAATTTGAATTAAAAAAAAAAAATCGGTGCTTTCTTGTTATAGGAGCTTCCGCGGTTTAATCGTCAAGCGACCGAGATTCTTATTTTATTACAGAAATTAATCTGCAGACGATATAATTCACTTCACAGAATTAACAAGTAATATAATTTTTTTTAAGTCAATTCCTACTTTTTAATCATAAATATATAAAATAAACCCATGCAGCATTAATGTCCCACGTTATCTTTATTGAACATTATTTCATAATCATCGTTGCGGTATTTTATTTATGTGGCATCACTAATTTGAGATAAATCTCTCATTTCATTTATGAAAACAATGGGAGGCGGAGCCTGGTGAGCGTAGTTTTGCCAGCTCTAATTGTGGTTTAAATTTCGGGTGTGAAGCTAGGTATTTTGGTAGCGGTAGTTGAAGAATTCATTTGTAGTTGGTATATATTGAATATTTATTTGTTTACTTCGTTGATAACACTGGTGATATTGATAGGGTGGTATTGTAGAAGTTGAAACGGCTGGTGGGTCTCCGTTTCCCTCCCACAGCAATGGCGGGGTCTGCGTTCAAGATAACAGAGAGTCCTGTCATTGACAAAGAGGAATATAAGAAAAATAATTGGCATGATGGTAGAACAGCGGAGGAACAAATAACCATAATATCGGAGTTGAAAGAATACGTGATAATTACGGAATGCGAACACGGAAATTTTCAGAAATTGAACCCTATGCAGGTGAAACAGGAGATTAAAAAAACATTCGACAGACACAGGGAGATCGACACATTTCGCTACACGCGTAATAATAAATTACTCATAACTACCAAGAGCTATGAATGTGCCAAGGAAATTGTTACAAAAAAATATATATATTTGATAGACAGGTCAAGCACAATCTCATGAATGAGAACATTACTACAAGATTCCTCATTTTCCGAATTGATGTTGACATTACACCGAAAGAAATACAGGAAGAGCTTGAAGAAGAAAATGAACTCGTAGTTCAAAATGTGAAGCGCTTCTTAACACGAAAAGATGGTCTAATGGTTCCTACTGGAACAGTACTAATCACAATTTACGGTCATTCGATTCCAGAATATGTGAAAATGTTTTATATCAGACAGAGGAGTAAATTGTTTGTAGACCGCCCGAGGTGGTGTAACATATGTCAAAGTTACACTCACGGATCAAATAAATGTTCATATGGTAAAAAATGTAAACGGTGTAGTAAATCTCATCCCGAATTAAACTGTACTGAAGTACAAATACAGTGTGCAAATTGCGGACAAGAACATGAAGCAGACGATAGCGAATGTATCGAGAGGAAGAAGGAAGCAGAGATCTTAAAATTCAAAAGCGAAAATCATATTACCCTGGCAGAAGCACGCCGACAATACAACTTGAAATCATCGAACAGCTACGCGGCAAAAATTAAACAACATGTTGTGAATGACACGGTGGAAGAAAATATACATAAACTGGCTATAATAATAGAAGAGAAATTTGAAAGTATGATGCAGGTAGTCATGCATCTATGGGGAGTAGTGGAATATGCGATTCAGAAAAGTGAAGTGGTTCAGACAAGTGATACTCAAAAAGCTACAGGATCGGAAGATAATGCCGAAGAGACGACTGAGTCATCCAAGATTATTAAAAGAGACGTCATGACGGAACTATACAAAGTTTTGAAGAATAAAAAGTTTAAAAAAAATGATCATAATCAGCTCAGTGGAAACATCCAGATTCAAGCTTCCCCGGACACTGAGGATATGTTGACAGATGTGGGATAAGAATATGGATGCTTGCGGAACGAAAAGTTTATGTGTGTTATATTATAGTTATTATGGACTGTCGAACGCTGGGTTTTACTTTTTGTGTTAGTGTCCTTTATTGGGGTAAGTGTTGTTCCAATTTCCTTTTCTTTTTTTTTTTTTCTTTCTTCTTAGTTCTATTTCTGTGATAGAATTTATTATTGTGCATTCGATTGTGTTTTGGTTGTTTATCATGGAGAATTTTATTATTCAGTGGAATATCAGAGGGATTAGGTCTCGCTTGCCCTGGCTTAAAACTGGGAGGCTTCATAGGAGTGTGGTCTGGGCATTTCAGGAAACTTTTCTTAAAGAAAAACATGTTCTATCTTTCAGGGATCGGAATATATTTCGTTTTGATAGACCAGAACATTTCTCGAAGGGGGGTGGTGGGCTGTTATTAGCGGTTAAAAAGTGTATCCCAGTCAAAATTATAAACTTACCTAAAATAACTCATGATCATGAAGCTCAGGGAATTAAAATCTGGTACAAGAATCGCTGGATTGCAGTTATTAATATTTATGCGCCTACTGGTTTTGTGGCGATTAATTGGTTGGAAAATATCAGCAACATTATTGGGGATAATTACTTTATTCTTGGGGATTTCAACATTAACTTCCTGAACTGGCATCCGAAAAATAATAAACTTACTAATCTGGTTAACTGGATTAACAGGAGTAATGTGGTGGTAATGAATATGAATCATGAAACTAGAGTACAAGGGGGTGGAAATGGGTCTCTGCTGGATTTAACTATGATTTCGGATAATCTAGCTGGAGATTTTGAAGTAACAGTACATTCGGATCCTATGGGGTCTGATCATTATCCAATTGAGGTTCGGTCTGTTAGTGGTGGAAATGCAGATAGGATGGAATTTTGGCGCTTGATTCATTGGTCTAAAGTAGATTCGTTGGTTGCGGACTTTGATGAACAAGTGCATAAGGAGGGTATAGATAGGTGGACCAAAGCTATTACCCAGGCAATTGACTGCTGCACGGAACGGGTGCCACTTCAGAGGGGAAATATTCCACCTTGGTGGGGGTGATCTCTCGGAGACTGCTGGCGCTAAAAAGGTACTACCATAGAAAGGCGATTAGATCATGCCAAATGGAAGCTTGGTGTAAATACAAGCTTTATAATGCTAAGCTAAAGAAACAAATTAAAAAGGATAGTAAAAAATTCTGGGACACTGTTACTAGAGAAGCAGGAAGAGGACCAAAGATTTTCAAGTTAATTCGTAGGGTCAGTAATACTGGTGATGGGGATACGAATACGGATTACTGTTTCCCGAACTGTCCGCCAGATGCTAAGTCCCAAGCGAATGCTCTTTCTATAGTTTTTCAAAATAGTCCGGTGGGACAGCGCATCCCTATTGATTTTTCGGGGGATGACGGAGTGGATCTTACATTCACTAGGTTTCAATTACAAAGCATCATCAAGAAAAGTAAATCTACGACTCCTGGTGTTGATGGTTTACAAATGAGTTTTTACAAACAATTGAAGGATAGAACATTGGCTCAATTACTAGAGATGTATAATGCTATAGCACAAACTAAGATTATTCCAGAAACTTGGAAAGAGGTCACTATGCTTCCCATTTATGCTTCCCATAAAAAAACCGGGCAAAAACAGAAACGATGTTGGGGGGTATAGACCCATAGCTTTAACGGTCACCAGTAAGAAAATATTTGAAAAAATGATTTTAGAAAAAGTATTAAACTGGAGTATGGAAAAGAAGCTATTCCACAAAAATCATTATGGGTTTATCCCTTTCAGGGACTGTGAGGCAGCGGCTTATAAGATTTACAGGGACATTAGGATTGCAAGGCAAACAAAGCGGAAAGGTTTTTTGGTGGCCTTGGATATCAAGGGGACTTACGATAATGTCTGGTGGGATGGTCTGTTCTATAAATTAAAAAAATTTGGCTTGGGGGCTGATTTAAGCGTTATACTTCGCAATCTGGTTCAGGAGTTGCGGATCCGGGTTAAATGGAGGAACTCGCTTTCGGTGCCTTTCCAGTATCATAGAGGGCTACTTCAGGGGAGCCCACTCTCGCCATTTCTGTTTGCTATTTACCTGGCTGATATTTTTGAAATTTTTGACTCGTGTATTCAATGTGTAATATATGCAGACGATATTTTTATTTACGGCTATCATGATAATATCTTGTGGCTAAAGGGGATGTTGCAGGATAATATCAATAGAGTAATACAGTGGTTACAGGCTTGGAACCTTGAAGTGAATCCCAGCAAATGTCAAATTATGAAAATTGGGAGATGGAGGGAAACGGAAGCGGAAATGTTCAAAATTAAAGGCCAGGACGTGTGTTTCTCTGATTCTATCAGAGTTTTAGGAGTGTACTTTAATCGACAGGGGAATTTACAGGATCATATAGCAATGTTGCGGGAAAAATCATGCAAACGTTTGAATATGCTCAAGGTGGTTGCTGGAATGAGCTGGGGCACAGAAACGAAATATATATTACAAATAACTAAGAGTATGATGGGATCTCTTCTAGATGGTAACCCTCGGATTTTAATGCATGCGAACAAAACTGAAGGCAGGCAACTCCAGGTGATTCAAAACATGGGGTTACGTTGGGCCAGCGGATTGCCGAAGTGGTGCCCAATCCCCATCTTATTACAAGAGAGTGGTGTGTGGAGGAGTGAGTACGGGTGTGTGTGTTGTCTGAGGGAGCAGAACTCAACGGAACCCCCCCCCCCCACTTTATATCATTCATTTTACATTTGTAATTTACAGCCACTTTGCTCTTTCAACATTTCTGTATATTTACGCCTGTACTTTACAGTGTGATTTAATTAGCATATGCATCACGTTGCACAAGAGTTTTTGAAGTGAAAACTTCTTTAGGCGCGTTGGGCATTTTTTGAGATGGGAAAAAACCATTAGATTCGCGACCTGTTACCGACACCACTGTATATGTTGCCAATTCATACAATGAAGCGAAAGTATCAAAAGGAAATAGTTCACGTGCAGAAAGCGAAATGATTGGTATTATGAATAAAAATAATTCAGAAAATAATTTCAAGATAAATTTAGCACGCGCGGTGAAAACAGATAAAAGTGACTCAACTCGGGAGACCAAATCAAAAGATGAAAATGAAATAACAAAACACGGAAAATATTATAATTTAACGAGCACGAGAAAAATAGACGGAAGTACAGCGCCTAGAATACATAGTGTGGAAACCGGCAAATGGTGTAATGCTTTAAAAAGTGCTAAAAAGTTGTAGCCTATAAATGTGCAACGGTGCTCCTACGAAGCCTACGATAATGTTGCAACCAGAGACAAAAAAAATGCGTATCACGTTTTTTAGCCATGCTTTCATAATTAAAAAAAAAACTTATAAAAATCACTAAGTCAGAGGAGAAAATGATATAATTTAAGTATTTAAAATACTTACCACCAGCCGAAACATTCTAATACAATGTCAAGAGCTAGCAGATGGCGCTGCGAACCCATCCTAATATTTTCAGCAACGTTGTACATTTATTGGATACAATTTTTTAGTACTATTTTGTAGCCGGTTTCCACACTATGTATTCTAGGCGCTGTAACGGAAGTAATATAAAAAAAAAATGAAAATAATGAAATATTTCACGAAAGTTTTAAGGAACGTGATTACCGATACGGAAATGAAGTGAAATCATTTTATAGAAAACAAAAGTTTGTTGATAGAAATTATAGATACCGCAAACAATACGCGCAGTATGAAGATAGAAAAAAACATAATGTTCACGAATACCGTAAACAAGACAGGCAACAAAGAAATCATTTTTGGAGTGATAGGAAGCGGGAACCCTATTTTGCAGATAAATGTTATTACAAAAGATATGAAACTAAATCTCATGGAAGAAATGATGAATGTATTGAGAGTTGTTTAAATTGTGGATGAAAATTCATAAGTTTCATTGGTATTCATTTCAAAGAATACCAATTAATTAAATTTCATATTTCATTTATTTGTAAATTTACGTTTTAAGCAATAGATTGCAATTTTTGTATGTAAAATAATATGCATTATTTTTCATGTACAATAGCGCATTAAATGAAAATTGTAATATAATGTTTGTAATAGTAGTTTATAATAATGAATAAAAAAAAAACACTTCATTTAAAAGTATTTCCTGCGCAATAAAACGTTTCCTGACGATTCAAAAAATACACACGTAATTGTTCAAGTTTTCACTTCTGTCGGCACTCCCGGAGTGCCATTGTTTTTTTTTTATCGTACCTTAATAACGAAACTTACTTACGTACAATAGTGGCGAGAAAAAAAAACCCTATTGTATTTTATCATTAAATTACCGCAGAGAGATCACGAAAAATTCCAAGTGACTATTCTTTGCGGATATGAGTTCGGTTATTGAAATAGGGTCGTCTCCATATTAAAAAACAAGAGCGAAAAATCATGCGTCAAGCATAGATTATGAAACACTTTCCAACGCATTCAGAATACTGTGGCAAAACTTCCATGCTTAATAATGCGAAATATGATGTCTAAGTAAACAATTTAGAAAATGCGTAACACTCTTGGAAACCCAATTTCACCAATTAACAGGAGGGAAAATATCCGAACTCTTATGTGTAGCCCTATATACATATGTGATCTATAGATTTGTATATATACTACCTAGTATGCAAAAATTTAGTTCAGTTAGGAAACTCAAAGCATAACAAAGTTTAAAATTCCCTTTCAGTATATTTCCGTCAATAAGCAGAAATATGCTGGAGATCTTTTGTGCGGTCCTCTATATCATCTTTCTTTAGAATTTATAAATACCAAGTAAAATACAAAAAAATAGTTAAATATAAAAACGCGTACCACAACTGAAAACGCACTTCCAACAATTATTGTTCATTGCCAGTACTATAACCGAATTATTTTGTGTGCCCCTGTAAATGAACCATAAATGCTATGCACACCTTATTCTACCGTAGGCATCTTGTAGTGCACCTCAGTGAGTTATATCAATTTCAATATGTTTGTAATAGTGTAACGTTTTTAAAATACACCACAAACGATTTTTTCCCCTAGACCCCAATGTAACGGAATTCTTTTGAGTGCCCCTGTAAAAAAAAAATATAAATGCTACATACTTCATTTTCAATACTGAACATGCCATAGTAAACTTCAATGGCATATATCAATTACATGGAAATCTGAGTATATTTACGCAAGTTAGAGCACGGACAGACAGACAGACTGAATTCCTAAACACCTTTCAACTATATTGGAAAGTGTTAGATATACCAACATTTTTTTCTTAAATTATAACAACCACTTTTGATACTTTATTTTGGTTCCTTGGATCAAAGTACCCCGGAAAAGTGTATCTCATCAATGTACAACTCATTGTAAATGGTCTCGCCAAGCCATAAACTTAAAACGACAGCCATAAAAAGAAGTGGACATCTTATGTTAGTGGCGTGTGAAAATCTGTCACTATTCATAATTGTTGCAAAGGCGTCGGAGTTTGTGGTACAAGTGTATTAAATCTGCTTGGAGTCCTGCAGGCATGTGTAGCACATGTGAGTCCATATGATTACATGTTTTGCCGGTTATCTCTTTGTATGCCTACTCTATTTATTTATTGCGTTTTAAACTTCTCCGTGAATATTCCAAAACTCGCAGGCTACGCCCGCTTTGCTGGTCTGTTTTTCCAAACGAACCTCGAATGATTAAAACACCTTTTAGCTTCACCTTCCACCGCCAGGGGATGTCCGTATTATTAGTACTTCTCTCTGTATATATAACTTATTAGTAAGTATGAATTAGTACGTAATTATATGGTCCTTCATCGCTTGCAAAGTTAATCTCTTTCCAGTTCTTTAATCCACGCTCACGTCAAACAGCGCTCAAAGACGCCAGTTGTCTGTGAACCCGATTACAGAAATTTTCCTATACATACATGTGAATACAAACATGCGCACACATTAATATATAGATACGTACAAATAATGAATACATACATGACATATTTTTCTCGATTTCTTTTTTTTTTAATATCCGTTGGCATGCCGCGGATACGGAAGTACCCAAAATCGTATTCGTATCTGATTTCTTTTCTATTCTATTTTTTTTTTAAATATAAAATTCAAACCAAGTTAATCGATTTGGAAGTTACAAAGAATGTAAGGTCTAATTTGGTTACCTATCAACTCGCACTTTCAAAGAAAAAAATATGTGGTCATTACGTACGTAAGAAGTAAAACTTTTGAAAGTCTATCTATATTATAAATCACAAATATGTGCATCAGTATCATTGACGTCATAACGATGCGAATAGCAACGAGATTAAACTGCATAAAAGGTACGACAATGGAGCTAATGTTTTAATTAATAACAGAACAGTGTTTTTTTTTTTTTTTTTTTTTTTTTTTTTTGTACTTTGCACTGCATTTTCTTTCCTTTACAGAAAATAGCTAGTTTTTTGCAAAAATTAAGAAACATTACCGGCCGATTTTTACAAAAATTGGATTTTTGGATGCAGAAGAATTTTCTACATATGTGTGGCGAGAGTCAAATACTTTTCTTAGTATTCGCAAATTAGTGAAAACAAACTACTCGTTGCCACCGGCAAAAGAGAAATAACCACTTTTTAGCCGCCACATACCTTAGCGTTTTATATATATATATATAGATAGATAGATTTGATGAATGCCCATTCTTAATTATCAGCTTGAACAATCCGTTTATTTTATTACGATTATCATCATAGGAAAAGGAGACAACAATGCAAACGGAAGAATATTTTGGTATACCAAAAGTTTTGCGTTTTGCACTTGTAAAAATGAAAACAAAAGAAATAAGAATAAGATATAGATTAATTTCGGCGCACAATTCAATGGACATTTAAGTTGTAAACGGATGAGGTGTTAAATATATTATTGAAGATTGAAGCTTATGTTTAGAAATAATAAAAGGGATGCATAATTTCCACAATGAGTAATTTCCACGATTACATCCGATTTCGTGTATCCGTTTACTGCGTTTTATGCTTTATTTATTGATTTTTTTCGTACGATTAATTTTAATCCTTTTGAGTCCGATGTATATTTGTTTAAATTTTGGGGGGGAAAATTACTTTTACATTTAAAAAAAATCAAAAGCAGCTATAACCAAATCCCAAAAGTTAAGGTTTATTAATATTTAATGAATATGTCATTTACTGAAATCTAACGAATGTAGTTCTTTTTCATACTATTAACATGGTAATAGGCTAAAGAAGAATTTTTGAAAATGTTTCTAAAATATCGAATTTCAGGATTAAAAATACATAGCAACGTTCTACTATGTTTTATTTTTTTATCATAAATTATTCATTTATAAAAGTTAGGCTCTATTTTAAATTTAAAGACTGGGGCATATGTTTGAAATAAAAGGATCACCAGCAGTGCAAAGATATTTATGCGAACCCCCCCTCCCCCCCTTTCACACACACACACACGCACGCATACACACTTCTCTTTTTGTGTTGTTTTATTACTAAATGCTGGGATATAAAGGCAGTCATAATAAGAAATGTAAAGACATATACTATCATTATTATAGGCAGATAATTACAAAAATTGGTACTTGCCTACTTTCCAAACGACCACCACTGTGATTTAATGTCAGTAATGCAAAAGCGTAGCCTTGCGTTTGATTTCAAATATAAGGAAAGGGCATGTTTACAATCAAACAGTTTCATCAGCCAATCTACCACTACATTTTTGTCGTAGCTATCATTGCAGGAATCGTCATGGCGAAGTAGGCTAATCATATTAGAGACCAGCTTCACGTAGACCAATCAAATTACTCAATTTCATGTGTACAGTAGGAATCATAAAGAACAAACAGGTTTTTCTTGCTAACCAACTGTAATTGAACCAACAGTGACGTCAGGTGCCCTTTCACTCGAAGCACGTATTCCCTTTTTAGGTGCGTTCGTAATTATATAAATACGTAGCACCAATAGTCGTCGTCTGATCCGTCTGTTTGTCTATCCATCCGCATATAACAGCGCAAACACTATCCAACCGAATGGTTTGAAATTTAACATATGTAATCGTTGCAAAATTTTGTCGAGTCATTCATTTTAAATTTTATGAAAATCGAATCAAAACTTAATAAAATATTAATAAAAGCTTTCTTCATTCTATTAAATTCTATCGTGCGTATATATAATAAGAACGCAAGTCATGTGAATGAGGAAAACAAATACGGGCTGACCATTTCTTTTTTTCATATGCGAGGAGGCCATTTTTATTAAAGATTATTTTTTCGAATAAAATTGCGTAAAAGTCACATTTTTAGAAAGATCGTTCAAAAAAGTTGTTTGTTTGAAAGATGAGTTACATTCAAATATGTATAGATTCTGAGATAACTTCAGTTGAAATTAGGTTAACAGCCTAAAATCTCAATCCATTAAAGTAAATAAACACAAAAGATTCGTTCAACATGAGTCATAAAAATATTAAGCCATGGAGGTAATCATTCGCAAAGCAAGATCTCCCTCCATGACCATGGTGGATTTTGCAGCGCTTTCTGGTGTCGAAAAAAATATTCGCATCTGTAATAAGAGAAAAGGCATGCTCATTTCGCTCATAACAGACGATATAATTCATTTCACTGAAATAATAAGGATGATTTTCTTACATTGTGAAACTAGTTATAGTACGAACGCACCTCATTTGTCACGTTTAACGTACTCATTTTCAACTTGTTATTTATTTTGCGGATAAACCAGTTTAGCTTTTCTAATGAATAATATACGTTAACTACTATCTCTCTGTTTTCTTTCGCATTTTAAGGGGGGGGGGGGGATGAAATCTGTGATTTATATACACATTAAAGATTTTAAATTAGTTGCTACCAAAGCTTATGTTGCCAATTCTACTTTCATAAAAAACGTGATAGGGAGACAAAAAAAGTGGGACAGCGGCTATTATATCAAAACATAAAAAAGCAGCAAATCCTATGAAAACGGAACCTGTCTATAAGAGAATCCTGACTTAAATATAAAAAAAAATCATAGCCTGATGTATGTAAGAAATATAATAATACTACAGAAAACTATCTAAAACGGAATCTTTCTCCGTGTCATTTAAGATTTTTTCTCAGTAGGTTTTACAGTCTAATAGAGATGAAATGTGCAGCTTTTGCTTGAAGCGAAAAATGCAACCCTAAAGCCATTTACAATTCGGTCCAAACACTTACGACTTGCTTTGAAAACTTCTCCTCCTCCAATGAATTCAGCTCTTATTCCTCGTGCTTGTCTTGTTTGGGCCGAATGAAATGAGTGATAACTGGCTTCATATTGCAAACCGTTTTAACGGTATAGTGCATCTCTATTATACTTAGAACTCTGTGTTTTACAGTGCAGGAATCCCCTAACATTCGCGAGGGTTACGTTCCAGGAAAACCTCGCAAATGTTGAGTCTATCTCTCTGCCCTATAGGGGAAAAAGGAAAAAAGGAGTTACGTTCTACAAAATTTTAATTAGAGTGGCACAGTATTTCAAAGAACAAAAGGATATATGTATTATCAGTACGTTATGCATAAGATATATGTATTAATATACACACATATTCATATTTATGAAATTTATTTATTGAAGAAAATTCAAATTAACTGACTGGAGAAATAATTACAGCTAAAAAGCATAGTTTTTATTTTAATAAAATAATTTCGACTCTCTCTCTATTCGCAAAGAGATGATAATGTATGCAGCTTCAGCTCCATACAGCAGCTTCAGCTCAATCTCTAAAGAGAACCTGCACAAGCACATTATAAATTAATAGATTGAAGATTCCGTTACCTTACCACTTCTAATATCCCCATTGCGGTGGTATTCTGCTGTTGTTATTATTTTGTTTTCCTACAACACTCGCTCCTTTTTCAGTAGACAACTGAAAATTGATTTGTAAATACCTACTGAGAAAACACAAGGGAAACAATCTTTAACCACTGTAAATTCTGAAAAAGCAAAGATATAATATTTAAAAATTCGCGAATAATCAAGTCAGATTATCGCGAATGTTAAATTTTCCGCATTTTCATGTTCGCGAATAATCAAAACTCGCGAATGTTAAGGGATTACTGTACTACATAAAGATAATAATCTTACACAGTAAAATATGTGAAAGCGGAATCGCTAGGGACCTGAATAAAATTTAGTTTTGGAGAGGTTTCCGATTGAGCAGTTATAATTGTATGGTAATCCTTCAGTAGGGAATATAAAATTTTTACATTTAAGACAAAATTCCGTTATTAGCAGCTTCCATTATTCCATTCCAGGTTTTACTGATCCATGTACATTAAAATTCGTAAAAACAGAATCGCCAGGTAATGGATAAATATTTTGTTTTCAGACAGGTTTTCGTCTTACTAGGTATTTTTATATTAATAAAAATATCTGCCCTATTTAATGCTCTTTAGTGACAATAAATAATCAATCATATAAATTATCCCTTTACCCCTTCCATATTTCCACCTCTCCCTTTGCACTCCACCTCCAGCATATAGAGATTCAAATCTTCAACACTTTTTATTTAAAAACTAGTCGTTGGGGGCCACCGTAATACTTACCCATCATGGGTATGCATAATGTAAAATATTAAAATAAAAAATGTGTAAACTACTTATAAAATGCATTGCAATTCGAATAAAATCGTGGCTTGATGACGTCATACACTTTAAAGGCTCGATTACTGAATTGCTTAAAATAAACATCCTTATAACTCCAAAATTAATAATCCTATTAACTAAGCGGTTTATTGCATCTGATTAAGCGTCTCATTTCCAATTAAAATATATCTTTGAATTGAAATTTGGTTGAAATACAGGGTCATGAAAAATCGAAGAGTGTGGTAAATAAGAATACAAATATCTCGGCAACTAATTATCCGATCGACTTCATGTTTTATGCAAAATTTATGTTTTTTATTGTCTTTTATATTCACTCCTTAAAAAATACTATTTCGAAAATTTTTATATACCTTTTATCATAACGAATATTTCGGGAGTCCGAAAAAAATAATTCCGGATAATCGAGGTTACTGAAATTAAATAGGCTTCTTTCCATTATTACATACTAAGTACATACCAAATTTCAAGTCTCTATCTCAATTTTTTCGGGAGATAGAGCGTTTACAGACACGCAGATGGACGGCAAATTTTTTTTTCTAAAAATATGTTTTTCGGAATCTCCAGTGTCTGAAACGTGTAAATCCGTCAAAAAAAAAAAAAAAAAAAAAAAAAAAAAAAAAAAAAAAAAAAAAAAAAATTCGATTTTCAAAACGATTACAAGACTTACCCTATACTACGTATGATGGGTAAGTAATAAACAAATAATCACCTAAATAACCCTGACCTCCCAAATTTACGCTTCCTCCTACATTGACAACCTCCCCCCCCCCTCCCAAGCATACAAAAACGTTTAAAATACTTGAAATGTTTTATTTTTATATATAAAAAATTCTTCTGCTTTATTCAGTGATCTTTAATGACAATAAATAATCAATCCTATAAATGATCTCTTTCTGTTCTATTAATAGGACGCCAGACCCGAACGGGTAAAAGAGAAATCTTGGCACTTTAAAAACACATGATCGTACCAATATTTCTAAATCATTATCTAAAACTTTCACATCTTACATATGCCAGCAGGTTGCCAAGCAGTTTTCATATACTGTACGGCACTCCGAGGTATTTTCAAAACTGTGTTTGGATGCTTCTGGTTGATACATCCTGCATTCAGCATCTCATCACATTTTTCACAAAGCAAGGTAATAAGTCTGCGGTAAAATACATTCCAATATCTTCAATGTTGTTAAAGTAATGAACAAAATTCCGAGTTTGCATTGGAGTTAGACACTCTGTATTTACGTCTGAATAAGTGTGTTGCGACTAGTGTTGCCAGGTGTATCGGTTTTCATGGGTTCCAAAACCAAAAGTTTAAAGTCCAATTTAACCCGTTGCCTGTGACGCCCGAACTCGGTTCGGGCGACGCAAATGTGCCAATTTTGGAATGCCCGATCTGAGTTCGGGCAAGAGAAAAATTGGTGTTTCAATTCCGTGAGGACCGAACTCAGTTCGTCCAATGCTTAAAAACAACGCAAAGAAACTTTTAACTTGCAAAAAATTTATATACCTGCCGAGGCAGTTCGGGATTCACGAAATTGAAACACCGATTTTTCTCTTGCCCGAACTCAGATCGAGTATTCCAAAATTGGCACATTTGCGTTGCCCGAACCGAGTTCGGGCGTCACAAGAAGCAAGAGGTTAGAGAAAAAAAAAATTCCATTTTTGGCACGTTTTTTCTCAAATATATTCCACAGGCAAGGAGTTAAACTGTAATACACACAGTGATACCTCCGCTCACAAAAATAATTCGTTCCAGAATCACATGCGTTAGCTAAAACCTTTGTTATCCAAAACGTGATTTCTCATAGGTTTTTATAGAAAACAGTTTAATTCGGTTTTAGGTTCGGGGAGTCATAATCGGCGTAGATCTGCAAAAATTTTCCAAAAATTCCAACATAGGGGAGAATGTAATAAGTAGTATTTCTTACGAAATTTACCTAAAAAATTGTGAAGGGTCCTTTAAAGGACCCAATTTCCAAAACCGATCCCTGCTATTATTTCAACATCTTCAACAAGTTCTGTAGCTGTATCGTCTGCATCTGGAACACTAGAAACAGTATTTTTATTAACACTTTCCAACCTAGTTGAAAAGTGTTTATGACTTCGGTTTGTCTGGCCGTCTCACAGTGGAGTATTTGACCTGAAATCCTGGCCAAAAATATTTTTCTATGTAAATAGAGTCCGATTGCCTTGAAATTGTCAGATTTTATTGGGTATCAATATGGCATGTTTGGTATTGTAAATGAAGTCTATAGCATTTACTGTTCATTTACAGAGACACCCGAAAGAATTCCCTTACATTATGTCTATGGGAAAAAATCGTTTGCTCTGCAGTTTAATGATATCACACTATTTTAAACGTACTGAAATTTATATACATCATTGAGGTGTATTAAGGCACTTATTGTAGAATATGGTGTGCATAGAATATAGCGTTCATTTACAGGGACACACAAAAGAATTTGGCTGAAGAATAAATTTAACTATTGAAGTCTATGACCCATAATTGCTGGAAGTGCGCTTGTAGTTGTGATATGCATTTTTAAATTGAATTTTTTTTTAATATTACTTGGTGTGGATACATTCTATAGATCATATACAGGGTTGCACAAAAGTTCTCAAGTACATTTCCGTTTATTCCCTGAAATGGCTGAAAGGAAATGTTTAACTTTGTTATGCGTTTCACTGAACTAACTTTTAGCATACTATGTAGTACATACAAATACATACAAATCCATAGCTTAGTTTAAAATTTTATATCTTACAAGCTGACGAAGTGTAAGTAAAATTTTAAAACTTCACATAATAATAAGTATACATTTTATAAATATTTTGACAACTAAGAAAAAAAAGACACATCATTTAAGAAGAGCACAAAGAAAAAAGAAGTTAAAATATTAATTTACTAAGTAGATATTTTAAAAATATGAATACATCACATGCCCATAGACTTAACATCACCGAAGGGAGTTTGGAAGTCGAGTGACTAGCAGCCTTAAATGTTTACTGTTTATAAGAGAAAAGTAATTGTTGATAGATTTTTTTATTTACTAGTAATGTTTAAATAAATGTATTTAATTGTACTATCTATAAAATTTATTATTTACATTTAATTTACTTTAATAATAATTACTACATTTAATTTACATTTAATAAAGATTATTTGCATTTGATAACACATTTAATACAGTGAAGTCTCTACAGTATAGAGATGCTGGATTTTCAGTGTATTTAATAGATTACCAGTTTCAATCTGATTCTTCAGAACTCTGTTTTTCCTCTTCTTCATCGTACTCTTCTTGGCTTTTATCAGGACTACCATCAGACCTAACTGGAAGAAGAAGTTGTAGGATCTCGCTACTGTATGGCTTGCTCTTTTCCCTTGGTCTTTGTCTAGAGCAGTTTATAAAAGGATCACTGCTTAAAAGAAGCCAATTTGGAACATCTCTATAGCAAACTTCTCTATTGCGAACTTTTCTATTGCACTTTCTTGAGTACTTTGTACGGTACTGTCTAAAGTGTTTGTTTCTGGACTCGGCAGCTTCTTCTGACCGTTGGCCAATGGGTACGACTGCTTTCTTAATTACAGTGCCATCATGAATCAAAACCTTGTGCATTGTTGGAATCATAGGGTACCAATTGTAAAGGTTCACATTACAGTCTTGCTGTTTCATCAGCAGATGTTTGGAACTTTTTTTCGTCAATGCAATGCCCACTTTTTATGACTCCCAATGTTACTTACAACCTTTTAATCATTTCTGCGTCTTCTCCAGACTTCTTTAATTCCCTCCTTTCTCCCCTTATTTTCTACCTATGAGCCTCCAAAACTAATTGGAGGCACTTTTTTCAGTAAATAAGTATTTACTATTTGAAGCCGATCTGATATTTCTATCAAGAGGTGTCGAGTTCCGTAGGCATGTACGTACTTACATAGGTACGTACATGCATACATACAGGATATGTAGGGGCAAAAGCTCTCAGACAATTGGTTTGGTCAAACATTTGGTTTGAATAAAATTTGGGAAGAACTGCAAAATTACAAAAATTCGACAAATGGCGCGAAACTGCCGAACTTTTCGCGGAAAAGTATCGCCATCTATAGGGAAAATGGTAACTTACATATTATGCATTAGGAGAACTGAGTTCACTCTTCACGGAATTGAAACACCGATTTTTCTCTTGCCTGAACTCAAGTCGGGCATTCCAAAATTGGCGCATTTGCATTGCCCGAATCCAGTTCGGGCGTCACAGGTAAGGGAAGAAGACGGAGTATCTGACACGTCTTTAGAAAAATAAAAAATGAGAGTACTTTTTATAAGATTCGAGGCCTTTTAAAGAGAATTTTTTTTCTCCATTTTTGGCACGTTTTTCTCAAATATATTCTACAGGCAAGGGGTTAAAAGATTAAAGGTTCAAGTACCAAGTTAAAGTCCAAACCAAAAGTTCTGATTTTCCATGATGCACAATTTTTTTTTTAATTTTCTTTAGTACCACGTGATTCGTTAGTCTACATCGAGTGAAACTTAATACAGTAAAACTTGTGAAAACAGAACTTTTTTATAACGGAAAACATTTATGATTTGGTCGAAAGGAATACCGAACAAATCTACCTACAAAGATGGAAACCTGTCAAAGATGGGATATTTTTCCAGTCCATAGCTATTCTGTTTTTACAAAATTTACTGTACTTTTTTTGTAAATCCTGTGAAAACAGAACACATCCATAACGCAATCCTATCGTAAATGTAAAAATTTCATAGTCCTTACGGAAGAAATACCATACAATTCTAACTGCTCAATCGGAGACCTCTCTAAAACAGAATTTTGTTTCGGCCCTTAGTGATAACGCTTTTACAGATTTTGCTGTAATAAGTCATTGTGTTCTTTTAGTACAGTAAAAACTATTAAGATGGAGAGTTGATTGATGAGATAAATATTCTGTTTTAGATAGGTTTTCGTCTTAACAGGTATATTTGTTCGGTATTCCTTCCGTAGGAGCTATGCATTTTTCATGTTTAAGACAGAATTCCATTATAGACATGTAGTGTTTGTATTTCAGTTAATAGTCAGTAGATGGCAGCACCAAAATTAAGGATAAGTATTTTTACACCATCTACTTAATTGAACTATTTTTCTTACAGTTTTAATAAGTCTCAGAATGTTATGAATGTGTATTTACGTTTCGTGTTGTTGTCTTCTAATAAACCTTTATATTAATGTGCCTTACTTGTGCCACTTCCTTGAAATATGTGCTTATTTTAATTAATATACCGGGTGTCCCACAAATGACTGATGGATTTTAAAATTCAATAACTAGCAAACGGTGACAGATATTAAAAAAATTCTTGCAGGAGGGTTATGTATGATGTCGGGAGTTTTTTTACTCTGATTCTTGATTTTAGTTCGAATTTCAAACAATAGATGGCGCTGACAGCGGTTGGCGCTCATTAGAGGCCGAAACTGACGTCACTCAGCATTGATGCGAAGAAAGGAGATTAATTCTATGGAGTGGATCTCATTCGCCAGTACAATCTTGCTCTAAGGCCCCGATTCTGAACTCATTTAATATGATTTCAATGGAATGAAATGTTGCCATGGAAACAACAAATTCTTTGATAGCAGAATACAGCGTTCAGATCAGGGCATAAATTTAACAAGCAGTATTCGAGTTGCAGGCGATTTTACATTTATGAAGTTTTATTTTCCGGGATTAAATTACTTTTTATGGCCTGATTTAAAGAATATTTTATGCATCATATTTTAAAACTAGGTGAAGAGATCTTGCTACAATATCTGCTAGTGAGTACTTTTAAAAGCGTGTACACTATTTATTGAAAATGGTTTATTTCACCTAGTAGTTTTAAAATACGATGAACAAAATATTCTTTAAATCAGGCCGTAAAAAGTAATTTAATCCGGGAAAATAAAACTTCATAAATGTAAAATCGCCTGCAACTCGAATACTGCTTGTTAAATTCATGCCCTGATCTGAACGCTGTATTCCACTATCAAAGAATTTGTTGTTTCCATGGCAACATTTCATTCCATTGAAATCATATTAAATGAGTTCAGAATCGGGGCCTAAGAGCAAGATTGTACTGGCGAATGAGGTCCACTCCATAGCCTTAATCTCCTTTCTTCGCATCAATGCTGAGTGACGTCAGTTTCGGCCTCTAATGAGCGCCAACCGCTGTCAGCGCCATCTATTGTTTGAAATTCGAACTACAATCAAGAATCACAGTAAAAAAACTCCCGACATCATACATAACCCTCCTGCAAGAATTTTTTAAATATCTGTCACCGTTTGCTAGTTATTGAATTTTAAAATCCATCAGTCATTTGTGGGACACCCGGTACATACTTCATAACATTATAAACAGGTTCCGTTTTCATAGGAATTTCCTGCATTTTTATGTTCCGATATAAAAGCAGCTGTCCCGCTTTTTTTTTTCGTCTCCCTGACCTGCTTTTTGTGACAGTGGACCTGTTGGCAACACTAGTTGTTAACTCAGTTTTCTCTGCAAAAATTGTTTGTTGTAGTGTTGTTTGTCGCTCATCTCTTGAAATTTGTAATTATGGTAGCGTATTAATGTATTAATCTACAAAAGACAATTAATTATATTGGTATTTATTTGAATAAATAAACAAACAAAAATCCTCACTAAAGATACATAAAAAATATAAAACTTTATTGATGAATAATAATTTATTTTACAGCATATTACATATTTATGTTAAGTGCATTTCAGATCTATTTTGACCCAGTCGTTATTATTGCTTTGCAACATAATGGTTAGGATGTACTTTCTGTTTGTGAGATAATGTTTTCTTTTGCATTAAGATTAAAAACTTAAAAAATAAGAGGTCTGTAAAAGTCTATTATCTTCTTAGGAGGGGTATGCAACATTTTAATGACGTTTTCGAGCTTGACGTGAGCGATATAAATATCGTCTCCAACAGGTAATCCACCTCGTCGTCTTCCAGATTTATTGGCAGCTTCATAAGGTTCTGCTCCGAGATAGGGTCCTTTGAAATTCTTATCTTGCTCAGCCTATAAAATAATGAAATATTTTTTTATACAGTGGGAAAAAAATTACAAAATAAAAATTAATTATAAAATGCGAGTTACCAAATCTAAAAGGAAACAAGTTGGAAATTGTACGTCAAACGTGACAAATGAGGTTTGTTCCTACTATAACTAGTTTTACAATGTAAGAAAATCATCCTTATTATTTCAGTGAAATGAATTATATCGTCTGTTATTATGATATGATTAATTTCCGTAATAAAATAAGTACATTTTAAGCCGGCAACATTTTATCTTTTGTTGACATTTACTGAAAATTTTAATGGGAAACTTAAGCCTAGCCTTGAGAATTTCAGAACTTGAAATCCATATTTAGATTATTTTTTCATTTAATATCTATTTTCCCGGAAACATCTATCCAAAAAAAAAGTAGGTAGATTATAGGATTGCTATAATTAAACAATTTTAGTATACAAATTAAATTTTTAAATTCAGTAATACAGAAATAATATGACACCGTCTTAAATATGACGTAATCCCCATGGCAACCTAGAATCCTTACCTATCATGGGATATCATTGAATTAATTTACTTATGATAGGATTTAATAGAATGAAGAATGGGACTATAACTTGGTCAAAGACGTTATAAAATGTCATATACCTCATATATGATTATGACATCATACATGTCAGATAACTTGGCGATATATCTTGGTCGTTTGACGATTAAGCCTCGGAAGCTGCTATAACAAGGAAGTACCGCGTTTTAAAAAAATCAAATTACTTAATAAATATTTTTAGTAATATCTTTTTAAGTTTTGATGTGATTTTCATAAAATTTGAAATGACTCGACAAAATTCTGTATCGATTATAAATATTAAATTTCAAACCATTCGGTTGGGTAGTTTATGCGCTGTTACATGCGGACAGACAAGGCGGCTACTATAGGTTCTACGTATTTATATAATTACGAACGCATCTAAAAAGAAATTAGTGAAAAATGCGCCTGTTAAGTACAGAATTTCTTAAATTAAAAAAAGTGGAAAACCACAGGTGCCATTTCAAAACTTTCCTGGAGAGTCGTGGAGGAGGGGAGGATTTCTTTTGATCTCGCTGTGCACAGCTGAGAAGCAATAGATACGGTTTTATCCACACATATATTTTTTAAATTAGTGAAAGTGCTCATTTATAACAATAAAAGAAAGATGTTTGTCTGTATGTCTGTCGGCGAGGGCTAGGCAAATCCATCCCGCTTAGAGGTTTGAAAACTTGGATAAGGATAGACGAAGACAGGTCCTAATGCAGAGACTTAGATTTTTCATTTTTGATAATTAGTCTAGATATTAATGAAATACCCTCGTCGAATGCTAATGAACGAGTTTCAATTTTTCCTCAGTTCGCTGGCGTTATAATCGCTTCCACGCATGCCCGCAGGAAACGTGTTTTTCACAGCACATAGTCAAAGACGAATGAAGGAAGCAGCGTGGAATTAGTAAATATCCCAGCACCTCACATCCGTCCGGCATGACTTCGCTACAATGTGCAGTGCTTAACAGTCTCATCCAAAATCAATTGAGCAACCGGCCAACTATGAAAAAGCAATTAAGGCAACAAGACGCACAGAAGCCATGTCGGCCTATAGATTTATCAAACACATCTTCGCCATGCGGAAAGCCGGCGAATCCTCGCCCCGTTGCCAGGCCTCAACCCGTTAAGCTGGGCAAAAGCCTGGCAGGTAGGGGCCTGATCAAAGGTCTAAAAAAGAAAGGGACGAATGAAAACATTTTGCTTTTTTTGTATTTTAAAATCGTAATCGCCGTGGCCCGGATAGAGTTATAGAAAATACAAAAGAGACTCACGTTTAGACAGGACTTTCCTGGTACTGGTAGTATCTTTAATTAAAAGAAAAATTACTATTTCAAAAATGTTGTTTTCATTTCTTTTGTGCATTTTAAAATCGCAATCGACAGGAACCGGATGGAGTTATAAAAAAACAAAAAAATCTAACTGTTGCCGGTACTTTCGTGGTACAGATGGCATATTTCATTTTTTATCGTTGAGATTTTTTAAGCTAAGTCTAACTCGTCAAAAAAAAAGTGTTTGTTAGCATAAGCCAGCTTTTCCACTTTAGAATTTAATTAGTGCTCTAAGATTTTTTGTGTGGCTGGCGGAATATATTAGGAACGAACACACCAAGTTTTAAAAAGATTCAGTGACTAGAAGTATTTTTAATAAATATAACAGTGAAAAGATCTGCTCTAATGGACTGAGAAGTGGCGAGGTAGATGCTGTTTACAAATGTGCTGGCTTAATGACACCCTTTAAACTATTTTTAATGGTTCAAGACACTTTAACATTTAATAGATAACTTAAAAAAAGTAATGAAAAGTTCTATGATAGCAGCTATTATGATGGATACATCTAAGAGAAGTTGTTTAACAAATGATGATTTATCATTAATAGACGGGGTCTTGGAGAGCGGTGGGGGGAAGGGAGGGAGAGATATACAAAACACAAGTGCTCTACGAGACCTGTAAAATGAATTCTCACTTGCAATTGAGAGATGGGACTTTAAAATGGATTCCCCTTTTGCGCCCCTCTGATGCCCCCCCCTCAAGAGATACGTGAAAACCGAGGCGCCAAAAGAAGCGGTGGGAAAGTACCTTTAGGCGGTGTACCTTCTAATTTTGGTGAAATTTTGGTGTTGTCCGGCCCATAGGAACAGAGAAAAATGGGAAAAACTAAAATAATTATGAGAAATTGAAAAAATCAAATAAGAAAAGTGCTCTTGACAGGAAAGGGGGGGGGGGAGAAAAGGAAGAGGGAGAGTAGGACCAGACAACAGTGCTTAACGAAATCAAACTTTTGATATGCTACATGATGGGGTTTGAACACCTCGAATGTCTCCCCTCAGGGGTGGGGGGGTACTTTCGTTCCTAGGGGAGATAGGGCCTCGGGATTCTCTTAGAAATGTCAGCCTCGACGAGTTTAACTTCATTAGATCCTTTAGAAGAGGCCTATGCCCTATGTGGGGCTTAAAGGGGCTGAGAAAGATAGGAAAAAATAAAATTTAAAAGGAGTTGAAACAGAGAAAAATGCTTCTTAAGGGAGGGGGTAGTGACAGGGGGGAGAGTAGGACCAGACCATAGTGCTTGACGAGATCTATCTATTGATATGTTACATGAAGGGGTTTGAGCACCAAAAAAGTCTCGCCCCTGGGAGGGTAACTTCGTTCCTGTGGGAGATATGGCCACGGGACTCCTTAGAAATAACCGCCACGACGGGTTTAACTTTGTTTGATCCTTTATATTATTGTTTAAATGGGGTCTGAGCCCGCTGTAGGGCAATTAGGGACTGAGAAAGGAAAAACAAGTGGAAGTATCGGCATAATAAATAGAGACAATTTGATTTTTAATATCGTCAGTAACAACCATTTGCTATGTATAAAGGGTGTCCTCCTTTATATATGGAGTGGCTGTGACTTTTCATAAACATGAATTTTACTGTAGACTGAAAGAATTAGCCCTGTGTGTGGTTAATAATAATATGTAATGTAAAATTTTAATCATAAAAAAGCTAAATTTATCGTATTTAAATAAGTAATTGTTATTAATATCAAATTTTACTTTTATGAAATATATTCAATTTATCATGAAAAAAAAACAAAGCAATCGATAAAACATTTTTAAGTAAAAAAGTGGAAAAATCGAACAGAAATTTAGGGAAATCGAACCCGCAACCTCCAGAATCAAGAGCAGTGCTCTAACCATACGTCCATCAAGTTCACTTCCAGACTTTAAGAAAATATCATTAAAATAGGCAAATTAGTCAAATCAACGTTTCGAACGCAGGCCTTTCAATTTCACTATGCATGCATTCACAGTATAGACTCACTCCATATTTTAGTCTCCTTCGCCCGCGCGCCGCCTGATGATCCGTGAACAGTCCCATTATCTTTTTACGCGTGAAGGTTTCGCAATGGTACTTCATTGTGAAATTTGGTAATTTTTGAAATTCAATATTTGAAAAACGGCATAATGATTAGATTTGAAATTTATATCAAGAAAAATACAATTTTTTATCTTTCTAACGCAGTTTGTCTAACAATTTTGTGACAAATAGTTTTTGAGATATTAATTTTTTCAGTAACTTCAATTGTTTCATTTTCCGAGATTAACCTGTGGCAACGATGGATTGCTGTGACTTTTCATAAACATGAAAAATGATAGAGATTGAAAGAATAAGCCACCCTGTGTGTGGCTAAAAAAAACAAGTGGGTAAGTGTGATCAAAGGTCGCTCAAAGGGTTTCGTTTAATATTCCTTTCAAAACACTTTATCCTTTCTTTAATACATTCAAACAAATTTCATTTAGCAACAACAAAAAAAAAAGTCATGTTTTTTATAAAGTAAAAATTTACGTGTCTATTTTTTCGTTTTTTCGAATATCTAAACCAGCCGGATAGCGGGCCAAGCCTGCTATTATATTCTGTCATAATAATATCCGTCATACGGACTAAATGCAATATTTAAAAAAATAATTTCAAAATTAAACAAATTGTATACCTTCAAAATGTTAAAATATGCGAATATTTCCATAATCGGATTTTTATCACGATTCATTATGTTTCTCAAACTCATATATTTACCATTCTCTATTATTTATATTGATACTCGCTTTGTATTATTCTCAAACATCTGAAAAATTCGTTAAACTTCCCATATGACGTCAGTTTTCTTTTAGGTAGCTTTCAATACAAAAAAGTATAAAGCTACCTATTGCAGCCGTTCGGAGGAAAGCAATTCCGGAAAATTTTGATACATTTTCACCGATCATGACCCCCAGACCTCAAAACCACCCTCCGTTCAAATGTTGATTTATATATATATATATATATATATATATATATATATATCTCCTTATATATATATATATATATCTCCATATATATATATATATATATATATATCTGACATATGTCATACGATAACGCCCGTATTTATAAATCGATTTTGATGAAACTAATTGTGTGTATTAAGGTCACTAATGTCTCGACCGAGTTCGTTGGCCAGCTTGGTCCGCCATTTTGTTTCAAGATGGCGGCCATTTCAAAATTTAAAACTAAAATAAATATACAAAAAAGTTAAAAATTCAAATTTATTTTTTAATTACGTGTTAGGCCTTGATACAAGGATTCCAGAGCATTTTTTGGTTTACCTCTATCTTAAAAAATGGCTGAGATAGAGCAGTTTGAAATTCTAGGGTGGCTGACATTTTGAAACAAAACAGCACATTAACGCGATTACTCGCAAATTATTTTCTTTCATGGTTGTAATAATTTTCCCAATCATACGCATAAAACTATATATTCATATCCGTTAGCGCCAAATTCTCGCCAAAATTGGCGACATTTGGCGAAATATCGCCAAATTTGGCGACCAAAATAAGCCTTCATAAATGAAGCCAATTTGGCTATTGCTCAATAATTTGGCGAATTTCTTATTCAAATTCAGTATTAACGAATGTTTTGTAAACGTTTCTTTGCATTTTAACTTGCTGTTTTCGTGTAACATTAGCTAAAATTTTAAAACGAAGATATAGGAAAGCTACCTTTTCCTCCCGGTACAGGCCGGAAGGACTTTTTAATTCTCTAATGACGTGATATTAATCTGCTTTGTTTACTTACTCATACTCATACTCCTTGTATTATTGAGAAATCTTAGACATTTTCCGTTTTATTACGACTGTGACGTCAATCAATTTTATTTCATATTTATCTTTTTTTCAATTGGTGAAACTTTTTATTTCATTTTCCTTTTTCACGTGGAAATCGTCTGATAGAAAATTAATTATTGTGGAAAGATTTTCATCGTGGATTTTTAATTTTTGGCATCTGCTATAATGAAAAATGTTTAAATTTAAAAGGAAAAGGCTGTTAGAATTTTGGTTTTTTAACTATTTATTAAAATAATACGAATTTTTCAAATTTTAATATTTTCAGCTCTTCACAGCAGATATTCTGATTTATACACAAAGTTTCAACTCTGTAAGTTATATGGTTTTTGAGAATGGCTCTGTGACGGACAGACAACGGAGCGGGAGTAATAGGGTTTCGTGAGATGAACGAAACCCTAAAAAAAGATAGGTGATACTTTTTATTATGTCCGGCCAACGCCGCGCCGAGCAGGTTTACTAGGTGATGATAAGTGCGTCTCACTTTGAGAATGCTGCAACAGCAAGATTTTAGCAAATATTATAGATAATTATAAATTTCTGTGTTTAAAGTATTTATTTAATGCTAATGTTTCTATTTTAATAAAATCTGGCACGTTATTTTAGCTCTTGTCCATTTTCTGAAAATACTTTTTTTTTTCTGTCCGAACTGCTATGAATGATTCCTCTGAAATATCAAATTCTTTGAGGGGGCTCTTACCCCTCCCTAGCCTCCCACAAATGGGGCCCCTGGCAAAACGTTTCGAGAAAGTGAATGATATATATTTTCGAGAATAATATTTTCCGCCCTGTTACGTATTAATAACTAAACATTTATTCACAGGTAATTTTAAGCATCGACGGCGAATGGTCGTACAGTTTACAGCATTGTTATCAATATTCCGGTATTCTTCCGTAAAACTGTGCCGATTCGACCCGAGTTAGATAAACATGTTTTGGACCAGAAATTTTACTTAATAAACAAAATAAAATAAATACCACATAGAAACGGGACACATTTATTGAATACTAACTCAGTTTTGCTCGTCTAGTCCGGACTAGCTTTCAGATGAACCAAATAATGGAAACCAACACTGCCTTCAGCAGCATAGATCCGGGTTTCACCAGTCTTCGCATTCATGAATCGGCGTTTTTATGAACTTCAGAATCAGAAGTTTTTAGATGTAGGGTAAAAACATTCCATAACTTTATCACAAAGTAAAGTTTATTTACAGTTCTAATTTGTACACTCGTACACTCGTTTGTTTTAACTCACAAAACTATACACAGCAATACTTATGGCGTAATAATATATATTAAATTTCTCAAAATAAAAGAAATAGAATCTCAAAGCCATTTTAACTGCGTATTAACAAAAAAAGGAAAACATGAACACAAGACTGTTGCCATCGGCAACGTAACTTACAAAATATCAAAAACAAAGATAATAATCATGTAGAGTTTTAACCCAACATCCTCCCACCTAAGTTAAATTTTAACATAAAAGTTAACTTACAATTAATAATAGTCACAATTACAATAGCAAAATTATATAAATAGTTCACAAGTCCAGTCTATGAGGCATTTTAATGATACGGCCACTTCTAGTTTTCCTTGCCTCCTCAGAAGATTCAATATTGCAGTCAATTGATTGACTGGCTGTTGGTTTCTCACTTAATTTTGTACCTGCCAATTTTTCTCCAACTAGAAACGACTCTGATGCTGACACTTCTAAAGGATAGAGACGTTGTAGCGGTCTAAGCAACTCACCCCTCGCAGTTTTTAGTCTCACAAGTCTTGTAACACCATCTTTCCCGGGGATTACCTCGATTATTTTCCCAAGTGGCCAACTGATACGTTTTGTATTGTCGCTTCCAATTAAGACAACGTCACCAACCGCTACTTTGGCAGCTCTTTTATGTTCTGGTCTCTGAAGTAGAGCTCCCAAGTATTCCGATCGAAATCTATTTCTTAAAGCCTCTTGTAAATTTTGACGATACTTAACACGTTGGTTAAGACTCCGGTGATCAATTCTATCACAGTCAGGAACACTTTGATATCTTGTAGGAACATTGAAGGAGTCAATGGAACAAGCTCTGCGTCGTTATCTGCGACATACGTCAACGGTCTTGAATTGATTATGGATTCGCAATCACACAGCACCGTCGTCATTTGTTCGTAAGTTAAAGAAGATCGGCCCAGTACTCTTCTCAACAATTTTTTAAGAATACCGACCAGTCTCTCCCACCAACCACCCCACCAAGAGGCAGTCGGTGGGTTGAATTTCCACTTAATAGGATGAAGAGCAGTGTCACTTACAATAAGGTTCCAATCCAGTGCACTTAGCAGATTTGAAGCACCCACAAAATTGGAGCCATTGTCACAATAGATAGTGCTGCATCGTCCTCTACGGGCTACGAACCTGCGCAAAGCTAGTAAAAAGGAAGGTGTAGATAAATAATCCACTAATTCAATGTGTACTGCCCGGTAGACGGCACATGTGAATAGACAAACCCAGGATTTCTTATTATCTCTGAGAAACAGTGGCCCCGCCAAGTCAACTCCACAGATCTCAAATACAGCAGCGTCTCGTATACGGTCCTCTGGAAGAGATGGAGTGAGAGTATCGAGCTTTTTTACAGAATGTCTCCTACAAACAATACATTTGGATAAGATGGATCTCACTGTCTTCCTACCATGCAGAATCCAGAATCTCTCTCTTAAAATGTTAAGCAGCATTTGAGTCCCAGCATGAGCATATTTTTCATGGTAGTATATCACTATACGCTTTACAACTTCATGTTGAGATGGTAAAATTGCAGGCATTATAAAATCTTCACTATCTTGTCGATACAAAAGTTTTGTTTTCAATCGGATAATATCGTTTTTATCCTTGAAAGCTCCCAGAGTTTTTAACTTTTCATCCTTTTCATTAACGAAGCTTTCTTTCTGTATTATTCTGATAACTCTATACTCAGCTACAGAAATTTCTTCGGAATCAAGGCTACCATATTTTCTACTACTTCTCGGAATACGACTATTATTGATGAATCGAAGTAGCCAGGCAATAATTCTTACAGTTTTGTTGTAGTTCGAAAACTTATGGATGAAGGAACTGTCTATATTTTGAAGGTTCACCATAGATGATACTATTTCCTTTCTCTTTTCCTTTAACACTTCTTCTTCATTTACTGAGAATTCTGATCTAGGCCATTCATCAGATGGGTAATACAGCCAAGGAGGACCTTTCCACCACTCTGTCTCCAATAATTGTCGAGCGGAACAACCTCTGGAGGGTAAATCCGCTGGATTGATCGACCCAGGTACATAATACCAATTTTCTGGTTTACTCACTAATCTAATTTCTCGCACTCTGTTATACACAAATGGTGTCCAGTTTTCGCTACCCTTTATCCAATATAATGCGTTACTGGAGTCAGTCCAAAAGAAGGTGGGAATATCTCCTAATTTTAAATCTGCTATAACTCTTTGCCACAGTCGGGTACCAATAGTGCACGCTAACAACTCTAACCGAGGAATTGTAATAGACTTCAGCGGAGCTACTTTAGATCGTGCTTGAACTAGTTGACATGAAGTTAAGTTCTTACTTTCACTCCTTAAATATATGCAGGTAGCATAAGCTACTTTGCTCGCATCACAAAAGACGTGTAAACTTAAATTGCAGGTATCATCAGGGTCTTTTATTAAGCATCTAGGTATAGTAACTTCTTTTAGTAGATCCAGCTGTTTTCTCCACTTTTTGAATTTTTTAGAAATTGCTGATGGCAGCTCTGCATCCCAAGTTGTTTTCATTTCCCACAGTTCTTGTAACATTAATTTCGGATATAAGGTCACTGGACAAGTATAACCAATAGGGTCAAAAATTTTGTGGACTTCTGACAATATTTTTCTTTTAGTAACAGGTCCATTATCTTCACAAACTTCTTTTAAATTTACAGAAAGAGTATCTGAGTTCAAGAACCACTGCAGGCCTAATAATGGGACAACTTTATTTTTTGTACAAGTAGCCTCTTTTGTTGAGGAATGGGGATAATTGTGCTCCCACCCTCTAAGGTCAAACTTCCTTTCTGACATAATATCTGTAGCTACTTTAATGAATTCATGCAATTCTGTCTCCGTTTTTACACTAGTTAGACAATTGTCTACATAAAAGCTGTTCTTAAGTTTCTGGACAATATCCACAGGGTATTTTGAGTTTCCAAGTCGTGCTTCCTCCAAAATCATTTCCAGATGATACTGAATCACAGAATTAAGTAAGAAAGGACTACTTGAAATTCCGAAGACGACACGACAATGTCTATAATATTTCAGTTCATTATTTTCGTCATACCAAAGAAATCTTGAATAATCTTTATCGCTTTCTTGTAGGCGAATTTGTAAAAATGCTTTACGGATGTCCGCCGTAACTCCAAACTTGTTCATCCGAAAACGTGTTAATATTGTAGGAATTAACTCAACAAGGTTTATCCCTTTCTCCAGGCAGTCATTTAAGCTTGGGAAAGCTCTCAGCTTTGCTGAAGCATCAAACACAGGTCTGATTCTAGTTGTGCTATTTTCTTTCACGATATGTCTGTGTGGTAAATAATGAGACGGTAATTGAATCTCGTGCTTAGGAATTTTTTCAATTATTCCTTCTTTTTCCCATTCTTCAAATATTTTATTATAATCATCATATAAATTTTCTTCTTTCAACTTCCGTGCAGTACCTTCCAGTCTCTTTAAAGCCAAGTTATAATTATCAGGTAGTGGAGGGTGATCGGCAAGCCAAGGTAAATGTACCACAAAACGATTGTCTTTGTCGATTTGAACTGTGTTAAGAAAATGCTCTCTGGCGGATTCATGAAGGTCTTCTTTAGTTTTCTTCTCAGAAGGATCTGTAATACCGAGAGTGTCAAGAGTCCACAATTCTGTTATTGTTCGAGTAGTAGAAAGCATAGAATTAGCTACTGAGATTTCATTTACCTCTGAAGAAATCTGGGGTATACGTCCCATTGTGGTCCACCCTAAACGTGTTTCCATTGCTGTTAAACCACATGATAAGGATTTGTAACCACCGGTAATGATTTTTCCGGCTACATCGGCTCCTATTAAGATTTCAATAGGACCTATATAATCATCGCTGACACAAATATTATAGTCAGTAAGCTCTTTTAAATGAATCGCAGGTATTGTCGGTGGAACGCTCCCACAGATAACAGGTTGACTCAGTACTTTAAAATGACAGTTATAAGATCCATCGCAACTTGTCAAATATAAAGTAAACACATCATGCTTGCACACTCCTGTATTTTCTCCTCCGAACAGAGAATGCTGAAGATATTCATAGTCTTCCCTTTTATATTTTATCTCTTTGGCAGTGTTTTTTTAAAATGTAAGAGCGCTGCGAAGCAGAATCTATGATGGCTCTTGCCTTCCGTTTTCTCCCATTACCTCTGATTAAAACCGTTAATGTTAATAACATAACACTAGGGCTTTTGGATATATTCGCAAGTGCTTGATCCTCTTTTGAAACATTATCTAACTCTGTAGTTTCTTTTCCGGTTGGTGAGAATGCTGGTTGCTTTATGTTACGACAGAGTAATATATGATGTCTTTTTCCACAACCCAAACAAGTTATCTTTGAATAACACTTACGAATTTGATGACCCGGTTTTAAGCACAGAAAACAGCACCCTGATTTCTCTACGAGATTTTCTCTATCTTTCATCGTAATTTTCCGTACCTTCAAACAGTCAGTGGAATTATGGAAATTGCGGCAAAATATGCACTGCTTTTGTTCATTCGAAGAGGTCAAAAGCTCAGCTGCACTAGCTATTTGACGAGTGTCCCCGTATTTGTGTCTATCATTTCCAGCCCTCTTCTCTTTGAACAATTTAAAATTACTCTTGGTCTCAATCCCAAAGTTTTGAGAGGCTAGGATTATGCGCTCCTCTGCCTGCACTTCATCTTGAAGAAAATCAAGAATTGAATCGAGATCAGTCTTTTCAGTAATTTTAGATGTATTTTGATCCTCCTCCTCATGTGATCTATGACTTACAGATCTATATCGTTCCCAAGCTAGAAGCGTTTCCTCAGGTAAAGCAGATTCGACAAGTGGTAAAAGCATCGACGCATACTTATCTCTCGTTACCCCTAGTATTTCAAGCGCACGAAGCTTTGTTTCTAATAAATCATAAAGATTTCTCAAAGATTTTTTCGACATATTCTGCTTTTGGATAACCAATGACAGAAGATCCCTAACATACACCTGTATAAGTAGCTCTTCTCTCCCAAAACGTAATTTCAATTGTTCTATTGCTTTCTCATAACTATTTCCCCCTGGTGGAAAACTTTTAATTAACTCTTCGGCAGCACTTCCCTTCTCCATACATTGGGATAGATATGCAAACTTATCATGCAGATCTAAATTAGGGTCGTTATTAATTTTCTCAAACTGTCCCCAAAAACTAACCCAGTTCCTTAGATTTCCATTAAATGTAGGCAATTTTATTTTTGGGTAACGTAATAACGTATTTTTCTGAGAATCACTACAATTCGAAGAAACGTCTTCTCTTTCTGAAAGCAAAAGCTGACTTAACTTAATCTGTAATAACCGCCAACGGTCTATATAACATTCGGATTCATCGATCTCTTTTTCAATTAAATCATCTGTAATGTTTTCAGAATAAAGAAACTGTTTAACATTTTCTTCAGAATTTAGCATTAGCGTAGCTTTCTCCTCAATAAGTTTCAGTTTAATTATTTTGTCAGAATTTGTTAAGTTTGTTTCTTCAGTATCGAACTCGTTACAAGCTTTGCTAAACAATCTCCTATGCTGAGTTCTAATTTTCTTTGCTGCTTCCATATCAACTCAAAAATAAGACAAACAAAACAAAACTTACTCGATAACCAGCAGCCGAGTCCTGTCGCGGACGCCAGATGTTCAGTTTTTATGAACTTCAGAATCAGAAGTTTTTAGATGTAGGGTAAAAACATTCCATAACTTTATCACAAAGTAAAGTTTATTTACAGTTCTAATTTGTACACTCGTACACTCGTTTGTTTTAACTCACAAAACTATACACAGCAATACTTATGGCGTAATAATATATATTAAATTTCTCAAAATAAAAGAAATAGAATCTCAAAGCCATTTTAACTGCGTATTAACAAAAAAAGGAAAACATGAACACAAGACTGTTGCCATCGGCAACGTAACTTACAAAATATCAAAAACAAAGATAATAATCATGTAGAGTTTTAACCCAACAATTACTATAGGATGGTTATGTGTGCTTCGTGACCATAAACCGTTATGTGGTAATTAATATAACGAGACCTTTACTAGAATGGGGTTTCTATACTATCGACTTGTGCGTTTCGCGCTCATAAATTGTTAAAACACATACATACATATAATATACATGCATACATCAGTACTATTTAAATCGCAAATCTCTACTTTCGAATAAACGATCTTCTTTTAAATGAACTTCATTTAAAAGAGGAGAAAATATACTATAGTTAATATAAAGAATGAAATTGGATCATTAAAGCATCAAAAAGCAAAAATAAGATAGTCATATTAAGTAAATAACGAAAATAAATAGAAATTTCACCAGAAAAAATATTCTGCACAAAAAATGTAATACAAAATTATGTTGTCAGAAATAAAGTAACCGTGTAGCAAACAATTCCTGAAAAAAAACTATATATATTAAATGTTAAATAAAATTAATAGACAATATTCTCTTAAAGTCACAGTGTATATAAATACGATTTTCTTTCTTTCTTTTTCTTTTTTATTCTTTTTTGGTTTTTAAGCACAAAGTGCACGCGTTTTGCCACAATTTAGCCACAATTTAGCATGAAAATTAATCATAATTATTTTTCACTTCTTGCTCAGTTTCTTTTTTAAGATTTGGCAACATGACATACAAAATGTAATTGTTGAAAGAAACAATTTTTTGCCGAAATAGGGCCTTATTTTCCCACAAAACATCAAACAAACAAATAAATGAATAAATATTTCGAATTTCAAAAAATGAACGGTTGAAATCACTTTCCTGAAAGAATAAGCAAACTTTTAAGACGTCTGTTATCACCAGACTCGCCGGGATTGCAGAGCTTTTCCCTAGACATACATACAAACACACACACACACATACATACATACACACATACATATATACATACATACAGACACACACATATATATATATATATATATACATACATTCATAAATAGTAGAGATATTTTCGAACTCAAAACGTGCTTTTAGACTTGGGTCAAATTAATACAGTTTTATGAAAGAATGCTTGAATGTTGGAAACTATACTATAGTAAAAAAGCTGAAATGAATATGTAAACAAGGAAGAAAAATCATTTTGAGTGCATTCCTTCTATTTTAGATTTCATTATCAGCAACAAATATAAAATCACTATTATATATACAGGATGGTCCTAAAATATATGTCAAAAATGTAAAGGTAGGTAGAGGGGACCTAAATAAGCATATTTCCGATAGGAATGTGGGTGCGGAAATCCAGCGTTCAGGCAGTAGAGTTCGCTGTTGATTTCGGCAGATGAAAGCGTTTCGCTGGCTTAAATCGTCATTCCCCGCACGATTCAAGCAACATGCATCGTTGCACCAATGCGGGGGGTTGTCGACATGCATTTCATGTGTGGGTCTGCGCAAGGAAATGGAGCGGCTGCTCAAAGGATGCGCACGTTCAACGGCTTTCGAGCTTGTCGAAGGACTATACTCTACTGTGCATAATACTTCTTCTTTTACTGCTGGAATTCTGCGATATTTTCCAGTGCCCGTATCACGCCAGGAAGCATAAAACGATCCACTCGCGCACAACTCCCGATGAAGACGATCAATCGTTCGGCGATCCGGCAGATTCCTACCCGGGAATCGTTCCATGTACATCCTTTGAGCATCTTCTTGCGCAGCCCCATACATGAAATGTATGTCGGCAAGTTCCACATTGGCTTAACGATGCCTGTTTCTCAAAAACCGTGCGGGGAAAGACGATAAACACAGCGAAATGTTTTTATTCGCCGAACTCAACAGTGCCCTCTACTGCCTAACACGGCATTTCCGAACCCACATTCCTATACGAAATATGCTTATTTAGGTCCCCTCTACATACCTTTACATTTTTGACATATATTTTACGACCATCTTGTATATATATATATATATATATAGTTAAAATTAAATCACATCCGCGAAAATCAAAGAAAAATATATTGTAAAAATTAAACACAATGAAGTGAAAATCCTAATCCTAATAATATTATAAATCTGATTGTGTGCAAATCTGAGGCTGAAGCCAGCGTCAAAATGGAGCATTTAATGATGCTGTGTTTTTGCATATAGGTGGATTATAACCCTCTTATGAACATAGGCTGGTTTTTGTTAATTTTACTCAAATATATTTCTTAATAATTCCAAATTTCGTTATTTTCATAGAGAATAAATGAACATTTTTTCGTATAATATTTTAAAATGTTTAAATTTACTTTACCGTTGCTAATACTTTATCGTTGCCACAACTAATTAAAAACCCGGAATAATAATTTTTACTCTACAATTTAGATTCAATTGAAAAATTTTCACGTGAAAAATGAAAATGAAATAAAAAAATTAAATTAAAAAAAATAAATAATATTATTAGAAATAAAACGTACTTTTTTTAGTTTTTGATAATAATACAAGGTTTCAATATGCGTAACCATAGGAAACAGGCTAATATGACGTCATACATGGAAAATAAAGCGGATATGCTTTGATTGGTGAAATAAAATTATCTTAGGTTTTTTTCTTCTTCAATTTTTTATTTTTTTTTATTTTGTATAAGTAACAATACGTGGTGTTTTACCGTCTGCGCACGGCTAATATAACAATACAGTATTTTTTATTTAAATTTTAAAAAAGTAAAAAGAAATTTCAAAAGAAAATGGTTAGCAAATGTCAATAATATGCTCCGCAATATTATCCATGTCGAAAATGATGTCATGGATAGAGAGAAAAAAATATTTTCATTCTTAAAACCAAAAGAAATACCTCGATTACCTAAAAAAAATTACGAATGTTAATAGTTCCATTTTTGTTGATAAAACCTAAAGATTTAATATTATTTCGTTAAAATAACATAATTTCCCCTATGCCAGTATTGAAATTAATTGCCTGGAAAAGGAAATTTACAAGTATTATGTCATTTAAAAGAGATATCTCTGGGGAAGTATATATATTTGAAATAAAACGGGAATTTTCCGATATGTTTTAAATTGAATGTGAATCAATTCCTTACATTAATAATACAAGGATCAGTAAGCATATAAAGTAGATGAGTTTCACGCCATATTTAGAACGAAAAATTTAAATGTTTTTTTTTTATCTATACTGGTTATTAAGCATGAGTATCCATTATATACAGATGAGAGTTTTCTACTAAAAATCACATCATAATTTTAAGAAAAGGAAAATGAACACGAGTCTATTATATTAAAATCTGACCGTGTGTTTGTATTTCGAAACTACTCCTAGACTATCGAACGCAACGCGATTTATTTAATACCGGTTATCATTGATCCGAAGACTTAACTCTCAGAATTAAAAAAAAAAAAAAAAATTAGATACCAAGATTTTTTTTTGTTTCTTGTAAATTTTAATGAAGTTTCTCTAATAACGGAAAGTAACATACTCAATATTTGTGTATGAAAAAAGAGAAATAAAACAGATCAGTATATTTTTTACACCATTTTCTCATTAAAATTGAAAAACAGAATTTATTTTCACTTTGAATAGATAGATGGTGAAAACAAAATCTTGATTTCAGTAAATTATCCGAAAAATAAAAACATATTTTCACATATTCAAACTTCATGAATCAATTTGTTCGGGAGAACAAAAATTGCCTATCAACATACTGTCATTTAGAAAACAAGATTTGTTTCAGCTATACATTAAACCACGGAGGCAGAATTGAATTTAAAAGAAAAAGCATATACTAATTCCAATTAATGTTTTTTTGAAGGATGGCTGTTAAAACGTTTCACAAAGGCGTTAAAAGTAAAATTGTTTATCAGCTAAAATTCACAGTTGCTTTTATACAATTCGTCTATTTCCGCGATTTTATTTGGCGCTCCTTTTTGCATTGGTTGCAATTTCATTTTCGCGATTATTTGGCACAAAATTTCCCTTTTTTAAGACTGAGTTATGTCAAGGTCCCTATAACAAAAAATACCGTAAAAAATACCGCAAGTAACTCCTATGAAATGTCATAAAGTGTTAGTTAATTATTAACGTTTTTAATTATCGGGAGTGAAATATTTTGCTTAATTAATGTATTTATTATTATTATAATGTTGCGTGAACGAAGTCACGGGTAACAGCTAGTCCTAATAATATTATAAATCTCATTGTGTGCATATGTTAGGCTGAAGCCAGCGTAAAAATGGAGAAATTAATGGCCCTGTATCTTTGCATATAGGTGGATTATAACCCGGAAATGAACATAGACTGGTTTTTGTTTATTTTATTCAAATACTTTTCTTAATAATTCAAAATTTCGTTATTTTCATAGAGAAAAAATGGACATTTTTCCGTATAATATTTTAAAATGGTTAAATTTACTTTACCGTTGCTAATACTTTATCGTTGCCAAAACTGATTCAGAACCCGGAATAATAATTTTTAATCAACAATTTGGTTACAATTGAAAAATTTTCACGTGAAAAATGAAAATGAAATAAAAAAATTAAAGAATTAAAAAGATTAAATATTATTATTAGAAGTAAAATGTACTTTTTTTAGTTTTTGATAATAATACAAGGTTTCAATATGCGTAACCATAGGAAACAGGCTATTATGACGTCATACATCTAAAATCGAGGCTAACGAAAAAGACAGGCTACCGCGGTACATTCCATTTATCTTTTTTTTACAGACCGCTAGAATGACGTGATGCTTCTTTCGTACAACTGCATTGGTGCATTCGAGCATCACGTGACTCCGGCGGTCTGTAAAAAAAGATACGCGTAAAGCACCGCGGTAGCCTTTCTTTTTCGTTAGCCTCGTCTAAAATAAAGCAGATATGCTTTGACTGGTGAAATAAAACGATCTTGGGTTTTTTCTTTTGTATGGTAACAATACTTTGCGTTTTACCGTCTGCGCACGGCTAATATAACTATGCCGTATTTTTTTATTTAATTTTTAAAAAAGTAAAAAAAAAAGTTTCAAAAGAAAATGGCTAGCAAATGTCAATAATATTCTCCGCAAAATTATCCATGTCGAAAATGATGTCATGGATAGCGAGAAATAGTTTTTTTTTTCATTCTTAAAACTAAAAGAAATAACTCGATTACCTAAAAAAAATGACGAATGTTATCAGTTCCATTTTTGTTGATAAAACCTAAAGATTTCATATTTCGTTAATCCTAATCCCAATCCTAATAATATTATAAATCCGGTTGTGTGTAAATGTTAGGCTAAAGCCAGTGTCAAAATGGAGAATTTAATGATCATGTATCTTTGCATATAGGTTGATTATAACCTGTAAATGAACATAGGCTGGTTTTTGTTTATTTTATTCAAATATTTTTCTTAATAATTCAAAATTTCATTATTTTCATAGAGAATAAATGAACATTTTTTCGTATAATATTTTAAAATGGTTAAATTTACTTTACCGTTGCTAATACTTCATCGTTGCCAAAACTAATTCAAAATCTGGAATAAAAATTTTTACACAACCATTTATTTTCAAATGTAAAATTTCCACTTGAAAAATGAAAATGAAATTAATTATTTAAGAAACAGAATATGAAATGACGTCATATTAGAAATAAAACTTGAGTTTTCAAATATTTGATAATAATACAAGGTGCATAAATACGAGTAAGTATTAAAAGCAAGCTAATATGATGTCATATATCGAAAATAAAACAGATTTGCTTTGATGTTGAAATGAAATGATCTTGAGTTATCAAATTATTTGTGATTAATTTCTCTATTTTTGTTCTTTTTCTATTTCCCATGAAATGAATTATTTTAAATGTATGTGTTGTAAATTAAAGTTCTGTGTTTTAAATGAAATAAGTGAAAAATTTATATTTTAATAGAACTCAATACAAATGATGGTGATAGGAATAATACTTGGCGGTTTATCGTCTGCGCACGGCTAACATAAAGGTACCATATTTTTAATTTAAATTAAAAAAAAAAAAGAAAAAACTTTGAAAAGATATTGGACGGCAAATGTCAATAATATGCACCGCAAAATTATCCGTACAGAAAATCAGAAAATCTTAATAAAAATAACTTTATTTTTTAAAATAAAGTTGCATTTTTTCATAAAAGCTAAATATTTAATATGATTGCGTCGAAGTAAGCATTTTTCCTTTATCATTTTCCCACAATCAAAACACATTTGTAAATGGTCGTTTCGAACCGGAATTTAATTTTACATTTCTTTTAGCTTTAAAATAGTAAAAACTGTGTTGTTATTTTTAAATATAGCTTTTTTTAAAGTTCTGTTTCATAATAGATTTTTGTAAAGTCTTGTAGGTTGAGAAAAATTGCATAGATTTTAAAGCAAGGTTTAAGTAAAATTACAATATTCTTAAGAACTTAAAAAACAACAATGTTATCGAAACGAAAATCAATTTTACTGACAAATTCGCGTAATGCAAAAGCAAAGAAGAAATAAAAAAATAATGAAACTTTTCTTCCAGCCGAATTATGTAAACTTGAAGAAGCCGATCGTGGCAATTCATAATATTATAAACGTGAAAGCGCGTTGTATATAGTAGAAAAGGTTTTCACATATAGGTAGAAAATTTCCGAGAATAGGAAGGTTAGGGATTTGTAATCGGGTCCATAGCCAATTTGCTGTTTTTTTTTAAAGTGAAATTTGGCGCAAAATTAAATACATTGTTGTAACCAGATTTGTTTTTGCATGGTAAACACTTAATGGTATTTTAGATGATTATTTCCTCGCTCACCTTTGATGCCAACTATGACTGTAAAACATATTAAAAAAATATCAGACGATAATTTTCTAATTTTCTTATTACTTCATGATGTAAATAGACATCCTGGTTCATCCTTTAAACCTGAATTAATCATACCATTGTCGTCCCGTTTATAATCTTAATCCTAACCCTAATCGTATCCTATCCTAATCCTAATAATAACTTTAAACAATATTCTTTGAAATTAATATGTAAAATAAATCAATATCCATAAATGGAATGAATGGAAAATAGAATAAATAGAAATGGCAAAATAAAATAACAAGAAAGTACATTTATTCGACACTTAACCCTAGAAAAAGCGTAAAAAATTTCAAGCTCGCGAAATAAATTAAAATAATCCTACATATACTAACAAAAATATGTAAATTTAGATCATCAGATTGGCGTTGTCGGTAGTTATTTGTTTAGAGTGTCCTTGACGCGATAGAAAAAATATCCAGGTTAAATTGGGCAGAATTTAAAGTACTTTCTAGCAACCTTTATTTACATTTTAGAATCGCTTCAGATTGTTATATCTTTATGAAATATCTATCAATGTATAAAATCCACAAGCAGTTTGGTCGATATTTACACCACTTAGCGAGAAGCACTTTATTTAATATATACATAAACAAGACATAAAATAATATTGTAGTAAGAAATATATAACACATGTCTATACAAATAAACAATATCATAATGCCCATTTAGAAATGAATACATATACAAATTTCAAACCAAATACCACCTAAAATGCACTGTTGTATAGAAGAATTCTCTCAGTGTTATTTTTTGTTTTACGAAGAGGGATTCGTCGATTTTCACGATTTTACTGGGTCCTTCCTTTTTCATTGGTTGCAGTTTCATTTTCGTGATTGTATATCTTATTTGGCATGAAATTTCACTTTTTAAAGACTGGGTTATGTTAAGGCCCCTATAGCACAGAAATGCCGTATTGTCTCCTATAAAATGTGATAAAGATTTGGTTAACTATATATGTTTTTAATTATCGAATGAAATGCTATGCTAAATTAATACATTTATTCTTTTTTTTAATGTTATGTGAACGAAGTCACGGGTAACAGCTAGTAATATTATAAATCCGATTGTGTGCAAATGTTAAGCTGAAGCCAGCGTCAAAATGGAGAATTTAATTACCCCGTATCTTTGCTTATAGGTTGATTATAACCCGAGGATGAACATAGGCTAGTTTTTGTTTATTTTATTCAAATATTTTTCCTAATAATTCAAAATTTCATTATTTTCATATAGAATAAATGGACATCTTTTCCTTATAAAAATTTAAAAATGGTTAAATTTACTTTACCGTTGCTAACATTTTATCGTTGCCAACACTAAATCAAAAACCGGAATAATAATTTTTACTCAACAGTTTAGTTTCAATTGAAAATTTTTCACGTGAAAAATGAAAATGAAATAAAAAAATTTAAGAATTAAAAAGAAGATTAAATAACATTACTAGAAATAAAATGTACTTTTTTTTAGATTTTGATAATCATACATCGTTTTAATTTTTTTCAATTCAAAAGAATATTCGAAAGAATAATTTCAGGTCAAAATAATTTTCTTAATAATTAAAAATTTTATAATTTTCATAGAGAATCAATGAATATTTTTTCTGTAAAATTTAATTAAACATTTTAAATTGCTAAGCATTATTGTTGCCAATAAATACAAAACATGGAATAATAATTGTTCCTCAACAATTATTTTTCAATTGAACGATTTCCACGTATAAAATGAAAATTTAAAAAAAAATTTCAAAAGACGAAGAATTTCCATGATATTTGAAACGGAAATATGGAGTATTTGTTATTATACATGAAGTATGAATATCGGTTAGGTTGAGAAGACATTTTCTGTCAAAGACTGTGTTATAATCAAAAGGAAAAATGAACAATAATTATTTTATTAAGAAAAGATTTCGCTTGGACCATGGAACTATGAAAAGGATCGTCCTTGGCTTGGACAAATATTACGTCATAATAAAACAGGTATTTTCAAATATTCGTAATAATACAAGGAGCATCAATATCAGTATATAATGAAAGTAGATATATAATGAACGTCATATTAAAGATGAAAACATGAAATATTTTTTTATCGATACTGATTAATAATAAGCTTGAATATCATTTATATACAAATGTGAGCTTTCTGCTAAAATTTACGTCCTGATAGCCTGGAAAAGAAAATTAATAAGAATTATGTCATTAAAAAGGGATTTATCTGGGGGAAAAGTGACGTCATATTTGAAACAAAACGGGAATTTTCCAATATGTTTTAAAAGGAGTGTGAATCAATTCCGTACATCAATAATACAAGGATCGGTAAGTATAGAAAGTAGACGAGTTTCACGCCATATTTAAAATGAAAAATTTAAATATTTTTTATCTATACTTATTATTAAGCAAGAGTATCCGTTATATACAGATGAGAGTTTTCTGCTAAAAATCACATCACAGTTTTAAGAAAAGGAAAATGAACACGAATCTATTATATTAAAATTTGACCATGTGTTTGTATTTCGCAACTACTCTTAGACTATCGAACGCAATGCAATTTAATTAACATCGGTAATCATTGATCCGAGGATGTCACACAAACTGTCAGAATTGAACAGGTAGAATTGAATTTAAAGAAAAAGCATGTGCTATTTCCAATTAATTATTTTTGAAGGTTGGCTGGCTGTTAAAATGTTTCACAATGGCGTTAAAAGTAAAATTGTTTATCAGGTAAAATTGACATTTGTTTTTACACAATTCGTCTATTTCCACGATTTTATTTGGCCCTCCTTTTTGCATTGGTTGCAATTTCAGTTTCGCGATTATTTGGCACAAAATTTCATTTTTTTAAGACTGAGTTATGTCAAGGTCCCTATAACAAAAAATACCGTAAAAAATACCGCAAGTAACTCCTATGAAATGTCATAAAGTGTTAGTTAATTATTAACGTTTTTAATTATCGGGAGTGAAATATTTTGCTTAATTAATGTATTTATTATTATTATAATGTTGCGTGAACGAAGTCACGGGTAACAGCTAGTACTAACATAAAAACTATGAATATCTTATGGATTCGCCAGAAGAGCTTCATAAGAATAATTCATAGTAAAAATATATTATTTCGTTGAATATTGTCAGCATTAAACCTAAAATGACACTGTCGAGCTCCGTATAACATATCGAAAAAAAAAAAGATGTGAAAAAGATAAGAGAACCAAAAAATAAATTATCATTCAACTGTAACAGATGAAAAACAGAATAATAATAGACACAACTCACCAGTAAAATAAAGAGGGGAAATGATTAATTAAGATTCAAAAATATTATTTATGTGCAAGACCAATGTTCATCAGTAGGGAATGCTGAATCATTGGCAAAACAGAAAAGAGCAATAATAAAAAAATCCCTGACGGCTCGGCCTACAGGCACAGGTAGATTTCGAAGACGCAGACCGTGGGGCGCCTGTTTGTCGGGAATTGCGGAAGAAATGACCTTTTTACGATGATGCGGCAGTTGGAACCGCCTACTTCGAAACCTAACTTGTTTGCAGGCGGAATCGACAGGGATTTTTTTGTTTTTAATTTTTTTTTTTTTTGGTATAACGGTTGGTCCTATAAAAAACTTGTCAATATAAAAGTTTTAAATAATATTAAGAGGATTAATAATAAATTTAAGCGGATTTAAAATCTTGAGAATTGGCGAAGTTATGAATTTTTTTCTTCTAAACCCCCCTCCCCCCCCCTTAAGGCAATTTTTAATTATATCAAAAATCAGTCATACATAAATTTTCGGCCCTTTTACTAGAAGTAATAATAACTTCAAACGGATTCGATACGTATCATAAGTAAGAAATTATGAGTTTTTTCTGTTTTCACAAAAAGCCCCCCCTGGTTCGAATTTGTCCATTAACGAACTTGACCGAGACTGTATGCCCCTCTATTTTATGTATCAGTTTCGAAAATATGCGGGAGTTGGAACCGCCTACTTCGAAAAATAACTTGTTTGCAGGCGGAGCCGGCAGGGATTTTTTTTGTTTTTAATTTTTTTTTGCTATAACGGTTGGTCCTATGAAAAACTTGTCAATATAAAAGTTTTAGATAATATTAAGAGGATTAATAATAAATTTACGCGAATTTGATATCTTGTGAATTGACGAAGCTATGATTTTTTTTCTTCTAAAACCCCCCCTTTTCCCCCCCCTTGGGGCCATTTTTAATTATATCAAAAATCTGTCATACATACATTTTCGGCCCTTCTCCTAGAAGTAATAATAACTTTAAACGGATTCGATATGTATCATAATTAAGAAATTATGGGGTTTTTTCTGTTTTCACAAAAAGCCCCCCCACCCTCCCCCCCTTTGTTCGATTTTGCCCATTAACGAACTTGACCGAGATTTTATGCCCCTTGATTTTATGTATCAGTTTGTAAAAGATTAATGCAGAATTTTTCCAGTTATCGTGGTCAGAAAAAAGTGACATAGATAGATAGATAGATAGATAGATAGATATATAAAGTTTTGAACTGGGGGTGGTTTTGGGTTCTGGGAGTCATGATCGGCATAGATCTGCAAAAATTTTTCAAAATTTCCAACTTAGGTGAGAATGTAATAGGTAGTATTTCTTACGAAATCTACCTAAAAGGAAAATGGTTCGTGCTGCTATGCATTAAAAAAAAAAAAAAAAAAAAAAAAAAAGGAAATGATGGAGCTGCCTATGCATATAAGTAAAAAAGTGTTTGCATTTTAACTCTATGCAAAAAATAATTTTCTTTGATAATTTCATTTAAAATGCAGAAATAACAAATTAATCATTCAAAGAACATGTAATTGTAAGAACAAAATAATAAACTCCTAAAATATAATTATTTTCTATTTGGCTATTAAAAAATAATAAATATAATAAGCAAGGAAAAAAAACCCTCATGAAACATGAAATGTTTTTATTTGGTTATTAAAGCCTAATAATAATAATATAAGCCAGAAACTCATTTCTCCTTTCTGGCATTTCTCAGAATGGGCAGTGAAGTATGCATTTAATTAAGAGAGAAATGCTTTCGCTCTGTTCCCCGTGTTTAGTTAGCCATCAAGACATTTGAATTTGATTAACTATGTTTAAAATATTTAATGAAACATTGCATGAGAGTAATAAACCTACATAGCTAAAAAAAGCATTTTTAATATTTAAAATTAGGCAATTTTTATTATTAAAAAAAGCTCGATTTTTTTTAATATTAAGAATACTAATCATTTTAATATTAAATCCCATGTATTTTTTTTATACCTCTATGACAGTTATCCATTTTTATGTTTATTTTTTCGTACCTCTTCTTTTGAAATTTATTATCATAATAATGTATTTTTTAAAAATGGCATAGAATAATAAATGTATGAACAGAAATTGCAACTAAATAATGACAGAATTACACTGAACTGAAAATTTTTTATGGTGCTGCCATCTTTCGTAATTAATATAAGTTATAAATGAATGAATGTTTATAAGAAATATATACGTTACAAATTTTGGAAAGTTGGGGTTTTTTGTTGGACAAGGCTGCCTGAAATGATTCATGATTACCCACTGTTAAAAACTGCAATTTCACGATATACAAGTTTGTTTACTTTAAATAATAATAAAAAAAAAATAAAACAACAAACTAAAAAAAATATTATATTCATATTCAATGGTTGGAGTATCATAGTTCAGATTCACTCCAACAGAGTGAAAAGGCCGTTACCAATAAGATTCGAACCTGGGTACTTTGGCTTGCCGCGTCAAAATACACAGGTTCGAGTTCTGGTCCCGGCATTTTTCGCTCTGTTGCAGTGAATCTCAACTATGATCTTGCAACCATTGGTCCGGCAGTGGCGCGGACGGTTAAACTCGGTTCCCCTAAGATCACCGAAAGCGAAGCAGCATCGACCAAGGTCACTGCTTGGGAGGGTGACAACCTCTCTCGACTGCCGCTGCTGTGGGACCGTGTACGTTAATGGATGCTGGTGCACGTAAAATCTGTTCGTGGCTCCAATGTCCTCCAAATTTAGCATAATTTAGTTACCTCTGGGGGTACCAATCCAGGTGCAGGTCTCTCATCTGGAATTGGTTCAAAATTAGGAGACCAGCTCTTGAAATATGGATCATTCAAGACATGACACATATGCACACATATACACACAAACAATGTCATACCCCTGATGACATACCCCTGAGAAAGCATATTGTAGGCCTCAAAGCAATGTACTTCAAATCAAATCAAATGCAACCATTGAATATGAATTACCTGGTTGAAAAAACTTTCCTCTCTTTATTATGAAACAAAAAATAACATTATTACTTTCTTTACCCATCTAACTAGTTTTTTATTACCCGTCAATGCTCAGCATGAAGACAAAAATGGAGGGTAATTAAGATCGGAAGAATTGTCTATCTTGTACTAGGTGCTCAGTACATCCTTAATCAGTGACATCGCTAAACAATGACATACCCCTGAGAAAGCATATTGTAGGCCTTATCAGTGACGTATATAAATCTCATTATGCTTGAAATACCACAACATCAATAAAATAGACCGCAAACGATTTTTTTTCCACATAGACTGTAATCAACTGAATAATTTTGTGTAACTCTGTAAACAAACTATAAATGCTACATACTTCATTTTCAATACCAAACATTCTATGGTAAATCTCAATTACATGTTAAAATTTCATGCCAATCCCAGTATATTTACGAGAGTTAAAGTACGGACAGAAAGACGGCAGACAGACAAACCGAATTCACCACTTTTCAACTATGTTGAAAAGGATATAGTTGTTGGATAGTTGTGGACTATGTTGGATGGCGCCCAAATCACGCTTGCAAAAATGTGGCAATTGGCTGTGAAACTGCAACAATGAAACACAAAATAAAAGAAAAAAAAGGTGTAACTTTTTTAAAAATACAATTTTATCAGTTAATAGTTTAATATTAATTAAACTGACTATGCGTTGAGAAAACAATACTGAAATTTTAAATAGATTGTTTAATTTATATATATTTTTTATTGTTGCCATATAATAGAAAAGAAAAAAAAATAATTAAAAATAAAAATAAAATCACTAGTTCGTTTTTTCTTACCAAACGCAAACCAGAGATGTGAATTTTCCATAATCAGGGCCCACCAGAAATTAATGTATTACGAATGAAATTTTGTTGAACTATATGAATTTCAGTCATCAAACAGGTGTGATTTTTAAGATAAATATTGAATGCTTATAAAAGTGTGTTTTTTTTAAACTATATTTACTTTTACATACTTACTATCAAAATCCGAGGCTTTGCTCGCGTAATTGTTGAAAAATTGCCAAGTGGTATTCGTGGACCTATTTTCATTAGAGGAAATTTTACTGCCACAGATAATTCAAAAATTACTAATTAAGCCACATTTTTAGTAAACTTCATTCTTATACTGCATTAGGCGAACATCAGACACCATTCATTCTACAAGTTCATTTTACACTTTTAAATTTCGTTTTTTTTAATTAAACTGTTCCTACCAAGCGCCTGCATCTTAAAAGTTACTTCTATACTAAATTACAAGTTTCTAACTCGAATAAATCCAATTAAATCATAATGTAGAACGTTTTTAAAAAGTTTTCCGCTCATTTTAGCATGTTAAATTTTGAATTTTTTAGAAACCGGTCTTAGCGAGTATTTACATTTTAAGAGTAACCACCATGCCAAATACGAAGCTTCTATACCAGCTGTACCACATAAATTGTAACTGTAGAACGTTTTTTTTTTTTTTTTTTTTTTTTTTTTCACCTGCCCTTTTAAATTTTGCATTTTTAGTAAACTGTTCTGGGTGATCATGTATGTTAGTAACAGCCATGCGAAATTTGAAGTTTCACACTTTTAAATTTAAATTTTTTAAAAACTCTTCTGTGCGACCAGTTACGTCGTAACTGGTCGCACAGAAGAGTGCACAGATGCCCATGTCAAACTTCAAGTTTCTATCCTGAACAACTCCATAGAAATCTCAATTTAGAACGCTTTTCCCGCATTTCACTCTTTTAAATTTCTATTTTGTTTTCAAATTGTTCTTTGCGCACATTTATGTCTTAAAAGCAACAATCATGGCAAATTTCAAGTTTCTATCCCTAACAATTCCATAGAAATCGTAATTTAGAAAGACAGACTGTTATTTATTACAGCCGGCAGACTGTAATAAATAAAAAAATTAAATTAGTGTACATAAAATAATTTTTTTCTCATTCTGTGTGACCCTTTTAATTAGAAAATAGCAAATTTAATGTTGGGGATTTGACCGTTTTAAAATAGGCAACGAAGTGTTAAATATGTCGCTATCATTAAAGTTAAAGTAAACATTCATTATCTTGCGACAGTTTTGTACACTGCAAAAAATAATTGTTGATTTTACAGTATAAAACTGGCACCCCAGCTGCTAGTATTATACCGTAAAATTGTTGGCAATTGTTGTAAGCAGTAATACGCTACCGCGCATGCGCGGTAGCGTATTACTGCTTGCGCGGCAGCGTATTACTGCTTATTTTACGGTTTAATACTGTTAATTTTACGGTATAATACTGGCAGCTGGGGTGCCAGTTTTATACTGTAAAATCAACAATTATTTTTTGCAGTGTAGAGTAAGTAGCCTTATCCTTATAAGTTTTATGTATTTTCTTTTCAAGGGCAAAATAATACTTTAGGCTTTTACTTACGAGCTTTCCTAAAGCAAACATACATCGAGTGACTTTGGGTAAATTTCTGAGTAGGAGCAAATCGTCAACTTCAAACAGCAATTCCTTTTGTACTCCATAATCTTTCAGTGCTTTTAAAAACTTCTCAATATTTTGACGCTTTTGCTTGATATTGCCTCCTGATTTGATTTCGCCTGGAACTGAATTCGGCTTGATGTAGTTAATTAATCTGGAAGAAAAAAAAAATATTTTCACTGATGTGGCACCAAAAGTCTACAATTTATATTTTAAATCTTTTTAGTGCTACACTGCAAAAAAAAATTTTTTTTGATTTTACTGTATAATACTAACACTCCAGCTGCCAGTATTATACCGTAAAATTAACAGTAATAAACAGTAAAATAAGCAGTAATACGCTTCCGCGATTGAGCGGCAGCGTATTACTGCTTATTTTACTGTTTATTATACTATTAATTTTAGGGTATAATACTGGCAGCTGGGGTAAGTATTATACTGTAAAATAAACAATTTTTTTTCTTTTTTTGCTGTGCAGAATGAAATTTTTTTTAATGAAAATGAAATAAGATTCTGTGTGCCTAATCCACATACGGGTCATTCTCACATAAATGCACTTGCGAGGCAGAGTATTACTGCTTATTTTACTTTTTATTATACTGTTAATTTTAAGTTATAATACTGGCAGCTGGAATACCAGTATTATACTGTAAAATCAACATTTTTTTTCTTTTCTTTCTTTTCTTTTCTTTTTTTTTTTGCAGTGTAGAATGAAATTTCTTTTAATGAAAATGAAATAAGATTCTGTGTGCTTAATCCACATACGGGTCATTCTCACATAAATACACTTGCGTGGCAGCGTATTACTGCTTATTTTACTGTTTATTATACTGTTAATTTTAAGGTATAATACTAGCAGCTGGGATGCCAGTATTATACTGTAAAATCAACATTTTTTTTTGTTTGCAGTGTAGAATGAAATTTCTTTTAATGAAAATGAAATAAGGTTCTGTGTGCCTAATCCACAAACGGGTCATTCTCACATAAATACACTTTTTATGGTCCCAAAGGGATAAATATTAGTAGTGTGTAAGCAAATATGTGTCGCAAATTTCCTAATATTTTCATTCATATGCATATTTAAGTTTTAGGTAAGCTATTAAATATATTTCTGACAAAATAACTGTAATATATAACTTTAATCTTTTAATGAATATAAGTCAAAGTCCCCTCTGTGGACATCCCTACATCTAAAAAACAACGTTCATTTCACAGACGTTTAAACAATTTAAATTTGTTTACAATTTCTTTTACAATAATAACAAGTTAAAAGTGTGTTAGTTAAGTTCTAACTTAATATTTTTTTTAAATGGTTTTATTTTTACCAAAAAATTAACTTATAAAGTTTTGCCTCTTAGCCAAAATAGTTTTCCTCCGTGTGACACTGAAAATAAATTTAAATATGTGTTATAGATGGCAGGACATGCCAAATCATCATGAGGTAATTTGGGAGAAAGAAAGCCATTTTGTTTTTTGGCTATAACTCTTTGTTCTGTTGGGAAGTTACTGAATCTTTTCCAATTTATTAGTTCCATTTAAATTTAAAGTTTGGCAAAGTTCTCAGTGTGTGTACTAGAAAATTAATATGCGTTTGTTTATTTTGAATTCATTTGATGAAAAAAAAGTTGAGTCCTTCATTGTAAAGACATCCAGAGCTTTACAAATTTGATAAAATCTGGTAGCCAGCAAAAATTTCTAGTCGCCAGTAAAAAAATATTTACCTTCAACCGAAAGTCGCCTCCTACATCTAAAACTCAACGTTTATGTCACTGGCATTTAAACAATTTAATTTCAATTTAATCACCTTCTTTGTAAAGACATCCAGGGCTTTACAAATTTGATAAAATCTGGTAGTCAGCAAAAATTTCTAGTCGACAGTAAAAAAATATTTACCTTCAACCGAAAGTCGCCTCCTACATCTAAAACTCAACGTTTATGTCACTGGCATTTAAACAATTTAAAAAATTTTATAATATTTTTTTACAATATTTTTTTTTTTAATAATAACTATTTAAGAGAGTCTTTAGTTAAGTTCTAACTTAATATATTTTTAAAAATGGCTTTATTTTTATTAAGGAATTAACGTATAAACTTTATCCCTAAGACAAAGTAGTCTCCCTCCGTAGACAGTGAAAATAAATTTTAAAAAGTGCCATAGATGACAGTAAATGCCAAATTATTCTTAGGTAGTTTGGGAGAAAGAAAGCCCTTTTTGTTTTTTAGATATAACTCTTTGTTCTGTTGGGAAGTTATTGAATATTTTCCAATTTATTAGTTCCATTTATAGTGTGGCAATTTTCTCAGTGTGTATTCCGTGGTCATCATAAATAAGGTAAGAGAAAGCTAATTTATAATTACAATACGAATTTTAGACAGCTTTAGCATTGCATTTAATAAAAAGAAATGCACCATTTTAGCAATCTGAAAAACAAAGTACTTAAAAATTCAAAACTTAATTTTTGTCCCCTAATACGTGGAGTTGGCATATCCATTTTTACTGATATTGTCCAGTTTATCGGTCATTTATCAAACATTGTGTGCAGTATAAGGAAATCTCAAATACAAAGTGAAGTTTGACCAGTAACGAAATCCCGACGCGCATTGGATTTCATAAAAATTACTGTCTATAAACCCAACAGTTTAAATCCATTTGTTTAGCTTATTTTGCCTTTTCTGTGAGAATCACCTTTAACAGTTTAATTATAAAAATAAATATGTACCAACTACACCCATTAATGACTCAATTATGACTTCATTAAAATTTTTAAAATGTAAATGTCCCATCCCATGGTCTCCGTGGTCATGGAAAAAATTAAAAAACAAGTCGGTAAGTGTGATCGAAGATTGCTCAAAGGGTTTCGTTTAATATTCCTTTCAAAACACTTTATTCTTTTTTTTAAAAATAAATTCAAATAAATTTCATTTAGCAAAAAAAAAAAAAAAAAAAAAAAAAAAAAAAAAATCATGTTTTTTATAAAGTAAAAATTTACCGGTCTATTTTTCAAGTATTTTCGCATATGTAAACCAGCCCGCTATTATATTCTGTCATGATAATATCTGTCATGTGGACTAAATGCGATACTTAAAAAAAATTTAATTTCAAAACTAAACATGTTGCACACCTTCAAAATGTTAAAAGTTGCGAATATTTTCATAATCGGATTTTTATGATGATTCAATACGTTCCTCAAACTCATATGACGTTATAATCACTTGCTAACGTCATATCTACTTGCTTTCTCTATTGCTCATATTGATACTAGCTTTGTATTATTGTGAAACATTTGAAAAATCCGTTAAACTTCCGAAATGACGTGAGATTTTCTTTTTAATTCTCTAATGACGGGATATTAATATGTGTACATACACATCCTCATACTCCTTGTATTATTGAGAAATCTTTCCGTTTTATTACCACTATGATGTCAATCAATTTTATTTCATATTAATCTTTTTTTCAATTGGTGAAACTTTTTATTTCATTTTCATTTTACACGTGGAAATCGTCTGATATAAAATTAATTATTGTAGAAAGACTTTCGTCGTGGAATTTTAATTTTTGGCATCTGCAATAACGAAAAATGTTTAAATTTAATAGGAAAAGGCTGTTAGAATTTTAGTTTTTTATCTCTATTTGATAAAATAATACGAATTTTTCAAATTTTAATATTTTGAGCTCTTTATATGTTGTATTCAGCTCTATACACAAAGTTTCAACTCTGTAAGTTACATAGTTTTTGAGAATAGCTCTATGACAGACAGACAACGGAGCGGGAGTAATAGGGTTTCGTGAGATGAACGAAACCCTAAAAATCAAAACCTTGTGAAAAATAAAATAGAAAACGTGACCATTAATATAGTAAGGTTATTTATTAAGCATAAACGAAAACATAAGATTTTTTACATACTTTTATAAAATAGATTTTTTTCTTCTATTTTGTACATTTTTGTGAGAATGACCATACGAGCCCAATGAAAACAAAGATCTTCATAGTATGGAACTTCTGTGTTAATTGGAAATGTTATAAGTACATTGTGATAACTGGTGTGAGATATACATTTTCTTTTATTTATTTCTTGAAAACACCTCATAAAAATATAATTTAAAATTGTCTTAATAAACGATACCTAAAAACAATAGCGATCGTGAATTAGCTTTTTCGTGCCTAAATCTACATTACAATTCAAAAACATGTACACCACTTATTCTGATTTCTTATTGATGGTGGCAATGACTTGCTTACCTGATGATTGCTTTGGCTTATTCACACATATAATCGCTTCTAAATACCACGTAATTTAAATTTTAAAATTCTTAATGATCTGTTAGGGTAGGTTTTTTTTCACTTATTCTAAATTTTCCATATTTTCTTTATTTTTTCTATATAAGTTGTAGCCCCCCCCCCCTCCTTTTATAATAATCGTAATGTTTTTCATTTAATATTCTCTTTATTTTAGTCTGAAATAATGGAGTTAAAATACCTTTTCTTTCTTTTAAATGTCTAAGCTAAAACAAATTCATTGTCTCTTTAACTTAAAATCATAATTTTTATATTTCCCCTGTAAGTTATAATTTCACTGGGGTGGTCCTTGTTACCATGGGAAATTTTCAAATGCTCTCGGACACTTGGGCAATAAAAATCCATTTCCCAGACAACGTATATTAGCTTGTATTGTCAGGAGTTTTATGACTCCATTTTTGCTGTTTTTTCGTAAACAACTTTAGCGGTGTTGGTCGCCTTAATCTGCTCTGTAGATCTTTCGTGGAAAAAGCAGGACTCGGGCGGCAGATAGTGGCCCGTACTGTTAAAGTTTTATTATTCGTTTTTACGAGCCCAATTATTCCGTTTTATGTAAACAACAGTTCACGTGGGAGGTCGAAAGAAGGGAGCGGAAACGGAACAGCTGTACACATGCCATCACCCCTATGCGAAGTAGTTCCACCCGCAAGAGAGCGACGACCAATGGTTTTACGTAACGTAGTCGCGGGGATTGTTTTTTTTCCCTGGTATAGTTTAGCGCGGGAGATTGTAGCCTGGGAGATACGGTATATGAGTTTTTTAGGGGAAGGCTGGGGCCTTTCCTCTCTCCCCCCCCCCCCCTGGAGTTTTCCTGGTGGTGGCCAGAGAATTTGAGAGGCATTCGATCGAAAAATGTGTAACTGGAAGGTCCGGTAAAGAAAAAAGGTATCTGGTTCCCCGAGATATAGTCGATGAAGAAATGAAGAGAGTAAAAATATACTTTACTTATAATTGATACTCTCAGCTAAGAGGAAAACTTTGTCTCAGATATGGAGTTTGGAATCACAGATGGTTAAATATATATAAACGTCGAGCAATCGTCTTAAAAAAAAAAACAACCCGGAATAGAGAGCTGGTATCGTCAGCGCTGGTTGATGACGTCCTTTTGTTATGACAGTCACTTAAGACGGGGGGAAGGACCGGTCATTTTTCTACACCACCGAAATCCATTTTTCTACGTCGAGATTCCTGCGTTAAGATTCATCTTTAAGGAAAGAGCATATACTGCTTCCTAGATCCATATTGTGAAATGGAGGAGAAAAGGACCACCTAGATGTCCAGGGTTACCTGAAATTTCTTCAAATAATGCCCAATGTTTGTAAAGATAAAACTATCAATCCAGTAATAACATTAATGATTTGTTCCTATAGTGGATACTTCGAGTGTCGAGTCTGCCAAGGAAGTCTCGGTAACTATTTCCTTTCTACTGATAAAAATGTTATTCTTGTGTTATTTCTATGTTTCTACAATGAGAAAATCTTGATATACATACGTGACGGTGTCTTAATTAATATACTTGTTAATTAATTAATAAACTCATATTCATGCTATTGGTTAGTCTCTCATCTGTTTGACTACTTTATGGAAGTTCATTCTTTATTTTACTAAACCTTTACTTAATTTTACTGTTTGAAGTATAATGAGTTTTGTTTAATTATTTAAATAATCAGAGCAAGTAATTATTTAATATTTAATTCTTTTCTAAGATGAATTTACTGAAATTGAAATTCCAAGTAACCTTCTTTTGTTAATAAAAATTTATATAAGTAAAATTTAAATTCTTTACTTGTTTTTGAGGATGTTGTATTATTCTTATTAAAAGAATTAAATTTAATGAAGTAAATTTAAATTCTGGATCTGTTTCTAAAAATGTTTATTAATTTGGTTTTCCTTAAATATTAAATTGCCTCTTTTAAATATTGTGAAGTACTTTTTATTTTCCTCTATAAAGAAAGAGATTTAATAAATAAAATAAATTTAACCTGCTTTTAATTGAAGTAAAAGAATTGTAGATAACTGTAAAAAAAAAAAAATTATATTAACTATGTTTAATTCTTAAAGTTTATTTGCTGCATTTAAGGTAATTAAATCACACCAACTTCTTACTAAAAGAAAATTGATCTACCTTATTTTTTTTCTTGGTATGGTACTAACCACTATACAAAATCACTCGCATGGTTCTGGCAAACTGGTACATTGATATGATCATGTTTTATAACTTTAATTAATTATCTATATCCTTATTTTAATTAACTTCTTTCCCCTTTTTTTTGTGCCTTTCAAATTCTGGAAGGATTGCAGGACCCTTTTTTATGTTTTTCTTATTCAAAAATCTGTTCTATAAGGTTTTTAATGAATTTCATTTAATTTACCATAACAATGTTCCAATTCGTCAAACCACTTGTTGGGCATGAGCGGTATGGTGATAAATGAGAATTCTGTTGATACCTTTTGGCAAATTTATTCATTTACTTAATTAATTTTTTTTTTTTAGTTATTCAAAATTTATTTTGGTTTGTTTTGTTTATAGCATCTCTCTGTTTTGTTTTTTAATTAGTAATTATGAAAATTTGTTTCAATTTCTGAAATCAACAAAATTCATTCTTTTGGTTATTTATCACTTTATCAAATACCCCAACAAGAAAATGGTGCCGTGTAGAAACATTCCTGCGGTTACCAAGAATTAAAACTTTTGTTTTTGACTGTAAATTTTGTTTTACATTATATGATTGGAGCAACTGGGTATCGGTTTTTACTTATTATGAAATTGCTTACATATATTTGCCTAGTAAAAGTTTTCTCTATATATTTTTAAATATCTAGTCAACTATAATATTGATATTTTTTAAAATTTGTATAATGAAACTGGTGATGTTCTTGTGCTACAGAGTTTTATAATCCCCATTTTTCCCCTTTTCTGCCTTCTATTTTTTATTTTTTTGGGAGTTCTGTGTATCTATCTGACTTTGTTATGGCCAAAGGAGATCCTACTAAGGAGCTGGTAGAGCTCCAGAAAAAAAATTCGTTAGTTGACAACTTGTGCAACATACCACCATTTAATGGAGAGGCTAGCTCAGTCTCATTTACTGACTTTTCAGAGAAACTGGATAGTCTCTCCACCCTTTTTGCTTGGGATGATAGTGAGAAAAAATTTGCCCTCCTTAACCGCTTAAATGGTACTGCGGCGAGATTAGTTAAGCCCCACAAAAATAAAACTAGTGCGGAATTATTAAGTATTTTAAATTTTTTTTTTAGTTATTCAAAATTTATTTTGGTTTGTTTTGTTTATAGCATCTCTCTGTTTTGTTTTTTAATTAGTAATTATGAAAAATTGTTTCAATTTCTGAAATCAACAAAATTCATTCTTTTGGTTATTTATCACTTTATCAAATACCCCAACAAGAAAATGGTGCCGTGTAGAAACATTCCTGCGGTTACCAAGAATTAAAACTTTTGTTTTTGACTGTAAATTTTGTTTTACATTATATGATTGGAGCAACTGGGTATCGGTTTTTACTTATTATGAAATTGCTTACATATATTTGCCTAGTAAAAGTTTTCTCTATATATTTTTAAATATCTAGTCAACTATAATATTGATATTTTTTAAAATTTGTATAATGAAACTGGTGATGTTCTTGTGCTACAGAGTTTTATAATCCCCATTTTTCCCCTTTTCTGCCTTCTATTTTTTATTTTTTTGGGAGTTCTGTGTTTCTATCTGACTTTGTTATGGCCAAAGGAGATCCTACTAAGGAGCTGGTAGAGCTCCAGAAAAAAAATTCGTTAGTTGACAACTTGTGCAACATACCACCATTTAATGGAGAGGCTAGCTCAGTCTCATTTACTGACTTTTCAGAGAAACTGGATAGTCTCTCCACCCTTTTTGCTTGGGATGATAGTGAGAAAAAATTTGCCCTCCTTAACCGCTTAAATGGTACTGCGGCGAGATTAGTTAAGCCCCACAAAGATAAAACTAGTGCGGAATTATTAAGTATTTTAAAAAATAAATTTGTCCAAACACCTACTCCTGATGTTGTACTTGCCAAATTTCTCAACTTTAAGCAAACTCCAGGTATGTCAGTGCAAGAGTTTTTTGATGCTGCATCTGACCTCTCATCAAAGGCGCTCGTTATTGATGGAGTAGCTGATGCCATTGTCAACAAAAGCCGTGAAGCCATGCTTCACTCTATGCTTTTAAACAACCTTGCACCTGAGATCAGAAAGGGTGTCATCACCAAAGATCCCAAAACCCCACAGCAAATTTTAACTTTTGCTTTCCTGGAGGAAAGAGCGTGCCGCAGTGTAAATCCTTTTTACACTTTACATGAGGAACCAAACCCCCTTTTATATCAACAAAATTTCCCGCAGAATCTAGCTTGTGCAGCTACTCAGCCAACTAGGGACAACAATACAGAAATAGAAACTCTTAGAATACAGATTGAGACTCTAAATTCCAAACTAGACAACCTAATAAGTGATAAAAGCAGAGAGAGAGAGGTGCAGAGCCAGGAAATAGTGCCCAGTAGAAATGTTACTTGTTTTTATTGTTCCCAACCCGGTCATTATGCTAGAGAGTGCCCCCAATATGTGTATAATTTTAATAGGAGCAGAGGCAATAATTTTAGGAGCAGGGGAGGATATGAAAATAGTTACCGGGGAAGTTACAACAGGAGAGGAAATTTCAGGGGAAACAGAGGAAATAATTACAACAGCAACAGAAGTGGTAGGAACAGAGTACAAAATTATGCAGAGGGTCAGCAAGCAAATGATGCAACTAATAATCCCACTGTTACTGAGAATGTTCATTTAAACGGGGATCGGCTGAATCAGAGGTAGTCGAACTGATTCCAAAAAAGGCCACCGACCCACCTGCGGTATATAGTGTTTTTTCTCCGCAGTCTTATAACTTGCCAACTGCCAGTATACTTATAGGTAATACTAACATAACTGCCCTCTGTGACTCAGGTTCTGCGATTAATCTCTTAAGCAGTGTAATTTTGAACTCACTCACAGACTATAATGTGCAACAATGTTATACGCCTATTCTGACAGTAACTGGAGAACAAGTTCCTCTTACTGAAAAAGTAGTTATGAATTTTAAATTCCATAACACCCAATGCCAAACTGTTTTTTTTTGTAGTGCAGGGCAAGTTGGCGAAGGAATTTGATGCCATTCTAGGTATGCCCTTTTTGAAACAATACAATGCAATCATTGATTGTGCCACAAATACTGTTTCTCTTCAGGCTTCGGATCAAACACTATGTAAACAAACCCTGCTTACCCCTCCTTGTACCAAAAACAGTAATGTGTGTTTAGAGGAAACAAAGGTAAACAAACAAGGTAAGAGTAGTGACCCATGCGTGCAATGTTATGAATTACCTGTATATAATAATCCTATTAATGTGTATAATTGTGCTAAATGTAAATGTATGTGTAATGTAAATAATAATTCTAGTGTAAATACTTGCAAAAATAACTATCCCATAGATCATAAAGTTGAAACTGAGGCTAAATTGATAGCAAAAAGTAGTACCCCTGACTATTCGAAAGATATTGAAATAAGAAACTGTGCAGAGAAAATAAAATTAGGGAATAGTAGGGAGATAAGGAAGGTTCATCACAGTCAGAATAGTAGTGACGAAGAAAATAATGTTGATAAAAGATGTAACAGAGTATGTGATGAAAGTAATAGTGATTGCCAGGTTTTTATGATGGAAGAATTACCAGGTGGTACTACTGTTAATAAAATTGCTTCGGGAAATAGTAAACATTGTGAGGAAAATTTTCAAAATTTTGAACAATGTATTTCTCAAATCAAATCAGAATTTTATAGTGTAAATAATGTAAATGCAAATATTGGGGAGCAGTTTAGTGATAATTCTGAAAATTCTGAAATGGGTAGTTATGAATTTACTGAAAATGAGGAAATGCAAGCAAATAATATTAGTGAAAATACAGGTAAACATGATGTTGAGAAAAAGGCGTGTAATATCAGTATGGCATCTTTGTGCAATAAACTTGAAATCCCAGCCCAGTCTAAAATTTTAGCTAAAGTCAGATGTACGAAGGAAAATTTCAATGACAAGGATAGTATTTTAATGTTAGAGCCCTTTGCTAAGAATTTACATGCAGGCCTCTTAATTTCTAGATCCATTTGTACCCAAGAACATGGCCTATTTCTATCCTTTGCTAACTTTTCTGATAACAATATAGTATTAAATAAGGGTACTTTAGTAGCAAAAGTTCAAAAATGTATTGATAATTCTAACGTAACCCCAGATAATTGTAATTTAACCTGTAATATCAATACTACCCCTCCAATTGCAGATTTTGACCATGCTGACCTCAGTTGGAGTTCCGAAATTAATTTAGACCACTTAGAACCCCCCTTAAAATTATAAATGCAAGAATTTTTACAAGAAAATAAAGATGTTTTTGCTGCGTCTGTCTTAGATTTACCCGGCTGTGACACCATACCCCATTCAATTAATCTAACTTCAGAAAAACCGGTTAAATGTAAAGCATATAGAGTCCCCCATAACTTACGACAGGAAATGGAAGATCAACTAAATATTTTACTACAGGCCAATATAATTTCCCCATCTATTTCAGAATTTGCTTCGCCGGTCATTCTTGTGAAAAAATCAGACGGATCGTACAGACTGGCTGTTGACTTTCGAAAATTAAATAAAAATCTAATGAAAGATGCCTACCCCATACCAAACATCACAGACTCAGTTGACGCCTTATCAGGCTCAAATTTTTTTTCCACATTAGACTTAACTAGTGGATTTTTTCAACAAACTATCCGTCCCGAGGATAAATATAAAACAGCTATTATTACTCACAAAGGGTTATTTGAGTGGAATCGAAACTGTTTCGGACTTTCGAATTCGGGAAACAGTTTTCAACGTCTTATGTCTGCAATTTTTGGTGACCTAGGAAATTTGGGAATCTTAGTATACATCGACGATATAGTAATAGCTTCTAAAGATGTCGAATCCCATATAAATAAACTTAAGCTTGTTTTTGAAAGACTTCGGCAACACAAGCTTAAACTCAAACCCAGTAAGTGTACATTTTTATCCGACAAGATCCAATACTCGGGCTTTGAAATCCAAAAAGGACGAGTGTCACCAATCAACAAAAATATTGAAGTAATAAGGAAATTCCAACCTCCTAACACCCGAAAGGCTGTCAGATCCTTCATCGGTGCACTCTCCTTCTATAGGCGATTTTTGCCAGATTTTTCTAAAAGAGCGAGAAGTCTTATCAACCTCACTAAAGATACGGGTCGGTTCACTTGGAACCAAGCAGCACAGGAGGAGTTTGAGGATTTAAAATCTGCATTAATATCCAAACCTTGTCTTGCCCTTCCTAATTTTGATAAGGAGTTTTACCTTTATATTGATGCGAGTGGCGAAGCACTCGGGGCAGTACTTTCACAACTGGATGAAAATGAGATGCTCCACCCTGTCGCATTTGCTAGCAGAAAGCTCAAAGACGCTGAGACGAGATACTCTGCCACTGAGAGAGAGTTATTGGCATTAGTATGGGCCACTGCACACTTCAAGTGCTACCTTGCCAATACTCATTTTTATATATACACTGATCATGCACCTCTTACGTACATGCTCAAAATTCAGGATCCCACATCACGTATGGCTAAGTGGATCTGTACACTTTCTGATTTTACATTTACCATCAGATATATTAAGGGAAAATGTAATAGCGTTGCAGACTTTCTTTCAAGGTTCACCACAGATAGCAAACCGGATAATGTCACCAATTGCAACTTTTCTATACAAGTAGCGAAGGAGACAACTTTTATGCCACATTCCAACCTTTTAGAAAAGATAGGTGAATTGCAGAAAACAGATAAAAAGTGCTGTGAAATTGCTCGCAAAATTAGTGAAAATCTTGAAGTTGCACCCAAGTATTTGAGATTTTTCTTTAGGGATGATCTTCTTGTATGCGAGGATACACGGGAGTCACCCCTATTGAATAATCCTATCAAACTTGTGGTGCCGAAGAAAATGGTTGAGCAAGTGTTTGCACTAACCCACGAATCCCTAGCTGCTTGTCACCAAGCTTTTCAAAAGACAATAGACCGCATTCGTGAGCACTTTTATTGGCCAGGAATGTCGGCAGATGTCAAGCACCTAGTGGAATCGTGCGTTAGCTGTCAAGAAAAAAGAGCGCACAAAGCAGATCAACTCGCCCCTCTCCAACGTGTACCCACACCTCATTTCCCTATGAATAAAGTGAACCTCGATGTTATAGGGCCTCTTCCTGTTACCTTTTCGGGTAACAAATTTATAATTACATACATTGATGCATTTTCAAAGTGGCCTGAAGCTTATGCGGTATCCTCAATCACATCTGATGTGGTAGCCGATACTCTCGCGGACTTCATTTCACGTTATGGAGCTCCATGTTATATCTCAACCGACAGAGGACCCAATTTAATTTCTGCAGCTATCGAGCATGTGTACAAAATGTTTGGAATAAAACATCCCAAAACCACGGCATATCACCCAGCCGGAAATGCTCAGATAGAACGCCAGAACAGGACTCTAAAAAACTCCCTGTGTCATATTGTGAATGAGAATCAATCAGACTGGGAGACCAAGCTTAAATTTGCACTTTTAGCCATGCGCACGGCTGTGCACTCATCTACCAAACTAACTCCAGCAGCTGTAATGTATGGTAGAAACCTTAACCTACCCTATAATTTATTTTCTCACCCCCCCAGTTTAGTTATAATGATGCCCCCTCTTTTTGTGAACTTTTGATACCAGCTCTGCAAAAGGTGTACGCTGAAGTGCACAATCATTTAATAAAAGTATCAGAGAATCAAGAAAAGTATAGAGAAAAGACAGCTGTTGACAAAAAACTAAAAGTTGGTGATCTGGTTTGGCTTTTCACTCCAGCAATTGCACCTGGAACAACAAAAAAATTAAGTAAGTTGAATAATGGCCCCTTCACTGTCTTGGAAAAATTAAATGAGGTAAATTTTAAAATCGCCCTTGTTGCAAATCCCAAAAACGTTCAAGTTGTCCATGTGGATCGCCTCTCTGCCTTTAAAAACAGACTACCGATTTGGTCCGACGACCCACAACAACAACAGAGTGTCCCAGATTCGATTGACGATCCACCTATCGATGTGCAGCAATCGATTCCCCATGCAGAGCAATTCGCTCAGCGCAGACGCCATCGCGATTGCTGTATTATACCAAGTTCTGACACTCAAGAGAGTAACCCTGGTACGATTACTCAAAATGAATTCAGCACTCACGGAAGCCAAGCAAATTCAGCTAGCGATCCAGCCGAGATTGACCCCCCTCCTCCTCACTCAAACAAAACTCTGGAGGTTGAAAATTCAGCTGATAACCATCAGCAGAAAAGTGAATCAGCGGAGGAAGCTCTATCGGAGGAAAATAATGAATCGGAAAGGGAAGTACAGGAGTGTGAAATAGCAGCAACGACCAGCGAAGCTAGCGTTGCCGAAAATTCGATTAACAAACCGAATAAGTCGAAATCATTGAATCGACCGCAGCCGACTTCGCAGGACGCTTACGGGCTACGTGAAAGACGAACTCGCCCTATTTATAAAATTTAGTTTCCTTATATTCTTTTATTTATGTGTATTTATAGTTTTATTTCGTAATATTTATATGTGTTTATGTGTTGCAATGTATTTTATAGTAATTTTATATATTTTTCATCGTATATATTAGCGTTTTCTGACCCAAACATGGTTTGTTTTGGTTCACTTAGCGAAAATCGGAAACCCGATTTCGTGTTTTTTTATACACCCTGTGTCGTGTATACATACATTTTTTAGTGGTATTTAGCTACTTGTATTAGTAAATACCCCCACACCTTTTTATGCAGTTTTTTCTCCAAATTTAAGAGGTATTCTGGGTACTTTGAAAGTGTCCGTTTTTTTCCCCCCATGTTTTTAACAGCAAGTGTTAGGCTGGGTCGGCTGGCACTTTTCATCGTATGCACGCAAGTACGATATTATAGATTCCTAATTATGTATATATTTTTTTTTTCATGTGTTTTTATACCACTTTTAGTCTAGGAATGTAGTTTGGCATATCATAGTTTTTATTTTGATACTTAGGTGTGACATACCAATTTACCCCTTTGGTTTCGTTCATGAAATTCCTTTTTGTTTTTCTTCTAGTGCAATGTCAGCAGAGTAGTATTTTATCTAATCATAGTTGGTAGTGATTTTTTTTTTGTAAATATTTTTTTTTCTTCCTGAAAATTCTACCTTTTAAAATTTGTGATTATCTTAAATTTACTTTCTGCTTCTAAATTGTGTTTTTTTTTTGTATGTTTGTCTTCAAAATTAGTAATTATATATACTCTATATACATAAGCCTTTTTATTTCTATGGGAATTATGACCTTGTTTTGTTGTGACTATGTGTTATGAGTCACATCTGTTTTTATTTGGTTTTGGGTAGGTAAATTGGGTAGTCTGATGATACTGCATCATCACTGTCTGGGTTTTCTTTGGAAAACAATGTTTCCAGTAAAAAAAAAAAAAAAAAAAAAAAAAAAAAATTCTAGGCTGGTTCAGTCTACGTGTGGGTAGCACAAGAACATAACTACTTTTCCCATGCACAGTGTTTTCTTGTTGTAACTGCATTTATATACATCTATTCTACACCCCAAACACCACTTTTACAGACTTTAACTTTATCACGGGGTTCATTTTGCATTTGTTATCCTATTTTAAACTTTGGTATATTGTTACTCGATTACTTTGATGAAATGCGTTGTGTCATAAATCCGTTACATGTGTAAATACCCAGTTGCTTATTTTTTTTTGTTATTGTATCTGCCAGTAGTACTGATATAGGTAAATGTATGTTGTAATTTGATTTTGTTTTCACATCAAACTGGCCAATTTATCATGATTTTATGCAAATGTTGTATATATTATTATGAGTAATGTATTGTTTTTCAGTTGGCAGTCTCAACACTCTTGCAATCTTTTTCCAAAATTCAAAAAAAAAAAAAAACTTGTAAATAATTTAGTTTGTTTTTTGGCAAAAATTTTGGTCGTATAGGTAGATAGGTTAACGTATTATAAGTAGAACTTGCTAGGAGTTGCAATATACAGTGACAGTAATGGCATTCGGAGCAAGCACAGGTATGTTTATAGGTGGGATTCGGTATCAGGAGTTAGAAATGGTTATGCAGCGAAGGTGTCCTATGTAGAAACAAAGTGCAGTTTTCCCCGCCTTAGAAGGCAGTACTCCTTAGGTGTCTTGTTACCCTCTTGTGGTTTTCCCAGTTCTAGTCGTCAGGTATTTCAGCAGTTACTTGGGAGTGGTTCATGGTGGGCAGCTCTTAGTGTACATTCCGGAGTGTATATCTGACAGCGGCGACTTCACTCTATAATTCATGATTGTTCTTCGGACCGATGTCTGGCCTGCTCGAACGGTTAGGTCTTATATTGTGGAATCTCCAGCGTACTGTGAACTACCTCTCAGCCAGGTAACCCTTGCAAATTTTTTTTTTTCTGTTTCGGTCTGCACGTTTCAAAAAATTAAATTTTTTTTTATCAAAAAAATTTTATTTTTTTGCGGTAAAGGGAGAGTCATGTTAGGGTAGGGTTTTTTTCACTTATTCTAAATTTTCCATATTTTCTTTATTTTTTCTATATAAGTTGTAGCCCCCCCCCTCCTTTTATAATAATCGTAATGTTTTTCATTTAATATTCTCTTTATTTTAGTCTGAAATAATGGAGTTAAAATACATTTTCTTTCTTTTAAATGTCTAAGCTAAAACAAATTCATTGTCTCTTTAACTTAAAATCATAATTTTTATATTTCCCCTGTAAGTTATAATTTCACTGGGGTGGTCCTTGTTACCATGGGAAATTTTCAAATGCTCTCGGACACTTGGGCAATAAAAATCCATTTCCCAGACAACGTATATTAGCTTGTATTGTCAGGAGTTTTATGACTCCATTTTTGCTGTTTTTTCGTAAACAACTTTAGCGGTGTTGGTCGCCTTAATCTGCTCTGTAGATCTTTCGTGGAAAAAGCAGGACTCGGGCGGCAGATAGTGGCCCGTATTATTAAAGTTTTATTATTCGTTTTTACGAGCCCAATTATTCCGTTTTATGTAAACAACAGTTCACGTGGGAGGTCGAAAGAAGGGAGCGGAAACGGAACAGCTGTACACATGCCATCACCCCTATGCGAAGTAGTTCCACCCGCAAGAGAGCGACGACCAATGGTTTTACGTAACGTAGTCGCGGGGATTGTTTTTTTTCCCTGGTATAGTTTAGCGCGGGAGATTGTAGCCTGGGAGATACGGTATATGAGTTTTTTAGGGGAAGGCTGGGGCCTTTCCTCTCCCCCCCCCTGGAGTTTTCCTGGTGGTGGCCAGAGAATTTGAGAGGCATTCGATCGAAAAATGTGTAACTGGAAGGTCCGGTAAAGAAAAAAGGTATCTGGTTCCCCGAGATATAGTCGATGAAGAAATGAAGAGAGTAAAAATATACTTTACTTATAATTGATACTCTCAGCTAAGAGGAAAACTTTGTCTCAGATATGGAGTTTGGAATCACAGATGGTTAAATATATATAAACGTCGAGCAATCGTCTTAAAAAAAAAAAAACCGGAATAGAGAGCTGGTATCGTCAGCGCTGGTTGATGACGTCCTTTTGTTATGACAGTCACTTAAGACGGTTGGGAAGGACCGGTCATTTTTCTACACCACCGAAATCCATTTTTCTACGTCGAGATTCCTGCGTTAAGATTCATCTTTAAGGAAAGAGCATATACTGCTTCCTAGATCCATATTGTGAAATGGAGGAGAAAAGGACCACCTAGATGTCCAGGGTTACCTGAAATTTCTTCAAATAATGCCCAATGTTTGTAAAGATAAAACTATCAATCCAGTAATAACATTAATGATTTGTTCCTATAGTGGATACTTCGAGTGTCGAGTCTGCCAAGGAAGTCTCGGTAACTATTTCCTTTCTACTGATAAAAATGTTATTCTTGTGTTATTTCTATGTTTCTACAATGAGAAAATCTTGATATACATACGTGACGGTGTCTTAATTAATATACTTGTTAATTAATTAATAAACTCATATTCATGCTATTGGTTAGTCTCTCATCTGTTTGACTACTTTATGGAAGTTCATTCTTTATTTTACTAAACCTTTACTTAATTTTACTGTTTGAAGTATAATGAGTTTTGTTTAATTATTTAAATAATCAGAGCAAGTAATTATTTAATATTTAATTCTTTTCTAAGATGAATTTACTGAAATTGAAATTCCAAGTAACCTTCTTTTGTTAATAAAAATTTATATAAGTAAAATTTAAATTCTTTACTTGTTTTTGAGGATGTTGTATTATTCTTATTAAAAGAATTAAATTTAATGAAGTAAATTTAAATTCTGGATCTGTTTCTAAAAATGTTTATTAATTTGGTTTTCCTTAAATATTAAATTGCCTCTTTTAAATATTGTGAAGTACTTTTTATTTTCCTCTATAAAGAAAGAGATTTAATAAATAAAATAAATTTAACCTGCTTTTAATTGAAGTAAAAGAATTGTAGATAACTGTAAAAAAAAAAAAAATTATATTAACTATGTTTAATTCTTAAAGTTTATTTGCTGCATTTAAGGTAATTAAATCACACCAACTTCTTATTAAAAGAAAATTGATCTACCTTATTTTTTTTCTTGGTATGGTACTAACCACTATACAAAATCACTCGCATGGTTCTGGCAAACTGGTACATTGATATGATCATGTTTTATAACTTTAATTAATTATCTATATCCTTATTTTAATTAACTTCTTTCCCCCTTTTTTTGTGCCTTTCAAATTCTGGAAGGATTGCAGGACCCTTTTTTATGTTTTTCTTATTCAAAAATCTGTTCTATAAGGTTTTTAATGAATTTCATTTAATTTACCATAACAATGTTCCAATTCGTCAAACCACTTGTTGGGCATGAGCGGTATGGTGATAAATGAGAATTCTGTTGATACCTTTTGGCAAATTTATTCATTTACTTAATTAATTTTTTTTTTAGTTATTCAAAATTTATTTTGGTTTGTTTTGTTTATAGCATCTCTCTGTTTTGTTTTTTAATTAGTAATTATGAAAAATTGTTTCAATTTCTGAAATCAACAAAATTCATTCTTTTGGTTATTTATCACTTTATCAAATACCCCAACAGATCGCCTTGGTTTAATCGCATGTATATTCACTTCTAAATATCACATAGTTTTAATTTTTACACTATAGAATAGAGCAAAAAATACACTTTTAAATAGAATCTTTTTGAAAACTAATTCAATTTATTGCTTTTTTGTATGTTTTTAAGTTGGTTTCAAGAATTATTTTTTTACATCTATCTCAACAATAACTGTTTGTTTTCTTCAATAATGTAAATTCATATTTTCAAAAATAAGGAGAAAGTAGCAGTACTACTATAATTTGCAATTAATTGCTCGTACTTGGCGGATGCTACTTCCTCACCTTCCACACATTAACCAAAATAAGTGCATAATTTATTTATTTTTCCCAAAATGGATGAAATTAATCTTTTGAAACTTTGTATACAGGTAGATTATAAACGAGATTAGGATACAAGCTACTCATATCATTTGAACGTGTAGTTATTTATGTTATTTTTTCTCTGTAAGTTTGAATTTCTATTATAAAACTTTACTGTCGGAAAAAAGAAAGAACGAAAAAGGAGAGAGAGAAAGATAAAGCAGCATCATTAACAATTACCTGCAAAACATAACTCCATCTCTAACATATTGGTCGAAATCGAAACAACTGTTTTCGCCTAAACAGTTCCAGATCCATAAAAGTATTTGACTTTCTTTGGTGTTATCTCTCTAGAAGAAAACAAAAACAGTTTTCAGACATAATTATACAGAATGCACTAAAAAGATGATTAAACAGTTGGAGAAAAAATGCCCAGGAGCGCCATTTCAAAACTTTCTTCGGGATAGAGGGGCAAAAAATTTTTGAGGGGGAGGGGAGAGAGGAGCAAAAATGTATTCCGACCTTGTTGTGCACAGCTTAGAAGCAATTGTAACAGTTTCATTTTCACATGTATTTTTAAAATTAACCAAAGTACTCATTATTGACAAATCTTTAAGAATGTTGCAATGGCAGCTTTAGTAAATATTATTGATAAAATTAATGTTACTATTTCTATTTTAATGAAATCTCGCAGGTTATTTTAGCTTTTGTAAAATTTAGGGGGAAATATATTGGTGATAATAATACACTCTGAAATATCAAAGGGGAATCTAGGCGGAGGGGAGTCTAGGAAGGCTAGGGGACTGTCCCCTAGCCTCCCCCAAATGGCTCCCTTGATTGCCCCCCTCAAGAAAAATCGTAATTTTAAAAATTAAGATACATCTAAAAATGCCTAAAAATCCAATTTAAGCTGTTCTGTTCCTTGCAAGCAGAATCTAGTATGGCAACTGGGTAGAATTAATTGTCCTTACCTCTGAGTAAGTAAAGCCGAAAGTAACTAATTTTTCGATTCTTGAAGAAGGGTTCCCATAGTTAACTTTACAAATCATATATTATTTGAAGTGGGGAACTTTTGCAAAAGAAACAGGCAACTTCTACGACAAAATTTATTTTCTTTGAAATTTAATCGCTGCTAGCGTTTCTCATAAAGCTGATATATTTTCTCTTGCGAGGTTTTTAGTGAGTATTTGTGGGGAGATCTTCTCCAAAAAAAAAATATAATAATAAGTGTCAATCAGAGGCGGATTACCAAATAGGCTGAGTAGGCTGAAGCCTAGGGGCCCGACAGACTAAGGGCCCGGCGCTAAGTTTGCGACCTTTTTTTTTTGTTATCAAAATATGTATGTATATATATGTATGTGTGTGTGTGTGTGTGTAAGTTTGTGTATATATATATATATATATATATATATGTTGTATATCAATGTATATACATAGAGCGGAAGGGGGGCCCCAATGTGTTAAGCCTAGGGGCCCGGTAGGTGGTTAATCCGCCACTGGTGTCAATTCTAGCAGAGGTGAATGGTTGGCAACTCTCTCCCCCCCCCCCCCCCTCTCCCCACCGCTTTTTTTTTAAATTAGCAATTTTTGGTTGCTATTTGATTGTGATATTTGAGATGGACGACTTTAGAACAAGAAGTATTCAAAACATGTCGGATGCTCGTCGTCATGGAGAGTTTCAACAGAACAGAAATTCTCGAATCTAGGAGCATAAATCTCGGAAACCTATTTTGAGGCATCAGAATAACGTTCTGAATTTGAATATAAACTATAACGAGATTCTCCTCAAGCTTTTATTGGAAAACTAGCTGAAGTACCCGGTCTTGCCGTAATTTTAAGAGTGTTTGCTTAGAGAAATCAAGTTCAAAATTAAACATATTGTATAAAAAACATAATACAATCGGGAAAAATTCTACCTTACGGCAGAATATAGATCGGCCACCCACGGCTTTTATCGTTGAGATTTTTTCAACCAAGTCTAACTCGTCAAAAAAAAAAAAAGTTTTTGTTAGCATAAGCCAGCTTTTGCACTTTAGAATTTAGTTAGCACTCTAAGATTTTTTGTGAGGCTGGCGGAATATATTAGGAACGAACACACCAAGTTTTAAAAAGATTCGGTGACTAAAAGTATTTTTAATAAATATAATAGAGAAAAGATGTGGCTCCAATGGACTGAGACGTGGCGAGGTAGATGTTGTTTACAAATGTGATGGCTTAATGTCACCCTTTAAACTATTTTTAATGGTTCAAGTCACTTTAACACTTAATAGATAACTTAAAAAAAGTAATGAAAAGTTTTATGATAGCAGCTTTTATGATGGATACAGCTAAGAGAAGTTGTTTAACAAATGATGAGTTAGCATTAATTGACGTGATCTTGGAGAACGGTGGGGGGGGGGGGAGGGGCTATACAAAACACAAGTTCTTTACGCGACCTTTTAAAGGAATCCTCACTTGAAATTGAGAGATGGGACTTTAAAAGGGATGCCCCTTTTGAGCCCCTCTGACGGACCCCCCTCGAGAGAGACGTGAAAACCGAGGGCGCTAAAAGAAGCGGGGAAAAAATACCTTTAGACGATTTATAGCTGATTTTAGTGAAATTTTGGAGATGTCCGAGTAGGAATAGAGATAAATGGGAAAAACTAAAATAGTTATGATAAATTGAAAAATTAAATAAGAAGAGTTCTCCTGATGGGAGGGGGGGGGGGGAGTAGGACCAAACAAAAGTGCTTGACGAGATCAAACTTTTGATATGTTATATGATGGGGTTTGAACACCTTGAATGTAACTCCGTTCCTATGGGAGATAGGGCCTCGGGACCCTCTTAGAAATGTAGGCCTCGACGAGTTTAACTTCGTTGGATCCTTTAGATCAGGCAAAGGCCCTCTGTGGGGCTTAAAGGGGCCGAGAAAGATGGGAAAAACTAAAATTGAAAAAGAGTTGAAACAGAGAAAAAGGCTTCTTAAGGGAGGGGGAGTGAGAAGGGGGAGAGTAGGACCAGACCATAGTGCTTGACGAGATCTATCTATTGACATGTTACATGAAGGGGTTTGTGCACCAAAAAGGTATCCCCCCGGGGGTTTGGGGGTTAACTTCGTTCCTATGGAAGATAGGGCTACGGGACCCCCTTAGAAATGTCCGCCACGACGAGTTTAACTTCGTTGAATCCTTTAAATGGGGTCTGAACCCGCTGTAGGGCAATTAGGGACTGAGAAAGGAAATACAAGCGGAAGTATCGGCATAATAAAGAGAGATAATTTAATTTTTAATATCGTCAGTAACAACCATTTGTATAGCTATGTGTAAAGGGTGTCGATAAGCTAACCAAATTAACTAGCTGTTTAACCCGTTCTTAACTTAGCATAAAAACGCAATGACAACAAACAATTTTAAAATATCTAAATAACAAATAAGAATTCCTCTGTTAAAGTGTTCAGTTGTTCAATAACTAATCAATTTAGAAAAATATTTTTCTACTAATGTGCCATTTTTTTAATGAAATTTAATTTATCATGGTGCTATGGCAGTAGCGAGCGTTCGCACGTCTGGATTAGAACCTATAAAAAATAATCTTTTTAGCATAGACTATCCCCCAATCAAAGCCGTCACATGACACAAGTGACGTGCAGAAAAAGCCGCGATCGGCTGTGTTTGGGTGTGCGTAGATTTTATTTTGGGAATTGAGAACAGTTGGCTTTTCTCCAATACAACAATTCAAGCAGTCTTCTTTCTTGAGTTGTCAGAGCGCTAAGCTGACGGTCTCTCCAATAAGTAAACAAAACTTCCAGAAAGATTAATTTTTTTCTTTTGTCTTGCGAACAGCTGATAAAGACATATTGAGTTTCTGTTTTTATTTCCTGTCTAATATAACGCAAAATATTACAATAAAGACGGCTACTTTATTCGCAAGCTTTGTTTGTGTTATGTAAGATAGCAAAGATGAACAGAGTAAACAAAAAAAATTAAAAAAAGGCAACCAAAACAAAAACATGTTAGGAAATCCCCGAGGTTGGATACGAAGTGTGCTTAGAGCTTAGAAGTTTCAAATATTACTTACATGTAAAAAAACAAAACAAAACACGGAAGCCATATCTTCTAAATAATTGCCAACCTTCCGGGTTATTTTTTTTTTCGAATCAAATGCGCATAATTTGAACCACAAAAAATGTTTAATGAAATGTTTCTTGTACCTATGTAATTATTAAATAACAGTTTTTAAATTTCGGGTTTTATTGAATTAAAAAGAATAACGAAAGGTTGTCCGCGGAAGGGAAAAGGAAAACAGAAGGTTGGATAATAACAATTGATTATGAAACGATAACCATAATTATATTTTTACCTAACAGCTTCTATTTAAACATTTCGGAATTAAAATAAATAATCTTTAATATTTTACAAACGAAACAAAGTTTTCAGTATTTCTTTTCACTATTAAATGGTTCACAAACAATTTTTGTGTGAAATTCATTACGTGAATGGATGTTTGAAAAAAGGACTTACGGTACAAATTTCGGTAAGTTGGTTTTTTTTTTTTTTTTTTGGGAAAAGGGCCTATGTGGAATGATTGATGATTACACAATGTTAAAAATTGCAATTTCATGATATACAAGTTTGTTTATTTAAAAAATAAATAAATAAATAAATAAAAAAAATAAACGGTATTTACGTATTATCATGGCCAGACAGATGCAACTGTCCCAAGCATGGCCCAATTATACTAATTACAGTAATCCTTATTTTTTGACAACTATACAGTTTATTTATTTATTATAGTTTATGGTTTATTTTTTTTATTATAATTTATAATTTATAGTTTATTTTTTATTGTAGTTTATAGTTTTTTAAAATTATTTATTTATTATTGTTCATTTATTATATTACATTATATTTATTTATTTAATATTATTTACCATTTTTAACAATGTTATGTATTTAATAATGTGAAAGTACTGTTTTAAACATGATTGGCAATTGACAACCATTTTTGGCGATCTATATCCTGGCCTGGATAATACGTAAGTATATAAACTAAAAATATTATTATTATTTTCATTACCCACCAAACTGGTTTTTTATTACTCGCCAATGCCCAGCATGAAGCTGAAAGTGGAGGATAATTAAAATTGGAAGAAGGGCCTACATTGCACTAGGTGTTTAGGACATCGCTAATGAATGACATTAATAGTTTTTTCCCCATATCTGTAAAATTTTTAATTTGTAACATAGGCCCTTCTTCCAGACACCCATTCAATTGTTGTATTCTAGAAGGTGCCATAACTAAGCTTTTTGTTGTCCCGGACAAGACTGGAGTTTTGCGCCTATACAGGGTGTAACTGAATTGAAGGTCAGAAATGTAAGGGGTGATAATATATGTCAAGAGAAGCAAATTTTGTTTGGGAAACCAGGGTCGGAATCCATTTATTAAATCAATAATACAGGGTGTCTCACACCAAGCACAATTCACATTTTCGTTTATAACTGGAACAATAATGAAAATATTTTAGCGAAATTTTCAAAACAATAACTTTGTCTTCAGTGAAATGACGTGCCATCAAGGAAATTGTTGGAATTTCACTGTAATTCGATCAGTGACAGCGCATGCATTGTCATCTACGTTCAGAGTTTTGAAGCTTCTATCTCAGTGTTACTTGGAAATGGGGGATTGCCGTTTCTATTACTTTATGTGTTTTTATCATATTTCATAGAAAGCAAAGTAACTATGTTGACGATATCGCTAAAATATTTTCATTATTGTTACAGTTATGAACGGAAATGTGGATTGGACTTTGTGTGAGAGACCCTGTATTATTGATTTAATAAGTGAACTGCGAACCTGGTTTCCTATACCAAATTTGCTTGTCTTGACATGCATTACCACCCCTTACATTTCTCACAATCGATTCAGTTACAGTATAACACAGTATAACATCGATTCAGTTACAGTATAACACAGTAAAGTAAAACTTCAGAAAACGGAACATATTTCATTTTCAAACGGATTTTCTGTTTAAAATATTTCCCATTTTCCTTTATTCTCCTGTTTTAAACGGATATATTTCACGCTGTCGACATAACAAATACCATACAATAATACTTGCTAAGACGGAAACCTCTCTAAAATTAGTCTTGGAAATTTTCGTCTAAAGCGGAATTTTCTTTTCGATGCTTAGCGATTCTCTTCATCCCTATTCCCTTATTTTTAAATACATTTAGATATGCATGCGCATTTGAAAGGAATCTTTCGCGTGTGATAAATTATCTAATTCTTTTTCTTAATGGACTTTATAAAACATAAAATTTTAAACCCACAAACTTACCATTATTGAAATAAATTTGTATTTTGATAGTCCAAAAGGAAATTAAAAAATAAAATATGTAAAATGTAAATTTACAAATAAATAAATAAAGTAAATAAAATAAATAAAAACTCATTGAAAAATGAAAACAAAAATTCGTCCCGCGGAGCCAAAAATTTTGATTTTTTTTTTTTTTTTTTTTTTTATAGGGTACAAATTTTACATTTTCTACTGTATCTTGCTATTCTTTTTTTTCTGCTATTTACATTCTTCTAAACTCCGTTCTTTGTGAATTCTAAAAAACTATAAGTAAGAATCTTATAATTTTTAAAGACTCAACTCGCCCTATATTTTGGAGTGAAATTTTTATGACAAATTATTGATTAAGAGATGTTTTTTAAGCAAGTCTAAGTACAATTTTTAATTAAGTAAAAATGCAACAAGCAATAACATTGAGGTTTTTGGTTTCATTTGGTAAAATTAAGTTATAATTAGCAGAGTGTTATGTCAGTATTTGAATAAAGATGTGGAATTTTACCGAATTTCCATTACCATAGAGATAATATGTTTTGAAATATAATATGGCTTAAGTTTCAGTAATAAATATTCATTGACTAGCATGCATTTTAAATCATTACAAAGGATAACAATGTTTATAGGGGCTACTTAGACGAGTAAACATGATCTGTAGAGCATAGATGTCCCTCCCGGTCCATTTATTAAGGTCTTTAAATAAAGAAATACAAACCTCATCCGGAGCTGAACCCGCCGGATGACGTGACAGGGTGTGGTGTGGAAAGAGACATAATATGGACAAGATTCCTAAAGTTACATATCAGGCTCGAGTTCACTGTCGGAGACATACCTCCCACGTAACACTGGGCAGTGAAGATGTTGCTTGATGTGTGATTATTCCTTGTAACAAGGAGTCGAATCCGTAGCTCTGGAGCGGGTACATTATAGAGATACATTAGGAACATAAAGATATTTTAAAGTTTGTTAAGGAGGACTGGGTGGGAGAGGATATTATCCAGCAATCCAGGTAAGCACTAGGGGGGGGGAGGGGAGACTGATATGGCAGCGCGCTGTTAGGGGGGCAATAATAATAAAAGTGTGAGGTACTGCGTGCCACACTCACAGGAGAGGTTGCGGGCTCTTTTAAATTTGTGCAGGTATATCTGTCCCGAATGGGCCGCATCCCGTTAAGAAGGTGGTGGTTGAATTGTTACTAAGTTCAAAGTGCGTTCTTTCAGGGTTGTTTAATTCGCACAAATTTACTGTGATAAATAAGCGCATATCCACCTCGATCACCGCCCATGTACCCTGACTAGTGAAGACTGCCACGAAGGTACCCCGACTACGGTAGATACTTTAGAAAATAAATGTTTAAAAATGATATATTCGTCAAGTAAAAGACATCAAAGAGCGCGTTCGGAAGAGCTGTAGCGTTTTATATATCGCCGACCGAAGTAGCTTCGAGCTTACTCATTTCTTGGGATTGAACATGAACAGTGTTGTATTTGGTGTGTTTATACGGGCTTGGACTGGCCCGCCGGCCAGTCGGCCAAAGGGCCAGTGCACCTACGGTAGTTTCGTGCTCCTAAGCCAATCAGATTCTTTTTGAAAACGAACTTGAGAAAAGACAGAAATAAGCAATGACAGTCAAAGAAGTTTTGTGTTAATATTTTTGTTGATTGAAAAATGGATCTTGCTTTTCGATGAAAAGGAAACGCTGTCTACAAGTCTACAAGCTACAACCTTGATGACTCTTCTCTCAATTATGTAAATTTAAATATTTCTTTTGTTCTCGATTTTTCCAAATCATGTAAAGAGTGTAACTGAGGAAATAAATTTACTCAATTATTTTAGTTATTTTAGAATACTAAATCAACTCTATTTTTTTTTGTACTTTTTCTGCAGAAATCTTGTATAGTGATACTTGTATAGTAATGCTTGTCAATTCATGCTTTGTATCAATTCAGAATATTAAGAATAATAATTTACCTTAAGGAAACACAATACCTCTCCCCGTCAAAACTCTTTTTATACCCCTATAATGTGGGGTATTTTTGTTTAAAAAAAAAAAAAAAAAAAAAAAAAAAAAACTGTAGGACTTTTCTTTTTAAACTATTTATTTCTAAGCAGAAAATTCATTTTCATTCTAGATCTAGATGTTTATTGAATGAACTTTCCAAATTGAATTTTGTGTATTTGTGTTGACACAGACAGCATTTAAAGATGCTATTTTACTTTCAGAAAAGAGAAAAAAAAACTTTATTAAATAAAAAGTATTTACTTGTCAGATGTTAACAGAAGTCGTATCTATCATGTTTATAACTAATTTTATAAATAAATCTTATTAAGTAGAAACTTGTATTTGTATTTTTTTTTAAGAGATTGGAACTCTTAGCACTCATAATCTTCCATCTTAATAGTCATAAAAGTAAAATTTATTTGCATAATAGTTTTAGAGATATTTGCTGAAATACAAACAGTCAATGCTGATATCTTTTTTTTTTAATTTAAGAAACCAAATTTTAAACAATTTTAATTAGCAATTGTAAAAGCATACTATTTTTTTCCCTAAATTATAATAATTCTAAAATTTTTGCGAGCAGCCAGTTGAACTTTCTAATTAGAATATGGTCAATTATTAGTTCGTGTGAAGTACGTACGGTAGACCAACCGTTGGTCATTTCAGAATTCAGACGTTCAGTCCAACGATCATCCAACTTTTGGTTCAGCCGCAATTTTGGCTCAACCAGCAGCCAACTGTTAAGCCTACGTAGCCAGACAGCCAAACTCAACCACTGGCTAACAAAGCTAAAAAACAGTTCCAATGATATCCAACAATTTTGTGTTGCTTAAGAATCTGTTCATAAATGAAAAGAGAAAAAGAGAAAATAAAAGAAAAGAGTTGTATAAAAAAGGGAAGATTTAAACAAGTCGAATTTCACAGCAAGATGACGATTTCGTCATGTTTGAAATTTAGACAAATTTCTAAAGGATTTAAATTAGTAAGGAAACATTTTCTACGTTAATGGGCATAACCATGGATGTATCACGTTATGACCGACGTGTTAATGGTCTTGCTTATTATGTGTTGTAATGATCTTGTTTATTATGTGATAATGTTCTTTTTATTGTGTTAATGTTCTTGTTAAGGTACATATTTTGGAAAATAAGTAAAATAATCTTTCTCCTACCATGAGTCTCCTATCCAGATTTAGAGATATAATACAAACCCATCTTTATAATTGATGAATGCTACGTACATGTAGTAACCTTGTAATCTCAGACAATACAAACGCAAATAAAATTACCTGAGTTTGTTAAAATATTTCGCCATCTGAATATCTAAGGTCTGTACCCTTTTCTCTGCCACTGTCTGACCCTATTTTTATGTAACGGATTAGAGCTAAAAATCTGCACAAAATTACGAGCATAATAGCAACAAACAACAACATACTGAAATTAAACATGGGTGGTTCTTAGGTAGATTTCGTAAGAAATACTACCTATTTTAAAATACGTAAACGATCTATATTAATGATACTTTGCAAATGTTTCTTTGTCAGTAACAGCCCGCAATGATGTTGCCACGGATGCAAAATCATTTTGGACACTTTTTTCTTTTTTTTTCAAATATTTGAGTATCTTTTTTTTTTTTTCAAATATTTTTATAGTTCCAATTATTTTCCATATTTTTATAGTCTTTTTCACGTAACGTTCTAAAAAAAATCCTGGTTTAGCCACACATCGAGGCATTTTTTCCCCCTAAAAGATTGTCTTTAGGAACAAATAGTGTATTTTGCGAATTAAGATAGTTTTGTGTATTTTATTGGCATAATAAGACAAAGATTAATCAGGCCATTTTTTTTTCAGAATGGCATTTTCCCATAAAATGAACTAAAATCTTTTTAAGGCATTGCTTCTTTTAGACTTTTATTTGATTAAATGCCAAACAACTAAAGGCTTTAAATAAGATTCGGAAATCTCCTTGTCAGAGAAAATTAAACAAAGTACCGTTTTTCTTTCAAATTTATTCTTAAGCTTATATTTTATATTAGAGAAAGTATTTTATTTGTCTATAGAATAATAAATAGATAGATAACTTACAAACTTTTAGGATTTAGAAAGGTAAAATAACTTTCATCCCCTAACACGAATGATTTTTGCCTAAAATTTCTTACCATCCAACGGAAAGCCTATTTAATGGATTGAAATCTAGAAAAACAGAATATTTTCAATATAAAAATAGACGTTTGTGTCCTTATATTTTACTTTGCAGCCACAACTACCCAGCGCAGACCACTGGTGTTTGTGTGTGGTGCCTCGAGTCTCCCATCGTGCACTATGGTGGCTGCATGTTGGTAGCTGTGGAGGTGTATGGTGGTTGAAAGTGGTCGACCTAGGGCATTTTCAATATAAAAATAGACGAGTGTGTCACTATATTTCACTTTGCAGCCACAACTACGAGGGTCGATCCAGAAATAAGGTTCCCAAAGAGCTCCAGCCGCACAGGAAGGTGCGTGGCGAAATACGGCAACAGCGCTGTGCGCGGCTGTTTCCACACTCACGATTCCCACGGCCGCGCTTCGCTGCGCCACTCATTCTTGGCTCAGCAACCGTCCGAGATGGTGGTTCCCATTGCTGATCCCGCCAAGTGCGAGATTCAATCCATAATTCGATTTTTGCCCGCCAAAGGAACTCCACCCGTCCAGAACCGCCAGCGAGGACGACTGACAACCGGTGTAATGTTGCTTCACGACAACGCTCGACCTTACGTCTCTCGTCAAACCCAGGACCTTTTGACACAATTTGGGTGGACTGTCATGCTCCATCCACCTTACAGTCTGGACCTCGCACCTAGTGATTATCACTTGTTCCCCAAGTTAAAGGAACACTTGGGTGGCCAACGCTTCCGGAGCGACGATGACGTCAAAGGAGAGGTGAAACGCTTCCTCAACGGGTTGGCGCGGGAGTTCTACGACATTGGGATACAGAAATTGGAGCACCGTGTACAAAGATGCGCATAAAAAGGATGGCGATTATGTAGCGAAATAGAGCAATCATTCTTCTTTCAGACGATGCAAATTTCTATGAGAATAACAAATGTTGTCTATTTGTAAATTTGATGGGAACCTTATTTCTGGATCGACCCTCGTACCTAGCGCGAACCACTGGTGTTTGTGTACGGTAGTTGCCTCAAGTCTCCCATCGTGCACCATGGTGGCTGCAAGTGGATAGCTGTGGGGGTTTGAGGGAGATATGATGGTTGAAAGTAGTCGACTTAGGCCATTTTCATATTTCGACCAAAGTGTTCTAAAAAATGTTTGGCATCTTCTAGAATGTACTAAAATGCTCTTGAATGTACTAGAATTTTCTAAAATGTACTAAAATGTTCTTTATATTTTATACATACATATATATATATTTTAAATATATATAAACATAAAAATATATATTTTTTATTAGGTTTAGACATGGACCGGAAGGATCGAGAACGCTCTGGAATGTTCGAGGACCATTCTGTGGGGGTGTGGGAGATATAGTGGCTGAAAGTGGTCGACCTAGGGCATTTTCATATTTCGACAAGTGTTCTAAAAAATAAAAGAAAAAGCAAAAAAAGAACAAATGTCTTTAAATGTACATCTTCTATATTAAATATAGAAAAAACTGCACAAATGTACAAAAAAAAAAAAGGAAAAAAAAAAAGGAAAAGAAAAAGAAAAAGAAAAGAAAAGAAAGAAAGAAAAAAACAGCGAAGCGGGTTGTTCTCAGTTAAATGCTTATAATTAAAGATTAATTAATTAACGAAAATAAAAAAAAATAGTTAAAAGAAAATCGCAATTTTAAAATTATATAAAGAAAAAGTAGATTTTTTTACAAATACTATTTTAAAATTTATTAAAACAAAATAATTTTCATTTCAGCAATATGCACGTTTTTAAAATTTCGTTAAAGAAAAGTACAATATCACAATTTTTTTAAATTATTTTTTAAAAGAAGAAAAAATAGCGTGGAAATAGGGAATTTCAGGCCGAGCCCGTGCAGATCTGTACATACAAATAATGGTGAATAGAGGCTGAAATGATTTAAATCAGGGTTGCAGTAGGCAGCTGACCGGGTACCTGCCCAGCTACCCGACCGGGCTGGGTTTTTACAACCCTGGTTTAAATATTGTTAAAAAATAATGTAAACATAAAAAAATATTTTGGATGGTTTAAAAATGGTTAAAAAACAACATAAACACAAAAAATATTTTCTTTAATTAATCCAAAAACTTTATTTTTAAGAGCACCTTATTACGTTTTTAGAGATCTAATCTACTGAAAGTTTTAAGATATCTGATATCCTTTATAATACGTCCACGAATTTCGTCAAAATGCTTAAAATTTTGTCATTTGTTTGTTACTCTTAACCGATTGTTTTAAGGTTGTACTTTCATAACGAAAATATGGACCAAATTTTGTAGCAAAAATATCAATGCAGTTAAATAAAAATATCAATAGGGTTTAAGGAGCAAAATTATCGATAGCAGTTAATGGGGAAAACTGAGTTTTAAACATTGAAATGTATCAAAAATTTTGAAAACATTTGTTTTCAAAATTTTTTATAACTTTACTTAGATTTATAAGTCCCTGAGAGGTTCTGCTCTCAAAGCTGGTAGACGGGAGGTGCTGCGTTCAACCCCCTGTCGCACTCGCCGACCGAACCGTTCGGAGTTATTTATGGTTTTCTTCGAACCTTGTCGTAAATACGGGTTAGGATTCCTTACAAAGACTCCCACGGAGGGCACTCTCCCGCTGGCATCCCTAGCGCAGATAATCGGCCGTAACAAATAACCAACCAACCAACCAACTTAGATTTATAACGCAACCAAAAAGATTTTACTATATCCTTCTAAATAAATAAATAAATAAATAAAATGTCCTGTTACCTTAATTTATAATCACTACAGCATAAATTTTGCAAACAACTGTTTTACGAGCTACAACTTAAATTTTAGTATCAGACTTAACAAAATTTATTACTCGTGTGGTTATAAGTCATGAACAATGCCATTCCCTTTTCAGTTCGAAATGTTCTCTATAAAAATGCAAGAAGGCAGAAATCTTCCCTAGAAGAACATAAAACGCAATTCGTGGGAAATTCTATCTTAGCATCCCTAATCGACTTGAAAATGCATTTCAATTATTTTAAAATATTCCCAGAGGGATAAAATTTATCTAATTAAGCTTATCTTGAAATATAATACGTAAAACAAAATTAGAAAATTTCTTTTCCTTGTGAAAAAGAGAAATGTCATAATGTATATAGGGTCCAATCCGAAACACCAATATATCGATGAAATTAGACAACAGACTTTCTTAAGAATACATGCACAGGTATTATCAAACTGTTTAATTTCTGCGAGAACAATTTATAAAATTAGGAAAGTTCTGCTCCCCATCCCCCCCCCCCCGAATCCTCCTTTGTCTCATAATTTTATAATCGCAATTCTACAATTTTCAATATCTTAAATCTGATAAATAAATTATTGGTTTTTTGATAAAGGAATTAACAATTACTTCAATCGATAGATTATTCTCATAAATATTTTATAAATTAGTGATAATTGTTCAATTTGTTTGAAAATGTCTACTTGAGTATTTTGGATTCCTACGCCACTGCCTTAATCCATTTATAATCGTTAAAATGTATATTTTATTATCAACTATTTTATTAACTACAACTTAATATTTCGATATCAGAAATAGCTAAATTTATTACAGTACCTCATGTGGCAATAAGTCGTGAACAACAGGTTTCTCTTCTTCTGGCATTTCCTTTTTAGCTAGAAATATTATTTATACAAATGCAAGAAGGCAGAATTCTTCACGAGAAGAACATAAAACGCAGTTCGGGAGAAATTTCTATCTCAGCATCACTAACCGACTTGGATATATGAAGTTTCTCTGCTCAGACTGATTCGGGAGACGTCGGAGCTCGAGATAGGGACTGCCTCCAAACAGAAATAGAATACGTGAGTGCTTGCCAGATAAAAGTCTGTGAGAATAATTTGTAAACAAATTTGAATAACTCTGTGATTCGAAAGGGGGCTTATGAAAATATGACTAAATATTCTGAAATGAAAAAAAAAGTTTTATTTATTTAAAATGCACATCAGAAAATTTATTAAGTACAATTTATTTATATTAAATACATGTCGCGTATTATTTTGGCGGTTTCTCTGTATTTTGTAAAACTAGATTCCATGTAAGCAGCAGCTATTGCTATTGCTGCTGTGATGTCCAAAGCTATGCCGCAGGCTGAAGGTTCTCTTGCCGCCTTTTCGAATGCATCCTGCTGCAAAAACAATCCATTTTAAAAGATATTTTGCTTTAAAATAATTTATGTTTATATACTTTTTTATACTGCTTTATTACAGATGGCATTACAATTTTTGATTCCTCTTTTCCTGCAATGTTTTCCTGTAAAGGTTTTTGAAACATAGCTTTATAATATGTGATGGATAATAATGTATAATATGGCAAGGTAAAATATCCCACCGTTCATGGACAAAAAGTACTTTAATTCGTTTACGCAGCCTTGTATATGATCTATAGATTTGCATAGATTCTACATAGTATGCTAAAAGTCAGTTTAGGAAGAAACCGCATAACACAGTGGAAAATTCACACTCAGCAATTTCTACCAATTGACTGAAATGTACTTGAAATATTTTGCACAGCCCTGTAGATTATTTACAGATTTTTATATACGCCACATATTAATCTAAAATTTAATTCAGGCAAAAACACACTTTAAACTATTGAAATCAGACTTCCAGAAATTACCATCCATAGATGGTAATGTATCCAGTTCTTTGCGTAAACCTATATATAAATATATTTATATTCTACAAAAGTCTCTTAGTGTACTAAATATAGTTCAGCTTGAAAATGCATAACTCAATTAAAATCCACGTTTATGCGATTCACGTTCATACTTAGTAATGCTTACAAATTCTCTTGTGTAGCCTGTATATGATCTGTAGAATTTATACACATAACATACTATGCAAAAATTTTGTTAAATTTAGAAACGTATAAAATAACTGAAAACGCACCTCTATAAATTATTACTAACAGAAATGATTATATCCAAAATTCTTTGTGTGTCCTTGTAATTGAAAGAAAAATGCCATGCATATCATAATCTACAGCAAGTACCTTGTAGTAAACCCCAGTGATGTATATCAGTTACATTATTCTTGAAATAGTATAACATCAATAAAATACGCTGCAAACAGTTATTCCCCCATAGACGATTACATAACCGATTTGTTTTGTATAACCCTGTAAATGAACAAAAATGCTTTGCACTCCATATTTTAAAGAAAGCATGTTTTAGTTCACCTCGGAAATTCGTATCAATTTAATTATGTTTGTAATAGTGTAATATCATTAAAATATACCGCAAGCGATTTACTCCATAGATATAGACTATAGTTGTAACGAAATTCTTTTGAGTATACCTGTAAACGAACTAACTATATACTGTTTACTATGTCATGTTAGTAGGACTGAATATTGTTTATTTCACAGGTGGGGGAGGGGACACAACTCCCTTGATATAAACAGTATTTGATATAATAAAAGAATTCAAGGAAAGAAAAATTTTGGAGTATTATTGCATGTAAATAAATATGATGGTATTTCCCATTGCACTTTTTATAAGAATTAACCTGCTAACCGGAGAATAAACTTTTGTTCAACTGATATGCCTGATTACCAAGCGTTTTAAATAAGACAAAAATTTCTATTAAAATTTTACTGGTGGAAGTAATGCTTTCAAAATATTACGGTAGTAAGTAGTGTATGACGAAATATTTCATACATGTCATACCCAGTTAACAGGTTAAATCTTCTGAAAATACTCGAAATCTTGCTTACAGTGATACTAATCTGCTGAGCCCGATTAATCCTTGAAGCTAGGGGAAGCACAGTAACATTTTGAGGCCCTGTTTATTCGGGGAAAGTTTTCTGTATTCTACCCCTATATACATGGAAACTCATAAATGGAACAAATATCACTCCCGGGAATGGCTTAGCCTAGTTCACAAATCTCATGAAACAACTTTTTGTATATTTCCAGTACATACAAAGATAAGAGTATAAAGGTAAGTATATACAGTTGTATGTTCCGTTACCCCAATTGTTTCTATACGGGACATCAAGATGTCATATGATTTGTTACAGCTTATTGATTACATTCTAGATTATCTCGTTAGATAAGTTTCCTGAAGTAGTGTGGAAATTAAGTAAATTTCTCACTCCAAAAAAATTTATGCAATGTAAAAAAATAAAAATGAGAAATACAGATATTTTGGGGATCCTCTGAAATTTTTAGAGGGGAAGCTCGTGATTCATGTGTATTTTGGATAATCAAGGCCCACTAATGTGAAAGAAGTACGTGCGAGAGAAAAGGGGTGCTAGTCATATCATTCACCAAGGATGAACTATGTTTGTGAATAAAGTAAGATTCGTAAAAGTCGAGATCTATAACTGAATTACATTTTTGAATAATGTTACCTTCTGAATAATTAAACCTGTGGTTGAAATCCCAGCAATGTTTAGCTATTGTAGATTTCTCACACTCCTTCTTTTTAACATAATTTTGGTTTTCTTTCAGCCTAATTCTAAGAGCACGCCTCGTCTGCCCAATGTAAGAGAGGCTGCATTCACAAAAAAATCTGTAAATGCCCCAGGTATTATGTTCTTCAATTGGATCTTTAAGGCTGGAGAAATAAACTTTATTGGTTGGAGTCAAAACAACTTTGAAACTAAACCTATTTAGAATACGAGAAATTTGTGTACTTATTTTATGAAAATAAGGTAAAGACAATAACATTTTTTAATTCTTTATTAGCTGGAACAGAATCAGTGTTTGTCGGAGGTTTAGATAAAATACGGTTAATTATATTCAAGTTAAATCCACGATCGATAGCGACTGCTTTAATATAGCTAATTTCATTATTAAACAACTCGGAATTTGAACAAATTTTACGTGCATGGAAAACAAGTGTATTGAAAGCTGCTAATTTTTGATGTGGGGGATGATTGGATCTATAATGAGGGGGTAAACTTACTGCAAAAGGTTTACGGTAAATTGTTGTCAAAAATTCACAATCATTACGAATTACTAGGACATCTAGAAAAGCTAGATGTTGTTGAGCTTCAACTTCGAAAGTAAACTGGATACATGGATCAATTGAATTAAATATATAAAGTACAAGCATTAATATTGTATTTAGATAAATCAAGTAAAGCAAAGGAATCATCTACGTAACGTGTATAAAATGGGAATTGAATTAATTTAAATAATTTAATGTCAAAATAATGCATATATAAATCACTTAAGACTGGGCTTAAAGGGTTACCCATAGCTAAACCTTCCGACATTTTATAAAACTTTCCCTGAAAACAAAAGTATTTTGCGAAAAACAAATGCTGGTTAAAGCAATCAAGTTATCAATTTCATATTGAAAAAAGTGAAACTCATTTAATCTATTTCTTAGACAATCAAAGCACCTTGTACTGGATCATTTGTAAACGTTTAGCCCCCCCGTTTGGGAACGGGGGGCTAACTACCCCTTAATTTGGATAAATGGGTTTTTCATGCAGAAATATCCGATTTTATTAAAATTTTGTGTATAGGTTCATTGGGATGAGGCGCTTTCCTAATTAGTTTTGGGGGTTCATTGATTAAGTATAAAGAGGGTAACAGGGTCTAATCCCCCTTAATTTAGATGAATGGGTTTTTCATGCAGAATTATCCAATTTGCTTCAAATTTTGTAGATAGGTTCATTATGATAAGGCGCTTTCCTGATTAGTTTTGGGAGTTCATTGATCAAGTATGAAGGTGGTAACGGGCTCTAACCCCCCTTAATTTAGATAAATGGGTTTTTCATGCAGAATTATCCTATTTGCTTCAAATTTTGTATATATGTTCATTGTAATAAGGCGCTTCCCTGATTAGTTTTGGGGGTTCATTAGTTAATTATAAGGGGTACGGAGGTTGATCCCCTGTTAATATATTGTCAATTTCTTTATTTTTCGAAGGTTTATTTCAAATTCTTTGAAATAAGAGTATATTACACAATTAGAGTGAATAGCCTGTGAGCTCAATGCCCTCAGTTTAACTGGACAGTTTTCTCTTTATTTATTAGCTCACAAGCGATCAAAGCCTGAGAGAGCTAATGTGCCCACAGGTTCTGTATGTACGTAAGTATGTATGTACGTAACGCGATAACTCTTGATAGAAATATCCGATTTGCTCCAAATTTAGGTTTATTCTGATAAGGCGCTTTCCTGATTAGTTTTGGGAGTTCCTTGTGGTTAAGTATAAAGGGGGAGGGAACGGGGAATAATCCCTCCCCCTTAATTTATATAAATGATTTTTCATGCAGAATTATTCGATTTGCTGCAAATTTGGTATATCTGTTTATTCTGATAATGCCCTTCCCTGATTAGATTTGGAGGTTCATTGGTTAAGTGTAAATGGTGGGAATAAGGGAGATAATCCCCCCCCCCCCCTCCTTAATTTAGCTAAATGGGAATTTCATGCAGAATTATTCTTTGAAATAAGAGTATAATATACGCAATCAGTGTGAATAGCCCCGTAAGGTCAATGCCATCAGTTTAACAGGTAATTTTTCTTTTCTTATTTTTTTTATAAAAACAAGTTTTAAAAATAATTTGAATGTTCATAATATTAATTAATTAATATAAGAATAGTTTTCCCCTGTACATACACAGTGGCAAAAAACAGTTGATACTGAAAAATAAATAAGTAGATAACATTTTCTGTCATTCATATCAAAGTTCTATTTATAGTAACAGGCTAACTATTTTATTATAAAATTATATTCCTCTGTTTTCTTCACAAAATATTTCATTCTGTTTATTTATCTATACTAATATTATAAAGGAGTAAAGATTGTTTTTTTGTTTGTTTGTTTGTTTGTAGGGGGTAATCTCCGGAACTACCTAACCGATTTCAAAAGTGATGGTGACAAATTGATGGTGACAACCCTTGCACCAACATAGGCTATATTTTATGTCGGTGCCACTAACCCCAGGGGGGTGCAGGAGCGAAAAACGTTCTAAAATTGCGATTTTTTGTATACTGAAGGAACTAGAAACATGAAATTTGGCATGGTAGTTACTTATAAGATGTAAATGCTCTCTAAGAACAAATTCTAATAAAATTCGAAATTTAAAAGGGTGAGATGAGCGAAAAGCGTTCTAAAAACATTCTAAATTACAATTTATATGGAATATCTGGAACTACAGAACCGTTTTCAAAAGTGATGGTGGAAAATTGATGGTGACAGTCCCTGCTCCAACATAGACTGTATTTTATGTCGGTGCCACTACCCCCAAGGGGGTGCAGGAGCGAAAAACGTTCTAAAATTTCGATTTTTTTTTTACACTAAAAGTGTTAGAAACATGAAATTTAGCATGGTAGTGACTTATAAGATGTAAATGCTCTCTAAGAACAAATTCTACAAAAATTCGAAATTTAAAAGGGTGAGATGAGTGAAAAGCGTTCAAAAAACATTCTAAATTACAATTTCTATGGAATTTCTGGAACTACAGAACAATTTTTCAAAAGTAATGCTGGCAAATTGATTGTAACAGCCTCTGCTGTAACATAGGCTATATTTTATGTCGGTGCCACAACCACAGGGGTGCAAAAGCGAAAAACTTTCTAAAATTTTGATTTTTTTTATACTGAAGGAGCTAGAAACATGAAATTTGGCATGGTAGTTACTTATAAGATGTAAATGGTCTCTAAGAATAAATTTTAAAAAAATGCGAAATTTAAAAGGGTGAGATGAGCGAAACGCGTTCTAAAATCATTCTAAATTACAATCTCTATGGAATTTCTAGAACTACAGAACCGATTTCAAAAGTGATAGTGGCAAATTGATGGTGACACTCCCTGCTCCAACATTGGCTATATTTTATGTCGGTGCCACTAATCCCAGGAATGGGGGGGGGGGGCAGGAGCGAAAAACATTCTAAAATTGCAATTTTTTTTTATACTGAAGGAGCTAGAAATTTGAAATCTGGCATTGTAGTTACTTATAACATGTAATGCTCTCTAAGAACAAATTTTTAAAAAATTGAAATTTAAAAGGGTGAAATGAGAGAAAATCGTTCTAAAAACATTCTAAATTACAAATTTTATGGAATCTCTGGCACCACAGAACCGATTTCAAAAGTAATGGTGGCAAATTGATGGTGACAATCCCTACTCCAACATAGGCTATATTTTATGTCGGTGCCACTAACCCCAATAGGGTGCAGGAGTGAAAAATGTTCGAAAATTGGGACTTCTTTTTATACTGAAGGAGCTAGAAATTTGAAGTTTGGCATTGTAGTTACTTATAAGATGTAAATGCTCTCTAAGAATAAATTTTAAAAAAATTCGAAATTTAAAAGAGTGAAATGAGCGAAAAGCTTTCTAAAATCATTCTAAATTACAATTTCTCTGGAATCTCTGGAACTACAGTACCGATTTCAAAAGTGATGGTGACAACCCCTGCTCCAACATCCTCTTTAATAAAAAGCTATGCTTTGCTGACGACTGGGTTTTTCGCTAATCTTTGCCACAGATTAATCTCGGAAAATGAAACATTTGTAGTTACTGGAAAAAATAATAGCTCGAAAAGTATTTGTCAGAAAATTGTTAGACAAACTGCGTTTGAAAGGTAAAAAATTGTATATTTCTTGATATAAATTTCAAATCTAATGATTATGCCATTTTTCAAATATTGAATTTAAAATATTACCAAATTTCACAATGGCGTACCATAGCGAAACCTTCACGCGTAAAAAAAGATAATGATAAGGGTAACGTGTCCTGACGTGTATATTGGCTATAGCACGAATCACAAATTATAGAAGCCTTATTATAATATAAAAGTGAATTATGAAATGTCAATATTTTGTTTTATTAAAGGTTCGTTAAGAGAAATTGACCAGCATAGCGGGCGTAGCTTGCTAGTGATAAATAATATATGTTTTAGCATATGTTCAGATTCAAACGATATCGAATTACTGATGATAAAGCAGAGACGCACAAGAGCAGTCATCGTAATTTCATTACATTGCTGCACTACAACGAATACCGTACTATTACATTACATAAAAATATTATATTACAGAATATGTAAGCTTTATATCTTTAAATAAAGCATTTTTGTAACATTTTTCAGTAATCGTAAAGTATAAAGGAAATAATTAAAAAATCTACACATATCCATAAATAATTAAAAAATTTTGTATCATTGATGGATATTAGAATTGATTATAGTAAATTTCAGCGACTATTGCAGTGCGCAAATGCAGCTGGTCACTTGATCACCGACTCGTGAGTGTCATGCAAATGCACTAGAGGTTTGCACAGGCCAGAATTTCGAGGCTAGGCCCGAACGAAATCTATCTTGCCCGTTGCAAAAGTTAAAAGTTTGGCCCGGCAAGTACAAAAATCAAAGAAAACAGGCCCGACCCGGTCCGTGACAAAATCAGTTAAATCATGGCCTGTCCGGTCCGCTCAATTTGTATTAAAAAAATTCCGATTTTACTCAACAAAAAATTAAGATTCTTTTAAAGAATATTGCATACATATTTTTGGAGAAATTTAACAATATACTTTAACTTATTATATGTTTACAAGACAGAAAAAAAAACAGACTAGCAACATTAATGATTACCTAGATTTTTCAGCCTTCAAATAAAGATTCAATTAAAGAATTAATGTAGTTTAGAAGAAAAGAGAAAAAGAGGGTTAGAAAATCATAACTTTTAAGCTGTATAAAAAAGTAGATTTTTGAAAATATTTCTTCTTAATTTATTAAGGCTCTTCTCAAATCGAATGGCGCTACTTTCTGACACATTTATGAATTCAATTTTCTTCCGGAATGCATAAAATTGACAGGTGTTCTTTTTCAGAAACTATGTAATCGGATAGTGTTTTTCTTTTTCTGATAAATTCAAAAAATCTTTCAGAAAATACTATCAAAATTGGCGTTTTGAATAAAATTTCCGGACACGATAGCACGGTAAAGGAGAAAAACCTATCGTCACAAGAAACGAATACTTATATCTCGGTAAGTTATTTATTTATCAAAAAATGGAAAACAGTACTCGATTCTAAATCGTTTCAAAAGTCAGGCCTGTCAATTTTATGCCTTTACAGTTAAAAATAAGTCAAAAAATGTTTCGGAGAGTTTCATGTTGTTAAACTGGGAATTTGAGAATCACTTAAGGTATATTTTCACTGAATCCGTTAACAGCAACTTATTATTTCTATTACTATTTTGACAAAACAAACGGCTTGGGCACAATTAAGTCCATTTCCGACCCGGATCGACTGTATATAAAAGAATTTAAGCCTGATCTCGGCTCGGCCCGAGTCTGCTAAAACAATAAAACATGGACTCAGGCACGATGTAAACATCCGATGCCGATCTCTACGCTTGACATGTTATATTACCCTATTGATGATGTTGCCAAACTAGCGTCTCTTCATGAAGCATATTTATACTTATTCTCGTGAGCGTTATCATCACATTTTACCGGCTTCGTTTAAATTTTTATAATGGACTGGTTAAACGTAAAATTAATTTTTAAATTGGTAGTGATAGTGACAGTGATGAACTGATTTTCATTCAAAGGCTAAAAAAAGAGTGTTAAACGTATATCTTTCGAATATTCTGATTCTGACGATGCATTAGAGTTGCAAAGACTAGAAAAAACCGCGGTTTAAACCTGGGAATAAACCGGAATTTTTGGGAATGAACTTGGTTTTTTGGGAATAAACCAGGTCTTTTGGCAATAAACCTGGCAATAAACTGAGTCTATTGGAAATAAACCGGTTTTTTACAACTCTACGATGCATGAAAACAACTGAAGTTTCAACAAGTAAAAATCTACAAGTCATTACGGATCACGGGGCCGAGCGGGCCCATTAAATTTTTTTGTTAGCCCGTTTATTTTGCCAATCGGCCCAGCACGGCCTATCAAAAATCTTCTAATTCTGGCGGCCCGGCCTGTTTTAAAGTTTACCTTCATTTTGCTGGGTAGGGGCCAAGCTCGGGCCCGTGCATTCCTCTAAAATGCATTACCCCCCCCCCCCCCCCCGAAAGGGAAATCCTGGGTGCGCCACTGCAACAGAATATGATGTCGTGTACCTAAATTTTAGATAGACTCATTCTAGGTTTGAATTGAACAAGAAAGAAAAATCATACGTCAAGCTTAGATTATGAAACACATTCGAACACTTCCAGAATACTATAACCGAACTTCACAGTTTAATAAGGTGAAAGAAGTTATCTCAAGTAAATAATTTAGAAACACAAAACAACTGAAAACGTACTTTCAGAAATAACCATCCATAGATGTCAATGTATTATTTGCGTAGCCCTGTATATGAATTTACTGATAGTCTACAAACATATTTTAATATATTAAATATAGTTGAGCTGGAAAATTCATAACTGAATTAAAAAGCACTCTTAAGCAATTTACGCTACTACAAAGTAAAGCTTACGAATTCTTTTGTGTAGCCCTGTATATGATCTATAGACTTTATACACACCATGTAGTACGCAAAAGATCAGTAAAACTTAAAAACGCATACCGACACTGAAAACGCGTTTTCAGCATTTATCATTTACTAGGGCAACCGACCCGGGCTTCCCGGGCTAGAGAATATATGTGAAAACTATTTATTTTTTTATTGGAAATTGTAATATATTTTTACATTTAATAATTTCTTTTACATTGACCCCTAACAACACCAAAGAGCATGTTTACATTAAATGTGTCAATTATATATTCAAATAAAGTTTCGAAATTTACTAAAAGCATTAATTTTGTATTGGCCTCGTGCGAGAAGTTAATAGCCGAAGAAATCACTAAAAATTTCGTTATTTACAGCAGTTTTTTTCATAATTTCAGCAGTTTTGAACGCTTATTTCAATTACATGTCCTAAATTTGTGTTTTATTTATACTATTTTATTTATTGCTGAATTCAGTTTTAATTTTGTTATTAAATATTAGCTGGAAACAAATGCTGAACTTTTTATAGTGTTTACAGTGCAAACAGATTAATATTTTGTAATCGTCAACAAGCGATAGAGATAATAATAATAAAAAAAAAAAACATGCTTGAAATTTAATTTAAATGCTATAATAAATGAGTAAATTGCGATACAGTTTTCTAACAATTTGCATTTGAAAGCACGTTTTTTTCACTATTTAGAGGTGTAAAAATTAAAAATATGCGATCTTTAGAAATTAAAAAAATTGCAGTAACAAAAATCGCAAAACTGAAATTTCATCGTCAAATGTTGCCATTCGCAAAATGACGTCAGCGTTACGGACGGCCACGTTTGTCCTTTATAATATAGATAGATAGATAGACAATATTGTTACGGAAATTCTTTTTGTGTCCCAGTATATGAAAGATAACTGTTATGCACTCCATATTCCACAGTAAGTATCTTCTAGTGCACTTCAATAATGTATATAAATTTCATTATCTTTGAAATAGTGTAACATTATTAAAATACACTGCAAACAAATTTTCTCTTTAGACAATTATACAACCGAATTCTTTTGTGTGACTCTGTAAATAAATGGTAAGTGCTTTGCACTCCATATTCTACAGAAAGCATTTTTAGTGCACCTCAGAAATGTATATCAATTTCACTATGCTTTACATACATCAACTAAGTTTTGTTAAAAGTTTCATAAAAGAATTTAGGAACTGTGCTGTTTACTGTTAATAATGAGCGTATCCTTTTAAACACAACAATTTTAGGGGCAAGGATTTTAGTTATTTCAATTCAAAATTTTATTTAAAAAATCATGGAAGTATTTTTATTAAAAAACAAAAAAACATTTCAATTAAAACTTAACAAACATACGTTTAAATTGAGGAAACTTCGATAGTCTGCCTGTCCTATAATTTGAAATAACAGTGCTTATCAGTGAAGGAAAATAATAGCTACTCTGTCCCTAGTAACAACTGTTCGGTGATAATAATTCATCTAATTCTCACACATAAAAGAAGTACCTTACTTTAAAATTTTCTTTAAATGTTTTACGTAATAATAGACGAAGAAATTATTTTAAATAATTTAAAACATATACACTAGATGGCAGCACCAAAAGATTTCTTCGAAAATGTTATAAAGCAAATTCTGCTCCATAGATGGCAGACGTTACCTATGATTTAGTTAACCTTTTCAGGGACAAGTATTTGTGTTGATGTAATGTTCAAAAGTTACCAGAATTTTACAAAAATTTCATTTGTAAATAAATAATTTTAATTGTAAAACTTTTTCTTACGTAAGTTTAGATTGAATTTAGATAAAATTGTTATTAATTAATTCTGGTGCGAAATTTGATTAAAATTAATCGGTATAAGATATAACTAATATGCCACCCCTTCAGGTCAGGAGGTTAAGGATAATGATGAATCTAGAGGCCATGTTTGGCTCCCATTTTGCGATTACAAATTTTTAATCTAATCTTTTTAGGTGCGTTCGTAATTATATAAATACGTAGCACCTATTGTCGTCGCCAGAGCCGTCCTTAGGGGTGTGCGACAGGTGCGGCCGCACAGGGCCTCGCGCCTTGAGAGGCCTCGCGCCCGAAAAACAAATTAATACACAATAGCTAAATAATTATTATTTATTTTGTTGTGAGTTATCTATTGCATAATAAAATTTAGAATAGATGTTGCGTCGATGCCATTTCGCCCCCTCCCACCTGTAGCTCGGACTCTAATTGCCGTAGGCCCATCAGACGTTGTATGGTTCAACATCATGAGGGCCATTACCATTTTCTTATCAAGTCCCTAAATTTTATAAAAGCTGAATATAAGAGCCCGACAATTTTAAACTCTTATAACTCGTGATCAAATTGTCACAGCGCGCTAAAATTTTGTGTGCGTGGAGAAAGTAACATAATTTTACAGGAGACATTGTCGTTTTTTTTCAACAGAAGACCCTAAATATAAAAAGTTCAATATAAGAAAAGTTCGAGAAATTTGTCGTTTTTTTTAACAGAAGCCCCTAAATTTTAGTATAGTGCAAACATAACGGCTAGATAATTATAAACATTTATAACTGGGATCCAAATTTTCGTAGCCCATGCAAATTTTGTATGGTAAACGTAATCCTTTTAAGTGGGGGAGGGGGGTTTCAGTCGATTATTTATCGAAGCCGCCCATATTTTAATGTATTATAAATATAAGGTACTTAAAACACTTATAATTCGAGCCGTAAATATCGTAGAACATTCATATTTTGTATGGTAAACTTAATCTTTATAAGGAGGGGGGGGGGGGGGGGCTTTGTCAGTTTTTTAAATCGAAGGCCCCTAAACTTTAGTATAGTGTGAATATAATGACCCGATAACCACAAACACCTACAATTCGGATTGAAATTGTCACACTCCACACAAATTTCGTATGAAGATCGTAATAATTTTAAGGGAGTGGCTCTGTCTATTTTTTACATAATCACATTTTATTTTATTATAAATATAAGATGTTAACAACTTGAAACACTTATAACTCGAGATGCAATTATCGTAGAGCACTCTTATTTTTCATGGCAAACGCAATCTTTATAAAAAAGGTGAGTTTCTCACGTTAATATAATCATTCATATTACATTATTTCTCCTGTCAACATCCCTTTTTCTAAGAAAATACGAAACGCAGAACTACGAAGGAGATAGCATATGAAAGGATTTTGAACAGGCTTCTGACATAGCACAATTAACATTTCGTTAAAGCATGTTTTTTGATTAAAAAATGCAGTTAATTAAAAATTAAATCGGCATTGTTTTTATAAATGAAATGAAATATTTTCCTCAAATCAGTGTTGCCACAAAAATAAAATACTGCATTATCAGATGACATCATCCTATAATGCAATTAAAATAAGTTTGTTAATTTATTTCTTGCGCGTACTTTTTGCAAAAATATCGAACTTTTAATCAGGTTTTTATTTTTTTTTTTTTTTTTACGCGTGCGTCAACTATTGTTTATTTGTTTACTTTGTTTAATCATGGTTGTGTATATGCTTACTGTATCGGAGCACCAGTAGATTACGTAATTTAAGGATTATCTTCCATTTAGATGTACAGGTCATTAGGATTCACAAAAATTGTATTTATTTTTTAATATTTCATTAAGCTGTTAATATTTCCGACGTCACTTAAATGGCTGTTGTACCACAAAGTTTGAACATCCCATGTTTAAGTTCCCATAGGCTTTCAAAAGAGTGGTGTACCAAATATTGATTTATGTATTTAAGGCATTTCTGGAACAGTTTTGCAAAATCTGAGGAAATGCTTTCATATGAATTTCCTAAACGTATGATTCAGTGTTTCAATTTTTTTTATAATTAGTTTTTTTTTCAGTATGGGGGGTCTTGACAACCTAGAGAAATGACTTTGGCGAGAGAAGAAATTTGGCAAAAAAATTTCTGGCAATCTATTCCCATTTCCTTATACCCAAGCAATCATCATATATATTATTTCTGTTGTCAACATCCTTTTTCTATGCACATACAAAACATACAACGATGAATGAGGTATCATTCGAAAAGTGTTTGAACAAGTTTCTCAGATAGTACACCCAAATTTCATTAAAACGCGTTGTTTGATTTAAAAAAAACCCATTTAATTCAAAATAAGTGCTAAAACGTACCAGGAAATAATCTCAAAGACTGCAGTGCGAAAGCTTCGCACGGGTTCTTCTGGTAAATAACAAATGCCACATAAATATGAGTGTACTATGACAACTACAGCTCGAGTTAAGTGTTTAATTTGTTACCACTGTGGTATCGTGGTCACACACATATAATGAAACATATCAGTTCGTATTAAACGAAAAAGTTTTATTTAAAAACAACAATTGTTAAAAAAACGTAATAGTAAAATTTTAGATGATATTACAAGACATTTTGTACATCCAAGGAACCCCAACAACAAGGTCCCGCCTCCCCAGAACGCAAACAAAAGTCTGCCTCTCAATGGCGAAAAACTCCATCTCCTCACCCTCTGCGTAATCCTTAAATCTTACTTGACTGACGCACACTTTTTCCATTCTCCTTATCACAGGGTTCTTCGAAATCCATTTCTTTTGTCATGCTATTCATACGAATACCTTCTTGACACATTTTAAACCCCTTCAGATAATCTTCTTATAGAAAACACACACATTTAGAAAGGCTATACAAAGCATGGAAGTCTTTCGTTCTTACTTGAAATGAACAAAGATCTTCTCCCTAGGATAATACTCTTACAATAGGGGCCAATCAAGACCTACCACTTCACTTTATTCTGGGATTCTTTTAATCCTATAAGAATGAATTATGCAGATGGACCCCAAGCCATCAAACCACCTTATATTTATAATACACTAAAATATGGCCAGCTTTGATAAAAATAAATCAATAGAGAACCTGCCCTCTTCCTAAAAGGTTTACCATACAGAATTTTTTTGAGGCGCAACAATTTGGATCCATTTTATAAGTGTTTTTGTTTAACGAGCTCTTATATTCGCGCTATACTAAAATTTAGGGCTTGGGTTAATAAAACCGACAAAGACTCTTCTTTATAAAGATTATATTTATCATACAAAATATGAGAGTACTCTACGATAATTACGGATCGCGTTATAAATGTTTTAAATTGTCAGTAACGTATATTTATTATACATTAAAATATATAAATATAGGGGGGGGGGGAGGCTTCGATAAAAAAATTACAGAGCCAGGGAGCTAACGTTTGGTTTGACGGTTGGCTGATGTAATGATTCTTATTTCTAAGTCGACACAATTTTTAATATCTAGATGACTTTTCTTTCAAAAGTTGTGTTCAAACATGCGAGCACGAGCTTTTTGATTACGTTGTGAAAAGTAATGTTGCTAATTTAGAGATTTTTTTTTTTCAAAATATGCACCAGAATTACAGAATAATTACCTTTGTTTTATTTAATCACATAATATCTGTCATTAAACAAAGCAAAATATACTATTAAAAATTTCCGGTAGATGAATAAAGAAAACAGCTAAATTGGCAACTTTGGTCGGAATGGAAGGGCCTCGCAAAAGTTCTTGCACCCGGCCTCGCTTTCGCTAAGGACGGCTCTGGTCGTCGCTTAGTCCGTCCGTCCACATATAACAACGCAAAAACTACCCAACCGAATGGTTTGAAATTTAAGATATATTATCTTTGCAGAATTTTGTCGAAACATTTCAAATTTTATAAAAATCGAATCAAAACTTTAGGAGATATTAATAAAAATACTTATTAAGAAATTTGATTTTTTTTTTTTTTAATCGGTGCTTTTTTGTTATAGGAGCTTCCGACCGCTCATCTTCAAGCAACCGAGATACTTATTTTATGACAGAAATTAATCTGCAGACGATATAATTCATTTCACAGAATTAAAAATCATCAAGTTCTGAATATTTATATAACTAGCTATAGTACGAACGCACCTCGTTTGTCACGTTTGACGTACAATTTCCAACTTGTTTCTTTTTATTTAAAATGTTGGCCATAAATTTTAGCAGTAATTTGTTTAGTCGTTTGACTCGTTAAAATGCTCTAATTAACTACTTAAAATGTCAAAACTCAGAGAGTTATTATGATACGCACGGATCCGTACGAATAACTGACGTTAGTTTCCTCGCGCATCGATCCCTATTCTCGGAGGAGTACTTATGAAATACAAACACACAGTCAGACGCAGATTAAATATGGCAGCTGGATCTTGATAAAAATCAGAATTAGAATGTATCAAGAGCTTCACATAGTTTCTAATTTCGATTCACGAAAAGAATTAAAAGTTGTTCCAAATACACTGAATGTACCTTCTTATCGTTGACCAATAGCTAATTCATAATTTTAGAAGTATAATAGTTCCAATTGCAATGTTTTATATCTTGTTCTTATTCGTATGAAAACTCCTCCGTGGGGGGTCTTCTTTCTAAGGGAGCCTAACCCGTATTTACTTAGCGTTACGCAGGTTACAACAAAACCACGAAAAACTCCGAAAGTAAATGGCGAAATGGATTCGAACACGTCTACAAGTGTTGAGAGCAGAACCCTTCCTCCGGGGCGGAGCCCCACCAGTGGCTGAGAAGTTCTGTTCTCAAAGCTGATAGACGGGAGGTGCTGGGTTCAAAACCCTGTCGCGCTCGTCGACCTAACCGTTCGGAGTTTCCTGTGGTTTATTTCAAACCTTGCCGTAAATACGGGTTAGGATCCCTTAGAAAGTCCCCCATGGAGGGCACTCCTCCCTAGGGCCTATATCCCAAGAGCAGATAATCGGCCGTCATAAAATCAACCAACCAACCAACCTCCGTGGCAGAACCTCTCAACCGCCGGTGGAGTTTACGACTTTTTTGGTTTTTGGCTTTTTCTAGAACTAAAAAAAAATAATAAACCTAATAAAATAATAATAATAATTGAATAATTAAAAAAAAAACCTTTTTTCCCCCTTTTCTTAATAATTAAATCGAAATATAATTATGGTAAAACTTAACGAAATATAATATAATAAACTGAAGAATTGAATAAAATGGATTTAGAATAAAACAAATTCGGATTTTGATTTTAGATTCGTTTTATCCTCTGACGATGGCTAATGTTTAGCCGAAAGAGCTAAGGAATTTTGACAACTGATTTTAACATCATAAATAGTTTTAATGTTTTAAAACTGTGTTTTTGTATTTGTACCTATTACAATAACAATTAAATTATATCAGTGTATTTACGTTGTGTTAACAAGGTGAATTTGACGTTTAATATATGGAATTTTCTATATTTTTAATTAAAACAAATTCTTCCGTCAATTCTACCCATACTTTTTAATGTTTTTTAATTTTCGTTAACAATAATGTTACGATAGTGGGTGATTGGGAATAGAGTTCTGCGTAGGTCGGTTTTCTACTTGAAGCCAACAGAAACTCGAACCAAAACTAACAACAAAAAAAATTTAAAAAAAAAAATTCGTTTTCTCGCAACTCGACCCAAACCTGACAAAGCAATTTCCATCGACCCACAGCCCGATCCGAACTCGACACACTTCCATTCGAACCAAGTACAAAATGAAAGTAAATTAATCCACAGTTTAATGCATTTATGAAAAGTAGACTACAATTATATATCTCTCTAATATCAATTTTATGTTTTATAAAGAAAAATTCATTAATATTATAATTTATTTAATATCTATAGATTTAAATAAGATATTAAGACTTTTTTATTTAAGCCTATGATTTAATAAAATTAAAGATTTAAGCCTCTGAATAGAGGATACCTCGAGTCCGTGGTACTTACCCGCTATCCAGAGGTAAAAGCATGCAAATATATAAGCGTTAGGGATTGAAATAATGTTCGCTAAATAAAAGCGTCCGTTATAGAAGTTTTACTGTATATAATTTTTCATCTGAAAAAATATTTTGGACTTTTTGTTGAAAAATTGTGTCAACCCGATCCATAGAATAACAAAACAACCAGAAGGAGGCTGGTTTAGCTCCGAAGCGCGCTAAGACTGGTGGTAAGGTAATAATGGTGAACCCTACCGCTATTGGCTGCTTGGAATTTCAACCCTACCACTATTAGCCTGCTTGGAATTAGTTTCGGTAGCAAGTGCTAAATAAAAAATTCCGGTGGCAAACAGGCAGCAGGGAAGATCCTGTGTAAAACAGCTTTGTCTTCCTTCCAGTTATTATTCCTACTTCCATGACCCGACCCACACCAGGACTCGCAACGAAAAAGAATAACTCCAACTCGATTCGACCCGCGGTTCGGATCGGCTGCGAGTCGGGCAAAATCGGGTTGCCTGACCCGATGTAGAACTCTAATAGGAAGGATGAGACATAAAAAATATCTGAAGTGTTTGACAACTACATCTAAGTTATCAGAAGGGCGAAGGAGACGACGAAACTGAAGATTTTCAGTTAGAATAAAAAACTGCAAATAAAGAAGCATAATTGACAATGAACAATATATGCAGATATTTTAAATATATGGTCGGCATAGCACATGAAACAGTTAAATCTCTGTCACATTTAAAACTTGTAATTCAACATGAAAAGAGGAAACATGGAGTATACTGTATTAGACTGTCTTTTCAAGTGTGTTGGTCAGTGAGATCTTAAATTCCTTTTGCTAATGTTAAACCCAAGGGCGTGGAATGAATTCTTATTTTAAAAATATCTTACCAGGAAATGAATATTTTTAACTTCTTGTTTCTGTGTACCCTTCTTAAAAGATCTCTCTTTATTGAGTTGACAAAATATTTCTGAAATATATACAGGGTGATTATAATTAAAGTCCCACTGGTCAGAATGACTTCAAATTTGAACTGAATATACTGGAAGAAGAGGGAAATGGTATGGCATAAGGAAAAAAGTTCCAAAGTGTATCTGTAGATGGCGCTGTAAGCGGCATCCTATGCAAATTAAAAGACACTCATGCGCAATTAAAAAATCGAATCATGATGTGCTTTTTATGCGGTTTTTGGCACAAGGACATTTAAAAACCGATTTTTCCCATGCAATGTGGTACGACCTTGCCGTGGTGGATGGGCTTTCCACTAACAGTACCCCATCTGTTGACTGATTTGGAAGTTATTTTTTCCGTCAAACAACCGAAAATCTCATGCACATTGAACAGTATGTTTGGTTTACTGAGCAACGCATGCCAAAGAAGTCGTATTTCGATTAAAAATGTCACTTACAGCGCCATCTATTGATACACTTTGGAACTTTTTCTTTCTTAAGCCATACCGTTTCCCCTTCTTCCAGTATATTCAGTTCAAATTTGAAGTCATTCTGACCAGTGGTTCCTTTTTTACAGCATTTTGAAAGTGAGGCTTTAATTATAATCACCCTGTACGTAACCAGTACACCCGTGCGAGGATTTCGCACTGCAAAGTCTAATAATATTTTTAGATGCAGATTTAAACTTCTAAAGAAAAATTAAGTAGTCCAGGCGCTAGAAGGACTTGAGAGCGAAAAATATGACAAGGACATTATCTTAATTGATATAAGCTCAGAAGAGCCCAGAGATTAATATTCTGGATGGTTCCAGTCCATTTTATGGTCCACTTTTTTTATTACCCCCCCCCCTCTCAGGTATTGAGCGCGTGCTGTGGAGTCTTTTAACGACAGTTATTAATTATTTTAATGAAAATTAGTAATTATAGGTTATTACAATACATAACAACAAAGGTAGAGTTAAAAATATTTTAATTATTTACTAGTAAATCTGTAGATCAGAGGCCTCAACGTCACCTCTGCATGTCATTGTTTTTTAGTCTCACTTTGCATGATATTTAATATCCTACAATCCGAAGTTTAAATATGTTATATATGTATAAGCATATAAGATTCTTCGAAGCTTCCAGAAATTAGAAGCGTCACAATAAAAGCGGTTTTAAGCAATAATATTCTGATAAACTACTTATTCGTGTAATTTTTTTTTCAAAGATACATTTCTTGAAGGGGGCTATGAATCCCCATTTTCTCATTAATTTTACTTTTGAAATTTCCTAATGATTGTGCTATATCATGATTGTTGTATCGTGATAGTATTTCATTCTACACTGCGAGAATCAGTTTGGAACAGTAATTTTTATGTTATCCTAATATCCAAATAGGAATACTTACTCCCCTGCCAAAAAAAAAGAAAAATCTGCATCTGATGGAGAAATCTAATAAGATGTTATGTAAAAATGGTATTTATGGAAAAGTAAACTGAATTTACTCTAATTTAAGGTAATTTAAAAATCTAATGTTTTTACAAGTCTTGGTGGTCATATTATAATTTTTTAGATATAAGGTCTTATCAAAATTAAAAATCCCAATCCACCCGATAACAATAGCATACTAAAATCATCTAAAAATTGACATATTTGTAGACGTTTAGACCTGTTAGCTAATCATTCATAATCATTTCCATTGCCAATTGACTATTTTAGCAAACGTGGTTTTGTGATAGGCTTTTAATGATATCCGCATTAAATTTATATCCTAATGTTACTACCATCGTTCATATTTGACGCAAATCTAAGTTGTAGACACGATTACAAAGATTAGGTACTCATCAATTTCCTTTATCCAGACTTTCCGCTTTATCTTTCGCAATTGGGATTATTTGAATGATTTTTTATAGACAATGTAATACAGTTGCTAGGGGCCTGATAAAAAAGAGAGAGAGAGAGAGAGAGAGAGAGAGAAAATGAAATAGGTATCGTGTCAAATATGTAAAATATTAAAACAAAATGTTTTTTATATTTTTTGAACATATGTATAAAATATCATCAAAATTTATACATCTAATTTAAAAAATCTTACAAATGTATTAACAAAATTTCATATTAATCAGAATAATTTAAGTCCCACATTGGGAAATTTTAGCATCCATAATTTAACAATTAAATCAATTATACAAATGCACCAGTTTTTGCTCAATGAATGGCAATGTTTGAAAATCGTCTGAATAACCATAGAAAAACATTATGAAGTAAAAGAAAATGTTCTATATTTTCTAACTATGATTCAGTGTAGAATTACCAATGGGCATTTCCATGAAAAAGTGGACATGAGGGTTGAAATTTCAAATGTCTTTTATTACTACAAATAATATATCTAATTAAAGGTAAAATATGACGCATATGAAATCACAGAGAACTAAGCTCTAAAAATATTTTTTTTATAATTTATCTAGGCTCAAAGTTGGAAAAAATTGAAAAACTTTCGGCCTGTAAAATAGGATATTTTCATTCTGCCAGAAGCAATATTTAAAACAGCAGCATTTTCCATATATGTGCATATATTACTATTTTTGATCTTTGTGTATCTTTTGATACACTTAATTTTTCAAAAAAATTTAAAAGACCCGATTTTTAGTATAAATATATTTACACTGTCTCTCTGTCACACCCGTCACAAAAAAGATGCTTAAGTTATTATACAAGATGCATTTTTCCATGAAAATACATGAAACTTTCGGAAAGTCTAACTATTACAAGTTTGAATAACTACAAAACGTTAAAAATTCATTAATTTTTTATTTTGTGTGAAATTTTAGTGTGACGGGTGTGACAAAATCCTTGTGACGGGTATTACAAAATTCTGGTGACAGGTATGACAACATTTTAAATTGCTTTGAAATATATTTAAACATTTTTAAAATGAAGTGTAAGGTTGAATAGTTCTTGTTTCTGAACATATTAAGGCCAATTTGCCAAAAAAGAGAAGATAAATCATGAAATATATATTTGAATTATTTTAGCAAATTATGAGTTGGTAGCAACTTACTTTTAAGTTAATTCTGCTTTGGATTTTTTTTAATGTGCTCAGGAGATCGGTGCAATAAAGGCATTGTATGTCTCAGCAGTGAAAATACTAGAAACTAAACAAATACTGACAGAAAGATGGGTAGGCATCAAGTCTTATCACCACTTTAAAGTAAGTAGTGATAGTACTATCCTTTTGATGGGAAAGACTGCCAAATCAACACTGAGGGAAGTGGCAGTCACTGCTAATTGTGAATCTCCCCCCACAAAGATTTTGAAAATATCAGATTTAAATATTGGTGATTATCTTTTGGTTTCCCTGACCAGTAGCAAAAAGCGTAATAGCTTGTACTATGCTAATGTCTGGAATATCAACTTCCGTAAGGAAGAAATAAGCTTAAAATACATGCAAGCCAGTGGGACACACTGGATTTGGCCAGAGGAAGATGAAATCTCAATTAAAATTTTTTCTGCTATTGTAAAAAAAGTAGCTCCCCCATCACTTATAACAAGTAGGGGGCACTACAAATTTTAAACTAACTGCATAAATATGTTAGTTTTATTAAATTTCTTTTGTATATTTGCTATTGTTGAGTTTACTGTCTATATTGATCACTGTATTTTTTTGGTAAAAAACTTTCAAATTGTATACTTTGCACAATGTCACACCCGTCACAGCAGGAAAAAATTCTTATACATTAAAATATTTAAAATTTATTATGAAAATTATGTATTAAGTTTAATTTGAATCTCTTTCATTAGAAAAAAATGTTTTAATAATGACACAGTTAAATATTCACAGGAATTTTAACAAATGTGTATGCAAGTGAAAACTCTTGTCCCGAGAGAGTCACACCCGTCACAAGTAAAATTTAAAAAAAAAACCAAAAACATTGAAAGCTATTGAAGTTATATATTTGCTCAATTATCCAAGCATATGCATGGAAAAACATAATTAAAATACTTTTCAGGGATTTCTTAGCTAATTTATTTCCCAAAATATTGATATAAACTCTTAAAATTTTGTCTGTATGTCACACCCTTCACAATGGAATGGACCCAATGTAGAATGAATTCGCAGCAAGACCTTTTCGAATAGAATTCTCCAAAATTTATGTAGTAGATGATATGTAACTTGAACATCAAATACAACTAAAAAAGTTTAGTATATTCGGTGCTTTTGCAGAAGCATTTTTAAAAACATAAATCTGATATTCTCACGCCATGTAAAATTGATTGCTATTGTATTTAACAGCTATTCATAAAATATTTGTAATCATTTTTGTGAAGTAAAGATCAATCTATCAAACGTCACATCCACTTTTTTAAAAATGTCTTCCAAGCCGTCATATTCAAACGGAGATGGTATTTGACAAACATAGCAGTGAGTTTCGGACGTGAGTTATCGGACGTATCAATACCCAAGTCATTATCTTAGTGCACTGCAATGGCCACTTTATTAACAATTCAGATATTACTCCATGTGATTTCAATCTTTGTGGTCATATCAATGTTTTGGTTTACAAGAAAATGTCGAAAGACCTTTTTAGCTTCAAATATGCCATAACTGACCGATTTTCAAGCATAAGAAAAGAAGACACTTGAATCTGTAACATTATCTATTAAATCCCTTTTCAACGTTCTTTTTAATTAAAAAAGGTTTATTTCTGCATAACCCAAAAGTCATTTCAGTTCAAAGTTGTAGGTTAATTAAAGCTCATACTGTAAGAAGATATTGTCCCAATATATATAATTGGATCTTACTGTTCTTCTTTTCTTGAGGTATATGCCCAAGCTGAAGAATATCCTATCAGTTTTTTAAAATGCTAATATTATTCATAATCTTATTAAAATGAAAAAATATAATGATTTTTAAAATGACGCTTTTTCGATATCTCAATTTTTTGTCATTGTATTTTCACAGATGAATTTATTTGAAACAATGTCAGAAATTTACAATATTTTTTATTTCAATCTGAAATATACGAATACAATTTTTTTAAAACTAATTTCAAAATAAGATAAGGTGTTATCCATTTCATAGGCATATATTTTATGTATGTTGAGATTTTGACGAAATTTTTTCCGTATAAATCTGTTTTTTTTTTCTTTTTTTAAAAAATTGCGATAATGATTCTATCTGTTTATCCATTCGGAGTCTAATTTTTAGCAAAAGGAAAAATTCAAACAATGGTAAAAGGTTTAAATAGGTTATTGTAGAAGGAAACAGCACTTTCCTCATCGGAATTACCGTATGGTGCTTGTTTGTTTTTGAGGCAACATACAATACCTATACATATACTCTTTGAAATCTCAATCTGTTGTGCATAGTGATTAAGAGATCTTAGTTATCTTTATGTGCGAGACAGTGGTAGTCCGGGCTCAATGCCCCTGAACTTGAAAGAGCCACAGGATCAGAGAATCTCGATCATATAACATTTTAATAAATTTTCAAATCAACAGGCTATTTTGGGCAACTTGCAAGGATATTATAATTAACAGAAAATAATTCAGTTACCAGTTTTTTTATTTTAATATATCTTAGCACGAAACTATGTTGCAAAGTTAAGGGGTTATTACCTATTTGCAAGGTCGAAAAAAAACGAGTATTTTTAGGAATTTTTTTCAAGAAAATGAAACAAGATATTTGAAAAACTATTTTTCTGTTTCGTTTATTACAGACAGAAAAAAAAAGAAATTGATTTTTGTAATGACGAAATAAAGTTGGGTGTCACTAGCAGACCCTCTCTCCGGAGACGCTGTCGTTCTTGTAGGCGTCCACGGTGATCACCATAACTCTGTCAAATGTTTTCTGTGTAAAAAGCATAATGTCTTTCCTTCAAACACTTAAAATTAAAGAGTAATCACACCAGATTATTATTATTTTTTTTTAAACACAATTATTCTAACTGGTAAATAATTCACATGAGTTGTAATTTTCGAACGGGGCGAAAAATGTCCGGGTCAGGATTCGAACCAGGGATCTCTTGGATGAAGCTGCAAATGCTCTGCCAACTGAGCTATCCCGGACGACCATCCCGAGGTCTTCCAGATTCGTCCGGGATGGCTCAGTTGGTAGAGCATTGGCAGCTTCAGCCAAGCGATCACTTGTTCAAATCCTAGCTCGGATGTTTTTCGCTCAGTTGGAAAAGTGCAACTCATAAAGAGTAATCGTTCGGTTTTTGAAAAAAATTGATTTTGAATAAATGCGGCCGTTCAAAGTTAAAATACCGATTTTCACAATTTTTTTTTAACTTTGATTGTTTATTTAAAAACAAAATCACCAGATCGTCAAAAGGAACGTTTTTTCTCTAGATAATATTGTTGCTATTGGTGAGAATTTCAAAAAGATTGGTCGAGATCTGTTCGAATCATGATTCCATAAACAATCAGTTTTTTTAAAAGTAAATTTTATAATTGCACTGACTTTTAAAAATATAGTTTTGAGATAATTGCGTTTAAAGATACAAGTTATGTTTTTGTGTCAAAGAACAAATTAAATTAAAGCGGCGGAACTTCATTAATTTTATCAGCTAAACTAGAAAATGTAACTGAAAATTCTCTGCTAATTGTACTTTCAGAAATTGCAATTAAAAAAATGCATTTTTTGAAAGTTTGCATGTAGGCATAACCTCTAAATATAAGTACGTTTTATTTAAGCGTTTCAAATTGCAATGTAAATTTTGAAATGCCAATTACATTCCTCAATCGAATCGATTTTACCTGAACCAGAAATTTTGGTTCTAACATTTTAATTGCTTGACGGGTTTGGATCGGTCTCGGGTTCGATTTCACTTCTAGATGTCGGGTACAGTTGTATCCAATTTTTCAAAAGAAAATTCAATATATATGTATTTTTTTTTTTTTCAGATGAAAAATTAGTATTTGAATATGATTAAAAAAGATACTCATTTATTTTTTTCAAAAAAAAAAAAAAAAAAGAAATAAAACTGATATTAGCAATATGATGCTAAGTTATTTTTCCTTAATTGCATTAAATATGACACCAATTTTCTGCCGTTTCGGGTTTCGGGTTTCGGGATAGTTTCAGATTAAAGTGTGTCGAGTTGTAGGCGAAATAAAATTATTTTGTCGGATCCAGTTTCGGGTTGACTTCAAATGGAATTTTTGGGTTCTGGGCTCACTCAGTGATGAAGTTAGAGGTTGGCCTGGAAGTAGGGATTCCCCTTGCAATATTTGATATTTTATGCTTATATGTAGTCAAAAGGGTAAATATCTCCCCCCCCCCCCCTCTGTCTCTCCAGAACTCCCTAATAACCTTCCCTCCCGGTGCAGAAAAAATCCCTTACGGAGAAAAATGTCTGAATTCAACGCTGACAGACTCTACATCTAAAGTCATTATTTGCATGTTTTTTAGATTCATAAATATTCTTAAAAGTGTTTGCGATTTTATTTTGTCGTTTGAATATAACTGCAATCTTTACGAACTTTAAAAATGTCGACGGAGTGGAATCTTAGAAATTCCTTATCGAAAATATCCACTCCATCTAAAATAATTTATAAAAGAATAACATTAAAGTATTTCAATCAACGTTGACTGTACGTGAACTTTATTTTTACTGATAACACATGTATATATTTTAAATAAAATAAGTTTTTTAAGCGAGTTCTAGAAACTTTCTTTTTAAATGTAGTAACTGCGTAACATAATGCAGATTGCATAGCAAATTATAAGTAAGCAAGGATTTTAGTTTTAGGTTTAACAAATATTTAATACACTAATCTAAAGGTCATTTCCATTAAATATTAAAATTAATTATTATGGTTAAAAATATAATTTTTCGTGAGGTTTTTGTTCGCAAGTGTCATAAAAATGTAATTAATAGGGATATAATGAAGCTTCATTAATCAGAGAACAGAATACTTCACCACAGACATTTGAGAATTTTTTTAACAAAATTAAAAAAAAAATCAAGCGAAAAAAAATCGTGGAATCTAGTCGTATTCTACAGTTTTTCCCAGTTCGAATACCTTTCCCACTGATCACGAATGACCGCACACCTTTGACAATAACAAATAATCCAACGGTTAACAACTTACTTCGAAGTGTCGAGCGGATGTTGATTTATGCGCAAAAACTCCTCCGGGTTCGTGATTCAAATATCTCAATCTCTAATTCATTGCTCGAAACTTATGACTGATGTATGTTTCAAATGCCCTGCGCTTGCTCGTTAATAAACCGCCCACGACCATCCTTAAAATCACGCAGTTTGCCTCAAAAAACGAAAGGTAAACTTCCTTTTGAACCTAACCAAAAGGTGCACTTGTCATATGGTATAATTTATGGTGATGTGATAATGCGTAACATTCTTGGTAATAAATTACCTATTAATTTATCTTACTGGATAGCCGTTGTCCAAGCAATCTATCATCTAAAAGCACGCATTGTAAACATAATAATCTAGTACTGACTTTTAAAGTAAAGAAAATAAAATGGATACACTGCAAGAAAAAAAATTATTGATTTTACAGTATATTACTGGCATTCCAGCTGCCAGTATTATACCGTAAAATTAACAGTAATAAACAGTAAAACTAGTCGTTGGGGGCCACCTTAATACTTACCCATCATGGATATGCTATGCATAATATAAAATATGAAAATAAAACGTGTGTAAACTATTTATAAAATGCATTGCAATTCGAATAAAATCGTGGCTTGATGACGTTATAAACTTTAAATGCTCTATTACTCCAAAATTGATAGTCATATTAACTAACGGTTTACTGCGTCGGATTAAGCGTCTCATTTCCAATTCAATAGAGATAGAGACTTGAAATTTGGTGTGTACTTAGTATGAAATAATGGGAAGAAGCTTATTGAATTTCAGTAACCTCGATTATCCAGAACTATTTATTTCGAACTCTCGAAATACTCGTTCTGACAAAAGGTATGTAAAAATTTTCGAAATTGTTTATTTTAAGAAGACAATATAAAATACAATAAAAAAACAAATTTTGCACAAAGAATGAAGTCTATTGGATTATTAGTTGATGAGATATTTGTAATCCTGTTTCCCACACTCTTCGATTTTTCCTGACCCTGTATTTCATTCAAATTTCAATTTAAATATATATTTTAATTGGAAATGAGATGCTTAATCCGACGCAGTAAACTGTTAGTTAATATGACTATCAATTTTGGAGTAATAGAGCATTTAAAGTTTATGACGTCATCAAGCCACGATTTTATTCGAATTGCAATGCATTTTATAAATAGTTTACACATGTTTTATTTTCATATTTTATATTATGTAATATCCATGATGGGTAAATATTACGGTGGTCCCCAACGACTAGTTTTTTTTTTGGCAAACGTTATAAAAAGTAATGTATGTTTTGAAGAACTGACTAAAAATGCAGAATATAATGCATGGTAAATAATAAAACAATTAAATAGTTATATGAATATATTTTGAAATAAAAAAATCTTTAAAGCTCTTGATATATTCTGAACTCTATTCAGATGCAGTTATCTTGGTAATATATTACCTATTAATTATACTACTTTACAAAATTGGCAAATGTTTTACCTCTGTTTCACTTATTATTATTATTATTTTTTTTTTTTAAGAAAGAAAGAAAAACTGCGATTTCCAACTACTGTTTATCGATATCGGTCTCATAACTTTTTTTATTTGTAGCCTCAATTCGAGGCGATTTCGAGATGTTTTAATCGATTATCCTGATTGTGTAGATTGTATTGATCGATAGCTTTCGATTGTTGAAACGACTTTTAATCGCTGAATCGAAGGTTTTTTTCGAAGTCGATGAGTTGCTATTATCATGTATTTCCCATAATACCCAGTAATGCATATAAATTTCATCATGTTTGGAATTGTGAAACATCATTAAATTAAAGTGCAAACGATTTTTCCACGTAGAACATTGGGTAACATAATTTTTTTTGTGTCACCTTGTAAATGAATAATATGCTTTGAACCCCATATTTTACAAAAAACATGTTTCAATGCGCTACTTAATTGTATATTAATTTCGGACAATTTTTGTGGCAGTTTTGCGCAGAACAAACAAACAGACATAAACCAAAATCTTTTCAGGTCTCAATAGTAAGCCTCAACTTTTGATAACGTTTATTTATAAGCCTTTTGATAACGTTTCGGCAATAAACTTTGTGAATTTAGTGAAATTAAAAAAAACTGTGGAGACGTTCAGAAATTGATTTTTCGTAAAGGTAAGTTTATATACTTTGCAATTTTGAACTAGAAAATTTACAATATTTATGAGAAATATGTTAATTTTCTTTTTGTTGCAGATGTGAAACAAACACCATTTTCTCAATAAATTAAAATTTTTATGTTCTAATTTTTTTTTGTATTTTTTACATGATTGAAAGGACATATTCTAACATCTGAGTAAATACTTTTCAAATAGGAGTTGTTGCTCTACAAAGGGTTAATAACAATGGAAAAATTCTTCTACTAAAAAAATAAAACCTTGTAATTTCTTAATATATAGATACGAAACAGAAAAAAAAAATGTAGAATTTATTAATCACATAAATAACGCTTTTCTTATTTATCTCACTTGACACTTTCAATATCACTTATTATTGATAATTAAACATGCTATATTTGTGTAGCGTGTTTAATACTAATAAAAAAAGGAGATAAACCGGAATTCCTAATTCCAGTTCATTGATGTCTCATCAAACTTTTGATTTGTAGCCTCTATTTTAATCTAAATCACCAAAGGCAACGAGACAGATTTCCTTGTTAGGAGACTTAAATGTTCAAGTGCAATTAGCTTGATATAAGTCCAGATTGTTGAAACACATGTAATCTTTTGATAACATCTTGGCTATGATCCGGAATTATCTAATAACAGACTTGAAGCTGCGAAAGACTGTGGGCCGCATTTAAGTTGTCTGAACCTTTTTTACATTGCTAACTTGTCATTAAAGGGTAGAAATTTTATCTTCCATTTAAATCTTAAAGACATTTTTTTATAATATAAAAAGATCATTGCTCCGTACGGCTCTAAATCCTGAAGTATCCATAGTAATAGAGTATCTTCAAAAGAGCGCCAAATACTCATTTCATTAAAGTGCACCTAAAGTTAATTAAGCGAAATTAAAAGGATCTTTCACATGCAAATGAGGCCGTTTTGTCATTAGTTTGTTGGCAGTTCGCAAACGTCAATCAGTCAGCGGAGATTGTGAGTAATCGATAGAATTCGAACTTAGAATGTAATTATCATATTATCGAACTTGCACAAATAAATTGCAAAATTTTTGCACCATTTAGTTCAAAGGATTTAAAAAAAATAAGCACTAGCTATAAAGAGACAAGTGAAAAAGTAAAATTAGAATGTTTTTCGTTTCATATCTCTTATGCATATTCATTTACGCGGCTTTAAAGTGCGTAATTAATCTGTCAAAACGTGTTATATCTTGTTCAATAGGTACTTGATATTCACCCATGTAGTAAAATCAAATTATTTCTTTAATGAATGTTACGGCGAGAAAAATATAATAAAAATACGTTATTTTTAACGAGAGGTGTTTGGCAGGAATTTCTTAAGCTTTATGCTTTATCATATCTTATAAAGGATTCAGATATATATATATATATATATATATATATATATATATATATATAAACTTATTGCAAAAATTAACCACTGAAACAGAAATAACTGACCAAATGCAATGAAATTATTATATATAAATTAGAATTAAAATCTTCTCCAATCAAATTAGATTTAAATAATGTGTCAAAGAAAGAAAAAAATAATAAAAAGGTAAACCCAGACAACTAAAGCTCGCCTTTCGAATGAAAGTTTTGAATATATTAATGAATATGATTTATGAATATTATTGATTTGTTTATACCTCTTTGGAATCTACAGAAGAATTTTTATATCATTTATCTCTATAATAAAGCTCCATAAATATCAAAGTAACAGTTTAAAAGGATATATAACCGTCAGAAATGTAAAATCGATATTTTTTCAATGTAGCTTTTTATCTTTTATCTTTCCTTATCTTGTAGCTTATCCTTGATTAAAAATTTGTTTTGCAAACAAAATAATATTTTTTATGTCTTTATCAGTTCGCATCTAAGCGCTGAAAGACACATTTTAAGCAAACAAAAGTAATAACTCGTATAATAAAAATCGACGTAATGCGAATTGTTGAAGTAGCGTAAAACGAGATTATATTATACTATTATGCTATCTATGAATATAACAACACCAATTGTATGTGCTAGCATAGGTTATAACAGGTCTAAAATGAAAACAGAAAATTTTAACGTTCACTGAAAAAAAAAAAAAAAAAAAAAAAAAAAAATCCGTGAATTGAACAAATTTTCGGTTGATTATATATGGTTAACTAGCTGTTACCCGTGACTTCGTTCACGCAAAAATTAAAGAAGAATAAATGCATTAATTAAGCAAAATATTTCACTCCAGATAATTAAAAACGTAAATAATTAACTAACTCTTTATCACATTTCATAGGAAACAATACGGTATTTCTTTGGTATAGGGACCTTGACATATTATATGCTTTTTCTTTAAATTCAATTCTGCCTCCTTGATTTAATGTATAGCTGAAACAAATCTTGTTTTCTAAAAGACAATATGTTGACAGATGATTTTTGTTCTGAAGAAAAAAATTGATTCATGAAGTTTGAATTTGCGAAAATATGTTTTTATTTTTCGGATAATTTACTGAAATCAAGATTTTGTTTTCACAATCTATTCAAATTGAAAATAAATTCTGTTTTCAGTTTTAATGAGAAAATGGTGTAAAAAAATATATTGATCCGTTTTATTTCTCCTTTTCTATCCACAAATATGGAGTAATTTACTTGCTGTTTTTAGAGAAACATTGTTAAAAATTTACAATAATAATAATAATAATAATAATAATAATAATATATCGGAATCTAATTCAATTTTTTTAAATTCTGAGAGTTTGTGTGACATCCTCGGATCAATGATAACCGATGTTAAATAAATCGCGTTGCGTCCGATAGTCTAAGAGGAGTAGTTGCGAAATACAAACAGACGGTCATATTTTAATATAATAGATTCGTGTGCATTTTTCTTTTCTTAAAATTATGATGTGATTTTAGCAGAAAAATCTCATCTGTATATAACTGATAATTATGCTTAATAATTAGTATAGCTAAAAAAACATTTCTATATTTCGTTTTAAATATGGCGTGAAATTCATCTACTTCCTATACTTACTGATCTTTGTATTATTAACTAGCAAGCTACGCCCTCTGCGCTGGTCGGTTTCTACAAATGAACCATGAATCAAACAAAATATATCGTTTAATTTGACCTTGTATTTTAAAGCAATCTGTATATTTACCTGGAAATCCTTTTAGCGAAAGCTTAAACAAAATTTAAAATTTCGAAATATCTCCAAAAAATAATTTTTGAATAAAAAAAATAATTTATAAAATATTTTTTAACAACTTTTGGCCATTATGACGTAAGAAGAAACAATAAAGAAATCTATTAATTTAAACGGTAGCTGAACAAAGCCATATTGGAATATTTAAATTGCTTGAAAGACAATCGAGTAGTGCAGCCATCTTTTGGAAAATCCGCAAAACAAATTTAGTTTCATGAATTTAATAGCTAAAAACATTTAAAAAACGTTAACAAAGATTACGGCATAAATTACGGTTGCTTTTAACAACAACAAAAAAAAATACGCAAGATCTGTAAAATTGAATTTATTAGACAATGAAATCTATTCCGGGGGGGGGGGAGAGGGGATTGAAATTTTCAAACTTCGGTGTGGTGTCTCGATCCAGGAACCTTTGGAATATAAAGCAAAAGCACTACCACTGGGCCGCCTAGTCTAAGTGAAAAAGATTGAAATTAAGGTTCTGTTTTGAAATCTAAATCGCAGAAATGGTCGGATGTCATCCAATTAATTCACCTAATTAAAAAATACATAAGACTTTTAATTCAAAATTTTATGATTTGGCGTCTGATCGGAGGTATTCAGCTATAAGTATTCACAATTTCAAGTCTCTAAGTTATATAGTTTCCGAGAATGAGCTCTGTGACAGACAAAGAGGGGAGTGATACGAATAGTGTTTCGTCAGATCGGCACTCGCCGCAAAGAGGTTAAAAAACAGCTTTTTCAGTATTTTTTTAAAAAATAAGACACAGTTTCAAGAAAACCATAATCCAACTATCAGCGTTGCAGATCCTCCAATCAACGACACATGTAGCAAACAAGGTATGACATGGAATATTTTATCATGAACCACAATCAATTGGATTGAAACCTGGCAAATACATACTCCACAGGTTCCGCAATCGATCTTCTTATCATTAATAAGGATTAAGTTCGTATTATGAAAACTTAATATGCACGTATGTGAATCCAATATATTATGTTAATGTATCATATCAGTTATTGCCATACTGCCATTCTAATAAAAAATGCTTGAGATAAGAACATGTAATATTTCAAGATGTATAAGGGTTATGGAGTTCGGAGAATGATGACTAAAATCGAACCCTGAAAATTTTAGAGATGGTATTTTAATATTAACTATTCCTCGCAATAAAATGACATCAGTGACCTTTTTTTTTAAAAAAAAACTGATTTTCCTATAGATATTACAATGTTTATTAGTATCACTGTTCTTATTAGTTTACTATATTGGTAACACATTTGTGACATAAATTATAGAATACTTCTATTATAGACAATTCCGTAAATTAAATGTATATTTATAAATTCTAGTTGAAACTGTATATGTGTACTACATATGTGTAGATATGTGTAAATACTATATATATATAGATGTTTAGATGCTGTAGATGTAATTATTACAAACGTAACTATTTTTTTTTCTTTTTCCTTCGGTTGTTGCATCACACATACTCCAATAAGCGTATCAAAATTAATAAATATATAATAAATAAAAATAGCTAATTGTTAATATGTTTTTTATTAACCTACTTCAAAAAAAAAGGAGGAGGTTATTTAACCGACTTCCAAAAATGGAGGAGATTATTTAACAGACTTAAAAAAAGGAGGAGGTTCTCAATTCGACCCGTATGTATGTATGTTTTGCTCCTGTTCACGCATAACTTTTGTAAATGTGCACAGATTTTGATAATTTTGTTTTTGTTTGAAAGTGTAAGGCACCCTGGTAGTCACATTTGAATTTCGTCAAAATATGATGATTAGAACAAATTTGTTTTTATGAAATCTTCAAAATTATAAGCTTTAACTCAAACTGAGATTGACATAATTACCGTAAAAATGCACCGATTGTTATATATCTATTCATTGTTGGATTTTTCATATATTATTACTTGAGAAATTTTGAAACAATATGCAAGGATAAGGAATTAGAAGCGACGTCTTGGTTTTGTTTTGTTTTGTTTAAAAAAAAAATTCAGTTCTTGTATTATACACTAGCAAGCTACGCCCGCTACGCTGGTCAATTTCTCTTAACGAACCTTTAATCAAACAAAATATTGACATTTCAAAATTTACTTTTATATTTTAACAGAACAATAAGGATACTATAATTTGTGACTCGTGCTATAGCCAATATACACGTCAGGACACGTCGCCCTTATCATTATCTTTTTACGCGTGAAGGTTTCGCTATGGTACTCTATTGTGAAATTTGGTAATTTTAGAAATTCAATAGTTGAAAAATCGCAGAAACATTAGATAATTTTTCTTTAGAAATTGTTCTTAGAGCGCATTTAGATCTTATAAATAACAATCATGCCGAACTTGAAGTTTCTAGCTCCTTCAGCATTGCAAAAATCGCAATTTTAGAACGTTTTTCGCTTCTGCACCTCCCTCGGGGTAGTGGCACCGACATAAAATATAGCCTATGTTGGAGCAGGGATTGTCACCATCCATTTGCCACCATTACTTTTGAAATCGCTTTAGTAGTTCCAGAGATTCCATACAAATTGTAATTTAGAATGTTTTTAAAAAATTTTTTGCTTATTTCAGCCTTTTAAATTTCAAATTTTTTTAGACTTTGTTGTTATAGAGCATTTAAATCTTGTAAGTAACGACCATACAAAATGTCAAGTTCCTAACTCCTTCATTATTGAAAATATCATAATTTTGGAACGTTTTTCGCTCCTGCACCCTCTGCGGGCAGTGGCACCGACAAAAAATTTAGCATATGTTGGAGCAGGGACTGCTCCATCCCCGAAAACTAATCAGAGATGCGCCTAAACACAGTGAACCTATAAATAAAATTTGAAGGAAATGGGATAATTCTGCATGAAAAACCCATTTACATAAATTAAGGGGGGTATTAGCCCCCCGTTCCCCCCCTTTATACTTAATCAATCAATCCCGAAAACTAATCAGGGAAGCGTCTTAACCCAATGAATCTATAAACAAATTTTGAAGCAAATAGAATAATTCTGCATGAAAAACCCATTTATATAAATTAAGGGGGGGATTATCCCCCCGTTCCCTCCCTTTATACTTAATCAATCAATCCCGAAAACTAATCAGGGAAGCGTCTTAACCCAATGAATCTATAAACAAATTTTGAAGCAAATAGAATAATTCTGCATGAAAAACCCATTTATATAAATTAAGGGAGGGATTATCCCCCCGTTCCCCCCTTTTATACTTAACCAATCAATCCCGAAAACTAATCAGGGAAGCGCCTTAACACAGTGAACCTATAAACAAAATTTGAAGGAAAACGGAATAATTCTGCATGAAAAACCCATTTATATAAATTAAGGGGGGATTAGCCCCCCGATCCCCCCCTTTATACTTAACTAATCAATCCCGAAAACAAATCAGGGAAGCGCCTTAACTCAGTGAACCTATAAACAAAATATGAAGGAAAACGGAATAATTCTGCATGAAAAACCCATTTATATAAATTAAGGGGGGAGGGATTAGCCCCCCGTTCCCCCCTTTATACTTAACCAATCAATCCCGAAAAGTAATCAGGGAAGCGTCTTAACCCAATGAACCTATAAACAAAATTTGAAGGAAAACGGAATAATTCTGCATGAAAAACCCATTTATATAAATTAAGAGGGGGGAATTAGCCCCTTGTTCCCCCCCTTTATACTTAACCAATCAATCCCGTAAAGTAATCAGGGAAGCGTCTTAACCCAATGAACCTATAAACAAAATTTGAAGGAAAACGGAATAATTCTGCATGAAAAACCCATTTATATAAATTAAGGGGGGGGGATTAGACCCTTGTTCCCCCACCCTTTATACTTGACCAATCAATCCCGAAAACTAATCAGGGAAGCGCCTTAACTCAGTGAACCTATAAACAAAATGTGAAGGAAAACGGAATAATTCTGCATGAAAAACCCAATTATATAAATTAAGGGGGGGGAGTTAGCCCCTTGTTCCCCCCCTTTTATACTTAACCAATCAATCCCGAAAACTAATCAGGGAAGCGCCTTAACACAGTGAACCTATAAACAAAATTTGAAGGAAAACGGTTATTTCTGTGAAGAGTTATCGCATTACGTACGTACATACATACATACAGAACCGGCTGCCAAGCTCTCAGGGCTTGACAGCCAGTGTGATAACTGAAAAATCGCAATTTTAGAACGTTTTTTGCTCCTGCACCCCCTGGGGTTAGTGGCACCGACATAAAATATAGCCTATGTTGGAGCAGGGGTTGTCACCATCAATTTGCCACCATCACTTTTGAAATCGGTTCGGTAGTTCCAGAGATTACCCCCTGCAAACAAACAAACAAGATTTACTCCTTTATAATATTAGTATAGATTAATAAGCTTGATATTACCATTGTTTTGAAAGAGTTGCTTGTTATAAAGTGTTTAATCAAAAATGTATTTTACAATATCTTGTTTTTAAATATTTTACAGAACACAGATAAAAATGTGTATTTTGATTTATTCATATAACTTCTAATAAAATATATTTACTATTGAAAAACAATTGTCAACCTTTGACCTATTTTTAGGTGCGTTCGTAATTATATAAATACGTAGCACCTATTGTCGTCGCTTGGTCCGTCCGTCTGTCCGTCCGTCCGTCCGTCTGTCTGTCCGTCCGTCCGCATATAACAACGCAAAAACTACCCAACCGAATGGTTTGAGATTTAAGATATATTATCTTTGCAGAATTTTGTCGAGACATTTCAAATTTTATTAAAATCGAATCAAAACTTTAGGAGATATTAATAAAAATATTTATTAAGAAATTTGAATTTTTTTCTTTTAAATCGGTGCTTTCTTGTTAGAGGAGCTTCCGTAGTTTAATCGTCAAGCGACCGAGATATGACAGAAATTAATCTGCAGACGATATAATTCATTTCATAGAATTAAAAAACATCAAGATCTGAATATTTATATAACTAGCTACAGTACGAACGCACCTCGTTTGTCACGTTTGACGTACAATTTCCAACTTGTTCGTACAGCTAAGGTAATGACGTCCCTTCTTCCTTCTAAATAAGAATATTATTTAGTTCTATAAGTACGCACTTCTGGATCAAATCTTTACATTAAATGTAGCATTTTGTTGTAATTTGTTGAAACATTTGTTGAGCATTTGTTGAGCATTTGTTGAAACATTTGTTTAGCATTTGTTGAAACTCTGACTTTAATTAAAGTAGAATGTATTCACATTTAAAGATCATTTAAATATCAGTTTAACGCAAGGCTTTCGATAATTTTGCCTCGGTTTGTTATTTACTCTTCATTTCCAGGCTGTATTTATTTTGTGTAATTGTAATCTAAATTTGGAAAATTCACTTAGCAAGCAAATAAGAAAAGAGTCCGGGAAAAATAAATCTAGAACCGTTAACTGTGAATCTTATACAAATTTATTTTTCTTCGTCGCCATAAAATGTCTCTTAATAAAGTTACAATATAGCATGTTTTTCAAAATTCTATAAATGCTTACTATATATTTTTTAATTTTATTAAAGCATTTTAAAAATTTACACTATCCTTGTAAATTCACAATAAAAAGTAAATAGCATATTTTTTTAAATAGTGATAGCATTCAAATTTCAATATTGATTTTTCTGAAATGTAATATGCAGGGTCCTCAAAAGTCACACCCTTTCTCGGAAATTCGTTGAAATTATAGAAAACGGTGAAATATGTGTTTCATAAGTTCACAAAAAGAGCATCATTTGTTTTTTGTTTTTGTTTTTTTTTCTTGAATGTGGCTGGGGAAAACTTTGAAAATTCCAATTAGAGGTCTTGTGGTATAGGCTGAAAGTTCTTCAAGACCGACAATTTAATAAAAAAATTGCCCTACAATTTTTCACAAGAAATTTGTGATTTGGTAAAAACTCTTAATTTCATGAAAAAATGAAAACCTTTAACCTAACCCAATTTAATCCAATGTTTTCCATTTCTCGGCCGTAATAGAGCCGCAGCATAAATTCATTCATGACTCCCGTAAATTTAGCTTAAAAGATGTTATTACATCATCTGTAATTCGCTCCTTTAACTTTTCGGTGACGTCTTGTAAACTATCGCTGTTAAGTTTCTCCACAGAAAAGAAAAAAGTCATTAGGCCTCAGATCTGGCGAACGAAGATACCCACAGAGAGTTTGTTTCTGACGCAAATCTAATTCACAAGTATATAGGGATACAAAAACACAATATCCCCGGATATTATCCAGGCAGTAATTATATGTCAGTCTTTTTTTTTCTGAGGGAAATTTTTAACTGTCAATCCTAATATTACAATGCTAAAGGAGGCAATTGATCCCATAATAACACATGGTATAGAAAATCCATCAATTTTTTTAAAGATCAGTTTATTTCCGAAGAAAAGATTGTCTTCTAGGAAGGTGGGTGCATACTTAATAAAACTCTCTTCCTTAAAATATGATAGATTTCCAAAAAAATGCTAAATGTGTGTATTATTCTCACATACTCCAGATCCGTCTAACTGCCTGATTTGATTAAAAGAAAAGGATGCATGCAAACGTATAATTTAATAAATGTCATTATTTGCCCTATCACCTCCAAGAATCGAGCTACCGTGATTACACGTTTATTTTTCCACGCAGTTAATTAGGGGGATAGAAACTTGTCTGAAGCCTTTCCCTCTACGTCTCCTTAAACACAGACAATCATCTCGTGTGGGTGAAAGGCATGTTAATTATACGTCACTCAATCACAGACGTTCATCAACAGTTCTTGCTGCGAACGGGTCAAACTATTTAAGGTCTCCTGAAAATATGTTATAAAAAAAAGAAGAAGCGCCGGCTAATCAAGCGATTCAGTCGCGTTTGAAGATGCTCCAAATTGGCGGCAATTTCCTCTGCGCTATCAGATGCCTGAGAGGCTAATTACAACCAGCGAGTGTCGTCGGGCCAATTACCATCCGGATAGAGTGATGAATCAGGTGTGTGATTGGTCGCAGTGCTCAAGGTCGGTGACTGTCGGGATACACTCTATAAGGTGTTGATGTTGAAATGTTCCGGTTAATAACATTTAATAAGGGAAAACATAACATTGGGCGATTAAAACCATTCGGAAACTTGGTGGGTGATCAACCTACCTGTAGGTAGTAACCAGAAATGGTGCGGAGGCATATGTATAATTTGAAGAATCGTAAATGCATATTAATAAGAACTTGATAGGAAATGTAATAAAGATAATTTGTACAAGATTCTTATCATGGAAAGTCCAGACAACATTTAAAACATTTTCTGATTTACGTTTCTTTTAACTACCGATGATACACAGATAAAACATGTATTTAACAACTACATTCAGGCAGTGCCTGATTTATGGCAGGGCGTTCGGGGCATGAGCACATAGACCCCGATTTTCCGGTGCCACCAAATGCTACTGAAGGTTTTTAAATTATCAGCCAAATTTCTGATGAAATTTTTAACTATTAAAAAACAAAATTAATATGGAAAAATTTGTTTATTATTTTTTTCATTTAAAAATAACTTTTTACGGGCTACATCACTCACGCGAAAACACCTGCTCGCTAATGTTAATGCTTTGGGAGAAATTAAAAAAAAATATTTCGTTTGCATTTCACTATTTTTAAAATATTTTCTTCCCATTGAATATTTGAGGTCGATCTCTACAAAGGCCGTTGTTCACGTTTTCGATTTTGTTTACAGGTTTTTTTCATTAGGATACTTTTACTTTCGGAACCGATTTCAAAAGATTGAAAAATCGTCAGCGAGATAGAACACTTAAGATTAGAAGGATGTTATAAAAAATTTTACTGCTAAAAAATTGAAAAGAATATTTATAAAAACATCATTAAATGTCACAAAATTATTAAAGTCAGTAGTAGTTATCTTAATAATTTCCGCTTTCAATAATATTTTTTTTAAGCTCAAGGCCGCTGTAAGCATAGGCGCAAGGAGACCCTAATAAGCAAATGTGCCCAGGGCCCCTAAATTTGTAAATCGGTCCCTGCATTCAGGGTACCTCACCTCAGCACCGAGATTACAGATTTTAAGAGGTAGTAGAAAAATTACAACAAAATATTTTTCTATAAAAAAAAAACAGAGTCACAACACCATTTATCCAATTAAAAACACAGGGCATCTCATTCCAATTCGAGCTCAGATTTTTGTTCCTAACCTTAATAATAATGAAGATATTTTTACGAAAATTTCAACAGATTTACCTTGTTTTATGCAAAATGTTACAACTTCAGGAGAAGTGCTAGAAATAGCCACCGTCCGCATCCAACCAATGTTAAATTAGACGATTCATATTGGCAATGTAGTTGACATTACATATTGTGTCGCTGGCCGATTTAATGTGTCCTTCCTGTACATTTAATGCTGTCATCGCATGTCACAAGAAACAAGGTAGGTATTTTTAAAATTGAGGTATTTTTAAAATTGGAGAAAGGAAACAAGTTTTGATTGAACTAATAAACCTGATTTTTTTAAACTCAATAAATGGGTTGCAATCCTGGTTTCTTAATGAAAATTGTGTGTTGCAGTGTGGTCCATGACCTCATAAAGTTTGTAATCCTTGTACTGAGGTGGGATAGCATCTATATGTAAAATATATAGCATTTGCTTAACCCTTCAGTTCCCACATATAGAAACTACAGGAACAATTTTTAGGTGCGTTCGTAATTATATAAATACGTAGCACCTTATAGTCGTCGTCTGTCCGTTCGTCCGCATATAACAGCGCAAAAACTACCCAACCGAATGGTTATGAAATTTAATATATATAATCGATGCAGAATTCTGTCGAGTCATTTCAAATTTTATGAAAATCGAATCAAAACTTAAAAAGATATTGATAAAAGTTTTCTTTATTCTATTAAATCCTATCATACGTAATCTATATGATAAAAGCGCAAGTCATGTGACTGAGGAAAACAGATACGAGCTAACCACATCTTTTTCCATATGCCAAGCGACCATTTTTATCCAAAATTATTTTTTTCGAATAAAATTGCGTAAAAGTTACATTTTTAGAAAGATCGTTCCAAAAAATTGTTTGCTTGAGAGATGAGTTACATTAAAAAATATATAGATTCTGAGATAACTTTAGTGTAAATTAGGTTAAAAACCGAATATCTCAATTCATTAAAGTAAATAAACAAAAGATTCATTCATCGTGAGTCATAGAAATATTAAACCTTGAAGGTAATCATTCGCAAAGCAAGATCTCCATGGTGAATTTTCCGCAGCTGTCTGGTGTCGAAAAAAAATTCTCATGTGTAAACATGGCATACGTAATAAGAAACAAGTGGGTAAGTGTGATCGAAGATCGCTCAAAGGGTTTCGTTTAATATTCTTTTCAAAACACTTTATCCTTTCTTTAATAAATTCAAACAAATTTCATTTAGCAACAACAACAAAAAAAAGTCGTTTTTTATAAAGTAAAAATTTACCGGTCTATTTTTTCATTTTTTTTCGGATATCTAAACCAGCCGGATAGCGGGCTAAGCCTGCTATTATATTCTGTCATAATAATATCCGTCATACGGACTAAATGCAATATTTAAAAAAATAATTTCAAAATTAAACGAATTGTACATCTTCAAAATGTTAAAATATGCGAATATTTCCATAATCGGATTTTCATCACGATTCAATATGTTTCTCAAACTCATATATTTACTATTCTCTATTATTTATATTGATACTCGCTTTGTATTATTCTCAAACATTTGAAAAATTAGTTAAACTTCCCAAATGACGTCAGATTGTCTTTTTAATTCCCTAATGACGTGATATTAATCTGCTTGTACTTACACATACTCATACTCCTTGTATTATTGAGAAATCTTAGACATTTTCCGTTTTATTACGACTATGACGTCAATCAATTTTATTTCATATTAATCTTTTTTTTTTTATTTGGTGAAACTTTTTATTTCATTTTTCACGTGGAAATCGTCTGATAGAAAATCATTTATTGTAGAAGGAATTTCATCGTGGATTTTTTAATTTTTGGCATCGACTCTAACGAAAAATGTTTCAATTTAATAGGAAAAAGCTGTTAGAATTTTGGTTTTTTATCTCTATTTATTAAAATAATACGAATTTTACAAATTTTAATATTTTCAGCTCTTCACAGCTGATATTCTGATTTATACACAAAGTTTTAACTCTGTCAGTTACATAGTTTTCGAGAATGGGTCTGTGACAGACAGACAACGGAGCGGGAGCAATAGGGTTTCGTGAGATGAACGAAACCCTAAAAAAGGGCATCCTCATTTTGCCCATAGCAGAGGATATAATTTATTTCATTGAAATAATAACGATGATTTTTTTACATTGTAAAACTATTTATACCACGAAACGAACGCACCTCATTTGTCACGTTTAACGTATAATTTCCAACTTGTTATTTTTAAAGTTGTTTTTATTTTTTTCGCTTTTAAATAAGACAAATATATGCTATTTTAATGTTTTCTTTTTGTTTCAACTTATTTGTTATTGCACTGCACATCACAGTGGGCCTTAGGCACGGAAGCAGTAATTCCTTGACAAATTTCATACTTTTAAAATTGTTCTTCTAATGATAAATCATGAAAAAAATGTCAGTATTTACTTTCTAGTCATGGTAAATAAATTACAAAAAAAAAAAAAAAAAAAAAGAAAGAAAGAAAGAATTGTTGATTTTACAGTATAATACTGGCACCCCACCTGCCAGTATTATACTGTAAAATTAACAGTAATAAACAGTAAAATAAGCAGTAATACACTGTCGTGCATGCGCGGTAGTGTATTACTGCTTATTTTACTGTTTATTACTGTTATACGAGTATAATTCTATAATTCTATAGTAAATATGCTGATTTTGTAACGGTTTTTGAATTTTTACTAGTCAATAATAGATCCAATTTTTTAAAATCTTTATAAATGATGAGAAATGTTTAATAATGGTTTAAAAATTAAAAATGCTAAATTAAAATTTAATTATGTTAACAAAATTTTTAATTAGAGATCATTAAATTATAATTACAAGTATATATATAAAAAAACTGAAAAAAAAAACGTAGTTCCGGCCTCGAATCCGGGCCCTCAGATCAACGAGCAGACGCTCAAAGAAACTGAATGAAATTGTGGTTTAAAGTACTGTGTGGTATGCGCTCGAGAATCATATGAAAAACAACAGTTAACCTCTAACAATTACGATTACAGTGACAAAATTTCAAAAATTTAAAATGGCAATACCTACTTTTTTTATTGGAATATGATCTTCATAGTGAAAAACCATAAAACGCGTTTAAACGGTAACTGTAGCACGAAAATCGCTGGCGCTAGACAGACTAAAGAGAAAATTGAAAACAACCAATAAGGACACAGAAGCGACAGAAAGTAAAACACTTTATTTTGTTTCACAAATTTTTCACGTGACATCCTTTACACACGATCCCACTTTGCATGCGGCAGATGGTGGACAGCACAGAAGCACGTACAGTGTTGAATTCAGACACTTTTCTCCGGGAGGGGACATTGTAGACTTCCGAAGGGCAAATTGCACTTTTTTGCTATTAAAATCATAAAATCTCAAATTTTCCCGGGGGGGATGTCCCCCCCGGCCAACCCCCTGAATTCAACACTGAGCACGTATCATGACAAGAGGAATCTGTTGAACCTGACTTTTGATGGCATCTTGCAAATCAGATGCATTTTGCGGATTAAATACATACACTTTGGATTTCAGTTATCCCCACAGTCAGAAATCCATTGGAGTGAAATCGGGGGACCGTGGCGGCCACAGAAACGTGAAATGGCGGGAGATAACTCTGTCACCTAAATTTTGTGTTAAAAAACGTTTGACAGAAGACACCACACGTGGGGAAGCACCATCTTGCAACCATACGACGTCAGATAGAGCATTTCAGTTTTGCAAATTGGAAAATACGTAATTAGTAAACATTTCTAGATAGCGAGCACTCGTTACCATACACGTTTGTAGACCTGCGGCAGTAACCTCTTAACAAAAAGAAAGGGTCGAGGAAGAAGGTGCTTGTTATACCGCACCACACTGTCACTTATTCTTCGTGTAACAGAAGTGCAACTACATCATGGGGATTATTGTCTGCCCAGTGCACGCAGCTCTTTGAATTAACCTTACCAGTCAACGAGAAACGCCTCGTCCGTCCACAGAATGCGCAAAGGTCAGCTGTCATCCTCGACATACCGGATGAGGAATTCATTCGCAAAATCTAGTCCTTGTTGCTTATCACCCACTTGCGACATCTGGACACGCTGGAACCGATACGGAAACATGCGGAGAACAGAGCGCAGAATCTTGCGGACCGTAGAATTTGGCAGCTGCAGAACACGTGAAACACCGCGTGCACTTGCAAGAGGAACATAGCTTATCGTCTCATGGGCTTCTGAAACAGCTTCGACAGGAACGGAAGGTCGTCCAGACCAAGATCGATCGGATGTGTAACCAGTTTCTTCAAATTTGTGTATCTAGTCCGTACAGAGTTTACAGTACACGGGCCTCGGCGTAGCCCATGGTTTCTGCGGTAGACACGCAATGCCTCTGCGGCATTTTGTACGTTCAGGTAATAAATCTTTACAATTTCCCCACGTTCGTTCCTCAAACTTGTAAGCGGCATATTGTTCAGAGTACAAGAAAACAAGATACGCAGCACACATTTCACAGTGTCTTTTCTTTTACTTATTAGTGCAACGACGTCAGTCATGACGGTGTCTTACGCCGAACCAAGAAATCTGCGTAGCTTGGTGTCTTCTTCTCGTTTCGAGGGAAATTCAGTAGGCTGGAATCAGATCCGAAGACACAGTCTGAAATGTGACGTCATTAGAAAAGAAAGTCGTGTTCTGGTGAGCGCCACAGTTGTTTTCTCTTTTCTTAGTCTGTCTAGTAACGGCGATTTTCGTGCTGCAGGTACGGTTTCAACGCTTTTTATGGTTTTTCACTATTAAGTTCACATTCCAATTAAAAAAATATAGATGTTTCCATTTGAAACTTTCGAAATTTTGTCACTGCAACTGTAACTGTTAGAGTTTAAATGTTGTTTTTCATATGACTCTTGAGCGCATACTTCAAAACATTTAAACATATATATATATATATATATATATATATAATATAGACACGAAATTGTTAGAGATTTTTTTACACTAGTTTTTTCAATAACTTATCTATTGTGTACAGATAGAATATATTGTAGTTGAGATAAGAAATTAAATTATGTATTGCCGATTTTTACGAGTAAAATTTGATTCACTGTGAGTAAAAATTTTTTTCTAAAACACTGATTATTTTATTCACTGATTTATTCGTAAAATGTGAGCTCTGAAACACTAACTCTGAAAACACTAACTCTGACGAAGAAAGACACTCTCAAAAAATTTTCGTCAAATAATGTAAAAAGTAAAAGCAGCAAGTTGCCAAAACACCCTTGTGATATAGGATTTTTTTTTTTTTTTTTTTTTCCTGCCCTTTGAAGAAATTTTTGTCTTTTGACTGGAGATGTTCAGGAAATTTTAAGCTTAGATTTGTGAATTTTTTGTGTTTTGAGAGAAAAAGGATATAGGTAAAAATCTCGTTTCTAATCTAAAAAAATACTCACCAGAACAGTTGCCAGAACACCCCTGTGATTTCCCGAAAATGCAGGTTTAGATTAGAGGATTTCAGATAATTTTTACGTTAGATTAGAAAATTTTCGGTATTTTTGGAGATAATGGGCTAAAACAAAGCAGAAATTTTTGTATATCCTAATAATATTATAAATCCGATTGTGTGCAAATGTTAGGCTGAAGCCAGCGTCAAAATGGAAAATTTAATTATCCTGTATCATTGCATATAGGTTAATTACAACTCGGAAATGAACATAGGCTGGTTTTGGTTTATTTTATTCAAATATTTTTCTTAATAATTCAAAAATTTCGTTATTTTCATAGGGAATAAATGGACATTTTTTTTCCTTTAAAATTTAATTAATCATTTTACGTTGCTAAGCATTACCGTTGCCAATAAATACAAAACCTGGAATAATAATTTTTCCTCAACAATTATTTTTCAATTGAATGATTTCCACGTAAAAAATTAAAATTCAAAAGAATTCAAAAGATGATGAATTGCCGTGATATTTGAAAGCAAAAATGTAGTATTTGTTGTTATACATGAAGTATGAATATCAGTTACGTTGAGAAGACATTTTCTGTCAAAGACTGCGATATAATTAGATAGAAAAATGAATAATAATTATATTTTTAAGAAAAGATTTCGCTTGGACCATGGAACTATGAAAAGGATCCTCCTTTGCACAATGTGACGTCATAAATAAAACCATTTATTTTCAAATATCGATAAAAATACAAGGCGCATGAATATCAGTATATAGTAGTCTGAAAGTAGATAGATAATGGACGTAATATTTAAGATGAAAAACTGAATTTTTTGTTTTATCGATACTGAGATTGATTGAGCTTGAATATCAGTTACATACAGACAGATGTGAGTTTTCTGAAAGAAAATTAAAAAGAATTATATAAATACAAAGGATATGAATTATCACTTTACTGGACAGCGTACAACGAATTTAAGAATTATATCATTAAAAAGATATTTCTCTGGGGAAAAAGTGGCGTCATCATATTGTAAATAAAACGTGAATTTTCAAATATGTTTTAAAAGGAGCGTGAATTAATTCCATACATCTACTATATATATAAAACACAAACGGAAATTTCGTTCCGTTCCTTTATAACTCGAGTTTCGCCGAATGGATTTTCATGGAACGTGCACTGTTCGATAGATAATTTTTTAGGGAAGGTTTTAGTACATAACACAACGTTCTACGTATATTAGTTATAGAATTATGATAGAAAGTTAAGTTATTTTGGCCGAAAAGGTTACCATTGCTAATTTTTTGGCGATCATTACTGTTGCAGAAAGAAATAAAAAGGCTATACATCTCGAAAAATAAAAGAAAAACTGTTACTAATTTTATTTAAAAAAAAAAAAAGAAAAAGAAAAAGAAAGAGAAAGAAAAGAAAAAGAGTTTTGATGAGAGATGATAATATAAAACGAAAATATTTAATTTAAATATGATTGGGAATGTTCGTAACGCTTAAAAAATTATTCAAGGAGCAAGATGCTATTGAAAAATATTTGGCCATTTATCTTTTGTTTTTGGCGATTTTGATTTTACTTTTGACCCCAAACAATTTGATTTTAAGCCAAAAGGTGTCTTTTTTTGTTGCAGAAAGAACTGAAATGGCTATACATCTGGAAAAATAATAGAAAAAACTGTTACTAATTTCATTTAAAAAAAAGAAAGAAAATAAAAAAAATCCCTGACCGCTCGGCCTACAGGCACAGGCAGATTTCGAAGACGCAGACCTTTGGGCGCCTGTTTGTTGGGAATTGCGGAAGAAATGACATTTTGCCATGATGCGGCAGTTGGAACCGACAACTTCGAAACCTAACTTGTTTGCAGGTGGAGCCGGCAGGTTTTTTTTTTTTTTTTGCTATAAGGGTTATTTCTATAAAAAACTTGTCAATATAAGTTTTAGATAATATTAAGAGGATTTATAATAAATTTAAACGGATTTGATATCTACTGAATTGACGAAGTTATGAATTGTTTTCTTCTAAAACCCCCCTTCCCCACCCCCTCTTGGGACCATTTTTAATGATATCAAAAATCTACATACATCAATTTTCGGCCCTTTTCCTAGAAGCAATAATAACTTCAAACGGATTCGATACGTATCATAATTAAGAAATAATGGGATTTTTCTGTTTTCACAAAAAGCCCCCCCCTCTTGGTTCGATTTTGCCCATTAACGAACTTGGCCGAGATTTTATGCCCCTTGATTTTATGTATCAGTTGCGAAAAGATGCGGGAGTTGGAACCGCCTACTTTGAAAAATAACTTGTTTGCAGGCGGAGCCGGCAGGGATTTTTTTTTTATTTTTTATTTTTTTTTCTATAACGGTTGGTCCTATAAAAAACTTGTCAACATAAAATTTTTGGATAATATTAACAGGATTAATAATAAATTTATGCGGATTTGATATCTTGTGAATTGACGAAGCTATGATTTTTTTTCTTCTAAAACCCCCCTTTTTCCCCCCCTAGGGGCCATTTTTAATTATATCAAAAATCTGTCATACATAAATTTTCGGCCCTTTTCCTAGAAGTAATAATAACTTTAAACGGATTCGATACGTACAATAATTAAGAAATTATGGGGGTTTTTCTGTTTTCACAAAAAGCCCCCCCTCCATTCCCCCACCCCTTGGTTCGATTTTGCCCATTAACGAACTTGACCGAGATTTTATGCCCCTTGATTTTATGTATCAGTTTGGAAAAGATTTATGCAGAATTTTTCCAGTTATCGTGTCCATAAAAAAGTGACATAGACAGATAGATAGATAGATAGATAGATAGATAGATAAAGTTTTGAACTGGGGGTGGTTTTGGGTTCTGGGAGTCATGATCGGCGTAGATCTGCAAAAATTTTTCAAAATTTCCAACTTAGGTGAGAATGTAATAGGTAGTATTTCTTACGAAATCTACCTAAAAAATGAAAAACAGTGTTGATGACAGATTTTAAGCAGTTTTTTTTTTCAAGTGTACGACTGTATTTTTGCAGTATATATATATATTTTTTTTGTACTTTTCGGTTAGCCGGTCACTAGTGATATATATATATACATGTATATATATATATTTATATACACACACACATATATACACATATATCTACAAAAATACATGTATATACATATATATATATACACTTATATGTATGAATACATACATATATATATATATGTACATATATCACTGGCGCCCGGCTAACCGAAAAGTACCTTTTTTTTTTTCAAATGCAAACTATATTAATGGCAATATACTGCTATTTACTTCTACATATATGAAATTTCGGTCCGGCTGCTTATAACTGGAGTTCTGCTGAATGGATTTTCGTAGAATTTAAACTGTAAGATAATTTTTGAGGGAAGGTTTTATTGTATAACATATCGTTCTACGTAGCTTAGTTATAGAATTATTCTGGGAAGTTCTATAATCAGATCAATCCGATTATGAAAGATTAGCCTTTTTAAAAGATTTTGCCGAATGGATTTTGATGGAACCTACACTGTTAGATAATTTTCTAGGGAAAGTTTTATTACATAACATACCATTCTACGTTGCTTAGTTCTAGAATTATAGGGGGGAAATTCGAAAATCGGGTGACCATTTTTTTAATCAAATATTAGCCTTTTCAATATTTGATTCCGATTATGAAAGATTAGCCTTCTGAAAAAGTTCTACTGGACGGATTTTGATGAGAATTGTATTGTTAGTTAGATACTATTTCAGGAATGGTTTTAATGTACTACATTGTTCTACGTTGCTTAGTCAAACAGTTATTTGTGAAGGTTATATAGTCAGGTGAACTCGATTCCGAAAAAGTAGCCTTTTTGAAAGTTTTTACTGGGCGTATTTTTTGCGACTTGCATTGTTAAGTAGATAATTTGTAAGGATGGTTTTAGTATATTTTATATCGTTCTGTTAGTTTTCGAATTATGTGGAAAAGTTCTAGAACCAGATGAACCCGATTATCAAAGATTAGCTTTTATAAAAACTTCTACTGAATGGATTTTGTTAGTTAATTTGTTTGCATTGTTAGTTCGATAATTTTTAGTGGTGGTTTTAGTATATTGCATATAGTTTTATCATTCTTTAGCAAACCCTTACTGTAAATGACCAAATAAAAGAGTTGGTCCTTAACAGCAAAAATTTTGACTGCACATTAGAAAATATAATAACGCAATCACGTCATTTTTCAGTAATGTGGAAGGTTTATGAAGGAAAAGTACTTAATCAAGAAAAATTACTTAAGAAAACTGTAAATCTTATGGTAAAATTTAAAAAAAAATATTTGTTTTTTAACACTTTCCAATATAGTTGAAATGTGTTTATGAATTTGGTTTGTATGTGCGTCTGTCTGTCCCTTCACAAAAATCGTAATTTAGAAACTTTTTTCTCTACTGTACAGTTTTAAATTTCGAATTATTTTTAAAAACTGTTCTATGCGTGCATTTGCGTTACAAAACATAGCAACAATATCAAATTTCAAGTTTCTATCTTTAATAACTCTATAGTAATCGTAATTTAGAACGCTATTCACTCATTTTACCCTTTTAAATTTCTAACTTTTTAGAAACTGTCATTAGAGAGTATTTACATCGTCTAAGTGACCACCATGCCAAAGTTCAAGTTTCTAGCCTCTTCAGTATCACAAAAATTTCAATTTTAGAACGTTTTTCGCTCTTGCATCCACCTGGGAGTAGTGGTACCGACATAAAATATAGCCTATGTCGGAGCAGGGATTGTCCCTATCAATTTGCCACCATTACTTTTCAAATAGGTTCGGTAGTTCTAGAGATTACCCCTACAAACAAACAAACAAATAAACAAACGTTACTTAATTATAATATTACTAGCAAAACCCACGGCTCTGCTCGCGTAAATATTGAAAATGCCAAGTAGTATTCGTGGGCTTATTTTCATTAGAGAAAATTTTAATGCTACAGATAACTCAAAAAATATTAATTAAGCCACATTTTTAGTAAACTTCCTTCTTATACAGCATTAGGCGAACATTAGACTTAAATAAATCAGAAGGGTTAAAATTAATTCTAAATTAATGGTAATTTAGAATATATTTTCAGAGTTTTTCGCTCATTTAATTTTTTTTTTTTGAAATTTAGAAATTTTTAGAAACAGTTCTAAGCGAGTATTTACATCTTAAAAATAAGCATCATGCCAAATTCCAATCTTCTAGTTAAGCAAATTTCTGTAATAACTATATCACAGAAATTTTAGAACTTTTTTGTACCTGCACACAATAAAATTTCTAAATTTTTAAAAACTGTTTGTGCATGTTCGACTCTTGTAACAGCCATATCAAATTTCAGATTTCTACCCCTAACAATTTCAGATAAATCATAGTTTAGAAGGTTTTTAGAACTTTTCCACCTCATTACACTGTTTTAAATTCCGATTCTACAAAACCGTACTTAGCAAGCACTGAATCTTAAAAATAGCCACCATGCCAATTTTCAACTTCCTAGACTAGCAGCATCACTAAAATCGCAATTTTAGAAAGTTTTTTGCTTGTGCACCTTTTTTAAATTCGAATTTTGTAAAAACTGTTCTATGCGAGCATTTATGTCTAAAAAATAACAGCCATGTCAAATTTTAAGTTTCTATCCCTAACAATTTAGAATAAAACATAATTCATAACGTTTTCCGTTCATTTATACCTTTAAATTTCGAATTTTTAAGCAACTGTTTATACCGAGCGTCTGCATCTTAAAAATTACCACTATACTAAATTTCAAGTTTCTAATCTGAATAAATCCAATTAAACCAAAATGTAGAATGTTTTTAAAAAGTTTTCTGCTCAATTCAGCCTGTTAAATTTCAAATTGTTTAGAAAGAGGTCTTAGCAAGCATTTGCCTTTTAAGAGTAACTACCATTCCAAATACGAAGCTTCTATACCAGCTATACCACATAAATTGCAATTTTAGATTTTTTTTTTTGCTCCTGCACTTTTTAATTTTGCATTTTTAGTAAACTGTTTTGGTTTGATCCTTTACGTAAGTAGCCGCCATGCGAAATTTGAAGTTTCCAGAATTAAAAGTTCCAAGTAAATAAGTAAATTAGAACGTTTTTCGTGCTTTCACACTTTTAAATTTCAATGTTTTAAAAACTCTTCTGTTCGAACAGTTACGTTTAAAAGCAACAGTCATGTCAAACTTCAAGTTTCTATCCTGAACAACTCCATAGTAATCTCAATTTAGAACGCTTTTCGCGCATTTCACTCTTTTAAATTTCGATTTTTTTTTTCAAATTGTTCTGTGCGCCCATTTATGTTGTAAAAGCAACAGCCATGTCAAATTTCAATCTTCTACCCAAACAATTCCATAGAAATCGTAATTTAGAACGGTTTTAAAACGCTTTCCGCTCATTTCACCCTTTGAAATTTTAAATTTCTTTACAAACCATTGTAAGCGAGCATTTGTATCTTTAAAGCAACCGCCATGCCAAGTTTGAAGCTTCTAGTCCTGTCAGTATTAAAAAAATCGTAATTTAGAACGTTTTTTCCTCCTTCCTTCACCCTTTTAAATTTCGATGAAAAAATCTGTTCTGTGTGTGCACTTGTGTCTTAAAACATATCAGTATGTCAAATTTCAAATTTCTTTTCTTAACAATTCCATAGAAATCATAATTTAGGACGTTTTTAGAACACTTTTACCTCATTTAAATGTGGCGTCAATAAATTTATTATTGAAGGATGGAGAGAGAAGAATATATCGTATAGATTAACTCCTTTGCGACGAGCGTCCTTTACGGAATTTTTAATGTTTTACCACCGGTGTTTTAAAACAGAAATTTTAAACAGAAGAATTTATAATAATTCCACATCTTGCGAACGATCGTTGAATTCCAAAATATTTATAGTAAAACTGGTCGACTTTCATAGATTCACTTGAGAAACTAATTTAAAACTTTAGGTTCATTTAATATACTTTTAAATTCATTAAATTAATACTTAATAATTAAATTATAATTAATAACTAATAATTAAATTATAAATTTCAGCATCATAGACTATTAAGAATATGAAATACTTCTAACGAGGCAATGATCCCCTAAGTTCGATGTAAAGGTCGAACTTGGATACGAGCCGAAATACGGATCAGACGACACTTTCAAAAATAATTCTTTACGGCATCGTTTTAATTAGAATTCTGGTCTGAAAACCAGTGACATTGGTATATACACCAATGATTGCGGAATACAAAAGTAACAGAAAGGCTATTTCAAACTTATTAGTTGATTAGGGATAGCGCTAAAATTAAAAAAGCAAATGAAAAACTAATTAAGATTTGGTAATTAAAAGAAACATTTTATTTTGATCAAAACAAACACAACCTTCTGATTGCAGCGCTTATAGCGAACGAAAGTCGAAACACGGAGGAGTGAGCTCTAAAATTATTGGCGGCGAAACAGAAATTCTAACGCCGTCGCTGTAGGATGTGGCGCATGCGTAGTACGCACAAGCGAGGCTGCCATAAGCAAAGCGAGCTCAAGGCCATCATATGCGCTGAAAACGAAGCTCAAGATACGATGCAAAGAGAGAAACGTTCTCCGGTGAATAACCATAGCGGCAGTTCGCGCCAGGAGCCGATAACAAGCTTAGAGGAATGGCGATCTATCGGAAAAAGATTAATAAATTAGCGCGTAATAAAATGTAAAACTGGGCTGAGCTGAAATAAAAAGTAACTAAAAATAAAGAATGTGGTATCTCTATCACAATCACCCTTTTGAATTTCGAATTTTTTTTAAACTGTTCAGAGAGCATATATATCTTATTAACCACTCTAATATTTTGTAACTACCTTGCCCAATTTCAAATTTCTAATCGCATCAGTATCACAAAAATTGCCATTTTAGAACGTTTTTCACTCTTGAAACCTTCTGAGGGTAGTGGAACTGATATAAAAAATAGTCTATGTTAAGAGCAGAGACTGTCACCATAAATTTGCGACTGTTACGTTTAAAATCGGCTTGGTAGTTTAAGAGATTCCATAGAATTTGTATTTTAGAACGCTTTTTGAAAGCGTTTAGCTCAATTCACCCTTTGAAATTTCGAATTTTTTAGAAACTGTTCTTAGAGAGCATTTACATCTTACTACCATGCCAAGTTTAAAATTTCTAGCCCCTTCAGTATTACAAACATTTTAATTTTAGAACGTTTTACGCTACCGCACCCCTCTGGGATAGTAGCACCGACATAACATATAGCCTATGTTAGAGCAGGGACTGTCACCATCAATTTGCCACCATTACGATTGAAATCGGTTCGTTAGTTCCAAAGATTCAATAAAAATTGTAATTTAGAATGTTTTTAGAACTATTTTCGCTCTTTTCTTTTAAATTTTGATGTTTTAAAAATTTGTTCTTAGAGCGCATTTACATCTATAAGTAACTACCATGCCAGATTTCAAGTTTCTAGCTCCTTCAGTATTGCAAAAATCGCGATTTTAGAACGTTTTTCTATCTTGCTCCGCCTGCGGGTAGTGGCACCACATAAAATGTTGGAGCCCTATGTTGGGACAGAGACTGTTACCATCAATTTGCCGCCGTCACCTTTGAAAACGGTTCTGTAGTTCTAGACATTCCATAGGAATTACTTTTAAAAAATGTTTTTAGAACGCATTTCGCTCATTTCAACCTATTAAATTTCAATTATTTTTAGAATTTGATCTTAGAGTGCATTTACATCTTGTAACTACCATGCCAAATTTCAACTTTCTAGCTCCTTCAATGTAAAAAAAAATCGCAGTTTTGGAAAGTTATTCGCTTCTGTACCCCTTAGGGGTAGTGGCACGGACATAAAATACTGTCAGTGTTGGAGCAGGGATTGTATCCATCAATTTGCAACCATCACTTTTGAAATCGGTTCGGTAGTTCCAGAGATTACCCCTACAAACAAACAAAAAACAAACAAACGTTACTTCTTTATAAAATTAGTATAGATAAAGAAGTAACGTTTGTTTGTTTGTACTCTGGAACTACCAAACCCATTTCAAAACTAATGGAGGCAAATTTATCATGGCAGTCCCTGCTGCAACATAGGCTGTATTTTATGCCTCCCTCCAGCTGGTTGCAAGAGTTAAAAAATGTTCTAAATTGCGATTATTGTGATACTGATGGTGCTAGAAACGTGAATTTGGCATGGTAGTTACTTATAAAATGTAAATGCTCTCTTAGAACATTTTCTAAAAACATTCGAAATTTAAAAGGATGAAATGCAAGCTAAAAATGTTCTAAATCATGATTTCAATGGAATTGTTGATATAAACTTGAAATTTAACATCGCTGCTACTTTTAAGATGCAAATGTACACACCAAACATAAAAAAAAATCGAAATTTGAAAAGGTGCAGGAGAAAAACGTTCTAAAATTGCGATTTATCAGATACATTTGTTATAGAAAATTGGAATTTGGTAGGGTGGTTACTTTTAAGATGTAAATACTCTTTAAGAACAGTTTATTTCTAAAAAAAAAAAAAAAAAAAAAAAATTGAAATTAAAAAAAGTGAAATGAGGGAAAAGCGTTCTAAAAATGATCTAAATCATGATTTCTATAAAATACTTAAGGATAGAAACTTGAAATTTGACATGGCCGCTACTTTTAAGACGCAAATGCACAGACAGAACAGTTTTTAAAAAATCAAAATTTAGAAAGGTGTAGGAGTAAAAGAGTTCTAAATTAGGATTTTTGTGATACTGAAAGGAGCAGAAACTTGAAATATAGCATGGTGGTTATATTTAAGATGTAAATGCTCGCTAAGAACGGTTTAAAAAAAATTGAAACTTAAACGGATGAAATGAGCGGAAAACGTTCTAAAAACGTTTTAAATTATGATTTATTATGAACTGTTAAACCTAGCACCTTGAAATTTGGCATGGCTGTTATTTTTAACACGTAAATGCTTACACAAAACAGTTTTTACAAAATTCGAAATTTAATAGAGCGTAGAAGCAAAAAAAAAAAACGTTCTGAAATTGTGATTTGTGATGCTGCTGGGATAGAAACTTGAAATTTGGTATGGTGTTTTTTTTTTAAGATTTCAGTGTTCGCTAAGAACGGTTTGTAAAAAAACTTCGAAATTTAAAAGCTTGAAATGAGCGGGAAACGTTCTAAAAATCTTCTAAACTGGGATTTATCTGAAATTTTAGGGATAGAAATCTGAAATTTGATATGGCTGTACTAGAGTTGAACATGCGCAAACAAAACCCTTTTAAAAATTTAGCAATTTTATTGTGCAGGAACAAAATAAGTTCTAAAATTGCGATTTCTTTGATATAGTTGTTCTAGAAGTTTGGATAACTAGAATCTTAGAATTTGGCATGGTGGTTACTTTTAAGATATAAATAAGAACTGTTTCTAACAAATTCGAAATTCCAAATGAAAAATGAAATGAACGGAAAACCTTCAAAATACATTCTAAATTACCATTTATTTGCAATTAAATTTAGTTCTTCTGATTCATTTTAGCCTCATGTTCGCCTAATGCAGTATAACAATGAAGTTTACTCAAAATGTGGCTTAATTAATAATTTTTGAAATATCCAATCTTCTACCCCTAACAATTCCATAGAAATCGTAATTTAGAACGCTTTTAAAACGCTTTCCGCTCATTTCACACTTTGAAATTTTAAATTTCTTTACTAACCATTGTAAGCGAGCATTTGTATCTTTAAAGCAACCGGCATGCCAAGTTTGAAGCTTCTAGTCCTGTCAGTATTAAAAAAAATCGTAATTTAGAACGTTTTTTCCTCCTTCCTTCACCCTTTTAAATTTCGATGAACAGATCTGTTCTGTGTGTGCACTTGTGTCTTAAAACATATCAGTATATCAAATTTCAAATTTCTTTTCTTAACAATTCCATAGAAATCATAATTTAGGACGTTTTTAGAACACTTTTACCTCATTTAAATGTGGCGTCAATAAATTTATTATTGAAGGATGGAGAGAGAAGAATATATCGTATAGATTAACCCCTTCGCGACGAGCGTGCTTTGCGGAATTTTTAATCTTTTACCACCGGTTTTTTAAAACAGAAATTTTAAACAGAAGAATTTATAATAATTCCACATCTTGCGAAAGATCGTTGAATTCCAAAATTTTTATAGTAAAACTGGTCGACTTCCATACATTCACTTGAAAAACTAATTTAAAACTTTAGGTTTCTTTAATATACTTTTAAATTCATTAAATTAGTACTTAATAATTAAATTATAATTAATAACTAATAATTAAATTATAAATTTCAGCATCATAGACTATTAAGAATATCAAATACTTCTAACGAGGCAATGATCCTCTAAGTTCGATGTAAAGGTCGAACTTGGATACGAGCCGAAATACGGATCAGACGACACTTTCAAAAATAATTCTTTACGGCATCGTTTTAATTAGAATTCTGATCGGAAAACCAGTGACATTGGCATATACACCAATGATTGCGGAATACAAAAGTAACAGAAAGGCTATTTCAAACTTATTATTTGATTAGGGATAGCGCTAAAATTAAAAAGGCAAATGAAAAACTAATTAAGATTTGGTAACTTAGAGAAACATTTTATTTTGATCAAAACAGACATACCCTTTTGATTTCAGCGCTTATGGCGAGCGAAAGTCGAAACACGGAGGAGCGAGCTCTAAAATTATCGGCGGCGAAACAGAAATTCTAATGCCGTCGCTGTAGGATGTGGCTCATGCGTAGTACGCACTAAGCGAGGTTGCCATAAGCAAAGCGAGCTCAAGGTCATCATATGCGCTGAAAACGAAGCTCAAGATACGATGCAAAGAGAGAAACGTTCTCCGGTGAAAAACCATAGCAGCAGTGCGCGTCAGGAGCCGATAACAAGCTTAAAGGAATGGCGAACTATCGGAAAAAGATTAATAAGTTAGCGTGTAATAAAATGTAAAACTGGGCTGAGCTGAAATAGAAAGTAACTAAAAATAAAGAATGTGGTATCTTTATCACAATCACCCTTTTGAATTTCGAATTTTTTAGAAACTGTTCTGAGAGATCATATGTATCTTATTAACCACTCTAATATTTCGTAACTACCTTGCGCAATTCCAAATTTCTAATCCCATCAGTACCAAAAAAATTGCAATTTTAGAACGTTTTTCCCTCCTGAAACCCTCTGAGGGTAGTGGAACTGATATAAAATATAGTCTATGTTAAGAGCAGAGACTGTCACCATAAATTTGCGACCATTACGTTTAAAATCGGCTTGGTAGTTTCAGAGATTCCATAGAATTTGTATTTTAGAATGTTTTTGAAAGCGTTTAGCTCAATTCACCCTTTGAAATTTCGAATTTTTTAGAAACTGTTCTTAGAGAGCATTTACATCTTACTACCATGCCAAGCTTAAAATTTCTAGCACCTTCAGCATTACAAAAATTTTAATTTTAGAACTTTTACGCTACCACACCCATCTGGGATAGTGGCACCGACATAAAATATAGCCTATGTTAGAGCAGGGACTGTCACCATCAATTTGCCACCATTATGATTGAAATCGGTTCGTTAGTTCCAAAGATTCAATAAAAATTGTAATTTAGAATGTTTTTAGTACGATTTTCGCTCCTTTCTTTTAAATTTTGATTTTTTTTATTTGTTCTTCGAGCGCACTTACATCTATAAGTAACTACCATGCCAGATTTCAAGTTTCTAGCTCCTTCAGTATCGCAAAAATCGCGATTTTAAAACGCTTTTCGCTCTTGCTCCGCTTGCGGGTAGTGGCACCACATAAAATGTTGGAGCCCTATGTTCGAGGAGAGACTGTTACCATCAATTTGCCGCCGTCACTTTTGAAAACGATTCTGTAGTTCCAGACATTCCATAGGAATTACTTTTAAAAACGTTTTTAGAACGCATTTCGCTCATTTCACCCTAATACATTTCAATTCTTTTTAGAATTTGTTCTTTGAGAGCATTTACATCTTGTAACTACCATGCCAAATTTCAACTTTCTAGCTCCTTCAATGTAAAAAAAATCGCAGTTTTGGAACGTTATTCGCTTCTGTACCCCTTGGGGGTAGTGGCATCGATATAAAATACAGTCAGTGTTGGAGCAGGGATTGTCTGCATCAATTTGCAACCATCACTTTTGAAATCGGTTCGGTAGTTCCAGAGATTACCCCTACAAACAAACAAAAAACAAACTTACGTTACTTCTTTATAATATTAGTATACATAAAGAAGTAACGTTTGTTTGTTTGTACTGTGGAACTATCAAACCAATTTCAAAACTAATGGTGGCAAATTAGTCATTGCAGTCTCTGCTCCAACATAGGCTGTATTTTATGCCTCCCTCCAGGTGGTTGCAAGAGTTAAAAAATGTTCTAAATTGCAATTTTTGTGATACTGATGGTGCTAGAAACGTGAATTTGGCATGGTAGTTACTTATAAAATATAAATGCTCTCTCAGAACATTTTCTAAAAACATTCGAAATTTAAAAGGATGAAATGCAAGCTAAAAATGTTCTAAATCATGATTTCAATGGAATTGTTGATATAAACTTGAAATTTGACATCGCTGCTACTTTTAAGATGCAAATGTACACACCAAACATTTAAAAAAAAAATCGAAATTTAAAAAGGTGGAGGAGAAAAAACGTTCTAAAATTGCGATTTATAAGATACATTTGTTATAGAAAATTGGAATTTGGTAGGGTGGTTACTTTTAAGATGTAAATACTCTTTAAGAACAGTTTATTTCTAAAAAAAAAAAAAAAAAAAAAAATCGAAATTTAAAAAAGTGAAATGAGGGAAAAGCGTTCTAAAAATGATCTAAATCATGATTTCTATAAAATACTTAAGGATAGAAACTTGAAATTTGACATGGCCGCTACTTTTAAGACGCAAATGCACAGACAGAACAGTTTTAAAAAAATCAAAATTTAGAAAGGTGCAGGAGTAAAAGAGTTCTAAATTAGGATTTTTGTGATACTGAAAGGAGCAGAAACTTGAAATATAGCATGGTGGTTATATTTAAGATGTAAATGCTCGCTAAGAGCGGTTTAAAAAAATTGAAACTTAAACTGATGAAATGAGCAGAAAACGTTCTAAAAACGTTCTAAATTATGATTTATTATGAACTGTTAAACCTAGCACCGTGAAATTTGGCATGGCTGTTATTTTTAACACGTAAATGCGTACACAAAACAGTTTTTACAAAATTCGAAATTTAATAGAGCGTAGAAGCAAAAAAACGTTCTGAAATTGGGATTTGTGATGCTGCTGGGATCGAAACTTGAAATTTGGCATGGTGTTTTTTTTTTAGATTTCAGTGATTGCTAAGAACGGTTTCTAAAGAAAATTCGAAATTTAAAAGCGTGAAATGAGCGGGAAACGTTCTAAAAATCTTCTAAATTGGGATTTATCTGAAATTTTAGGGATAGAAATCTGAAATTTGATATGGCTGTACTAGAGTTGAACATGCGCAAACAAAACCCTTTTAAAAATTTAGCAATTTTATTGTACAGGAAAAAAATAATTTCTAAAATTGCGATTTCTTTGATATAGTTGTTCTAGAAGTTTGGATAACTAGAATCTTAGAATTTGGCGCGGTGGTGACTTTTAAGATGTAAATAAGAACTGTTTCTTACAAAATCGCAATTACAAATGAAAAATGAAATCATCGGAAAATTTTCAAAATACATTCTAAATTACCATTTATTTGCAATTAAATTTAGTTCTTCTGATTCATTTATTCCTCGTGTTCGCCTAATGTAGTATAACAATGAAATAACTCAAAATGTGGCTTAATTAATAATTTTTGAAATATCCATAGCAATACAATTATTCTCTAATAAAAAGGCTGTGATGTCCTACACTCACGCACCATTTTTTCTCTTTTTTAATCGGTTATAAAAGGAAAAAAGTCACCAAATTTTGGGGATATTTTCCTTAAATGGTAAACTGGCTATTGTATTATTATTTTTTTGAGTTGGCTTGTAAATATCGCCAATCGAACAGTCGCCAAATATCGGTGCGTGAGTGTAACACATCTGTTCCAATAAAAAAAGGCACACGAATACAACTTGGCATATTTCAACAATTACGGCAGCAAAACCGCGGGTTTTGCTAGTTTTAGTATAGTATGGATTATGTCAGGTTCATGTGAAACATAATTGTTTGAACGACATAAGATAAAGGTGAGCAATAAAAATAATTTAACTGAACGATTGAGATATAGAAATTTTTTATCTGTTATCATCACAGAATGTTTGAAAATAGGTTGAAATAGGATTTAGAAACCAAACCCGTCGGCCAACTTCTTCGATAATGTATACAGATTTGTGACAGTGACCTGTAACGTTTTCACCAAGTGGGAGTTCAATTGAAAGCATAGTTTGGACACTATCGTGTTCATTGAAATACCTACATACTGACATAATCATAAAAACACGAAAAACAGATTCAGCGGACCTTAAAACAAACAAACACCAACATACATGCATACGCACACACGTTTAAAGTAGGTTTTAAAATACCGAAAACGGATTCAGGGAATCTCAGAATGTAAAAATATACCAAAATTTCCACAATAGAGTTTTTATTATGATTACAAATCTTTCCTAATATGTTTCCGGAAAGTAATAATGTTTTATCATCAGTGGAAGCCACTTGCTATTCCTAAATTAACGTTTATTATTATCTATGAAGTAAAAAATTTCCAAACCAAGCCATCATAGTAAATAGAATCTCTCTAAATGCTATGCCATTTGGTTGTATTTTCTCCTTTTTAGGTTTTTAATTATATAAATACGTAGCACCTATAGTCGTCGCTTGGTCCGTCCGTCTGTCCGTCCGTCCGCATATAACAAATTAAAAAAACTACCCAACCGAATGGTTTGCAATTTAAAATATATTATCTTTGCAGAATTTTGTCGAGACATTTCAAATTTTATTATAATCGAATCAAAACTTTAGGAGATATTAATAAAAATATTTATTAAGAAATTTGAATTTTTTTTTTAAATCGGTGCTTTCTTGTTACAGGAGCTTCCGAAGTTTAATCGTCAAGCGACCGAGATACTTATTTTATGACAGAAATTAATCTGCAGACGATATAATGCATTTCACAGAATTAAAAATCATCAAGATCTGAATATTTATATAACTAGATATTGTACGAACGCACCTCATTTGTCACGTTTGACGTACAATTTTCAACTTGTTTTTCTGTTTTGTCGGGAAAAGCATATGGTTTTCTGCTACACATGACGTAACTAAAGAATATTTGCATTCTCTTTGTAAAGCTGAGGGATTTAGTATGATTGCGTCAAAATAACGTCAGTTTTTTCTGATTATCGTTTTAAAGGTTTTTTGGACGCAAATACGTTATTATGATCGCCTTATTTTTAGGATATTATATTTTTATTTATGTTACCCGGAACGCCTCCTGGGTCAACTCGGGGGTCATTCAACATGTCAAATCAACCTCTAAAATCCTGACGTCCTCAGAATTTTATGATATTTTACTCAAATGTTAGTTTAATAGAGAAATGAATATATACCCAGTGATAAATCTCAATTTCGCCTGGTTTCTGAGATAATTTAGCTTCAAAGATGGACTAAAAACACAAATTTTTGCATTTCATGCAACACAAAAAAGTAATATTTTGTTCCCTAATTGTCACAGAGACTTACTTTTGATGATGTTAAAAAGTGTTTGAATTGGGCTTTCATATGATATATCACAGGCATATATTTATTTAATTTTTAATTTCAAGGTAAAACATTTTGTCTTTTGACCTTTCATATTTCGAAATCGGATATTTAAATTTGTTTTGAAAAAAAAAATATGTGTTATTCTTATATTTATTTTCTGTAATATCTGAACATATCATTTTGGAACAACCATGCGATGCTGAGTTATAAATTAAATATTAAAATGCAAACTGCTTGTCCTAATTTGAATACCAACTCTTACCTACTTACCTACATACCATATCTTTATTTCGTTTTTTTTACTGAGAATCTTTTTTATTACAAAGTTCACAAACAGGTTTTTTTTCCTTGGGGAGGTGATTGAAATGAGTAATATTTGCTGTATTTTAAGTAGAAAAAATAAATTTATACTTAAAGCAAAAGTGTACTGACATTGTGAACTATTTCTTAATACATTTTCCCTCTTAAGTTACAACCATTGTTGAATTCAGACTCCCCCCCCCTCCCCGCTAAAGAATTTATGATTTCCCTGCATACTCTTAATACAAGCATTCAAACATTGAAGTAATCTTGCAAGAAATGCAAATTTATAATGTTATAAATTCAATATTATCATTCTGTGTCAAATCAATGCAAAATGTGTAGCATTTCAACCTAATTTCTTCCCACTTCAATAACATGTTACTTATAAAAAAATAACAGAAATGTACTTACTGAAAGTCATTTTAAAATGATAGTGGAAGTAAAGTAATGTAATGTCCACATAAAAAAATAGGTATTTGGTTTATCAAGCTACTATACATTTAAAAAAGTTAAACAATCCTATGGTGGATACTTTTTTTTATCCTTTTTTCAATCTGATGATTTGACGGAATGTCTTAATAGTTTGTTGAATAGCTAAACTTATAATATCATATATACAAATTTCCTAATTTATCTCATTGTAAAGCAACTGAGCAAGTTATCATCAGAAACTCTAGTTAAAGACTGAGTCACAAGCTCAGCAGCAAGAAGTCAGATAGAGTTTTCTGTTTTATTCTTGGTCCAGCTTGCATGTACAGATTACTCAGCCACTTGAAACTTAGCATGTGAGAACAGAACTGATAAGAAATATTGTATGTTAAAAGTAGTTATTTATTTGATAATTTATGCAGTACATAAACCATGTTAAATAATTCAGCTGAATCTTCTATTGCCTCTAGCAGGAAATTCGCTATAAAATTTGTAAAAAGGATTTTATTTAAGATTACTTTTAAAAACTAATAAAAAAGGTTTTTGTATTATGATATTATTAAATGAATGGTTAACTATTGATTAATACCAATCATGTGACAGATTTGCAATGAAAGCACTTTTTTATTTTGAAAAAAGAAACTTTTAATGTTATTAGAATTTATTTAAAAAATTTAATTTGAAATTTAAGAAAATATTTTTAATATAATACCCATTATGTTGCATATAACTTAAAAGTCCACGACACAAGTTTTAAAATGAGACTAAAATAAGCTCTTTAGCTCAACTGGATAACTTGCTACAATAAGGTTAATCAAAATCATCTCTTGATGAACTTTGAACCAAATTTAGAAATTTCAACTGGCTCAAAGTTTATATCTTGTAACCCCAGGTATCTAATTTTTAAATTTTTAATTATACTATGATACTATTAAGTACTCCAACTTTTATTGATACATTAAGTGGTTAGGTTGTCTGTGTTGATTTGATGTGAAGAAAACACTCAGTAGAAGTTTATTTACTAACATACATAGATTTACTAACTCCATAGCTATGAAACTTCCCTTAGCCTCCACCCCTTCTTCCCCCCTCCTCATTTAAAAAAGAAAAAGAAAAAAATGTTTTGTGAACTTTACAATAAAGAAAGATTTTTTTTTTCATTTCTACTTACTTGCAGTACAGGTAAGTTATACAGATTAGTATAAAAGGTAAGTAAGTCACTTAAATTTGTGACTTTCGTATAGAAATTAAGACAGCAGTTTGCATTTTAATTTATAACTCAGCATCTTATAGTTGTCCCAAAATGATGTGTTCAGATGTTGTAGAAAATAAGTATAAGAGTATCATATATTTTTTTCAAAAAATTAAAATGTCCGACTTTGAGATAGAAAAGATCAAAGGTCAAACTGTTTGACCTTGAAATTAAAAATTAAATGAATACATGCATGCGATATATCATATGAAAGCCAATTCAAATATTTTCTAACGATACTAAAAGGAAGCCCTTGTGATAAATATAGAACAAAATATGACTACATTTGTAGTGCATGAAATGCAAAAATTTTAAATTTTTGTCCATCTTTGAAGCTAATTATCTCCAAAACGAAGAGAGATGGAGACTAATTATTGGATATTAAATCATTTCTCTATGATACCAACAACTGAGCTTAATATAATAAAATTCTGAGGAGATCAGGTAGAAAATGTCACTTTTTTGTGTTGATTTGACAGGGAATGACCCCTCGGGCGAAGGCGTGTGGTTTTGCTATTACCTTTGTTATCGGACATCGGCCATTTATTAAACTATTCTTCAACCATTCTGTGACTAGAAAACTAAATTTCTTTTTTTTTAACTCAATTAATCAATCAAATATTTTTATCATTCACGCTCATGTTATGTTGAGGGAGCAATCAAGTTTCATCAGAACGTGACTTAATTAAGAAAATAATTCTTTTTTAAATAACAAAGAAAAGAATTACAGTGGATTTATTAATTTTATAAAAGCGTAAAAGAAAATTTAAGCATTGCATTTGGATGAAAACTGGCATTTGAAACGGCTTAAAACTTCAATTGGCGTGACTAGGAAATTCAATTTCAATATTTATCATATATATTATTTCTGTTGTCAACATCACTTTTTCTAAGCAAATACAAAACACAGAACGATAAATGAGATACCATATGAAAGGATTTTAAAGAGGCTTCGGACACAGTACACTCATATTTCGTTAAAACATGTTTATTTATTAAAAATTTAAATCGGCATTGTGTTCATAAATGAAATGAAAAGTTTTCCGCAAATTAGTGTTGCCACAAAAATAAAATACCGCAACATGTGATGCTCAATAGTGATTATAAAAAAAAGTACAATCGCGGCATACGTAATAAGAGTACATTATTTAAGTAATACATCATGTTTAGAATATACGTAATAAGTACAAAAAGTATAAAGTATGATGCCAGCGTACGGGTTTAGTTTATATTTATGATTAAAAAGGGAAATTGAAATGTTTAGAAGAAAAAACACCATCGATTGATCGAAGTAAAATTACAGTTAATTAAAATTTAAATCAGCATTGTTTTCACAAAAGAAATGAAAGGTTTTTTTCGGTTTTCCCGAAGCGAGTGACGTCATCTTCTAATGCAGTTTAAATACGATTGTTAATTTTATTTCTCGCGCGTGGCTTTTGCTAATTTTGATTAGTTTTTATTATAACTTTGATGGAATAAATGAGATGATATTCTGGCTTCACGAACGTTGTTTGCAGATACTTTTATCCTTAATTTTTCTTTAAAGTTTAAACCTGCATCTCAAAGATATTAGATATTGCTAAAAAATATAGACTGTAGTGCGAAATCCTCGCACGGGTTTACTGGTTTTAATCTCTGCCAATTTTACGTATTAGCTGCTAACTAACGGTTAGCAGTTGACTATTCATGTCAAAATAACAGACATTTTTCGTTATTGAAATAATTTTGCAAATGAATTTTTCTTTTTAACAAGAATTGCTTTTAATTATCTTACCAGGGGTTTGTTTGGATTTTTTTCACACTTGCTTATTTTTGTGAAATTGTGAACTTTTCTGTATATACTGTTAAAAAAATGTAATCAGAATTTTGTGAATTAGAAATTATCATTATATGTAGGTTCCTATTTAGACATTTTTAATAAAGTTCTTCGTAATATATACAGCTAGATAATAGATTCATAGTTGATTTAAATTACTATGCAGCAGTTCTTTTTTATTTTAAAATTATTACATTTGTGAAGGTTTCTGTTTGGAGATTGAAAAAAATATTTAAAATGTCTATTTTTAAGAGTAAAAAACTGTAAAGGGTCCTATGTTTAGAGGTGAAAAAATTGTGAAGGGTCCTTTAAAGGACCCAAGTTCTTTCTTTTACGGTATAATACTAGCAGCTGGAATGCCAGTATTATGCCGTAAAATAAACAATTTTTTTTTTTTTTTTTTTATGCAGTGCAGTTGTTGAAATATGAAGAAGAACCTTTAAGAAATGAAATGCCTTTTAAATGGCAAAAGTTACCATAACTTTTTAAAGTTTGTTATTATAAACTATTGAGCCCACTTATACAAAAGTTTAAAGGAATAGTTGGGCAACTCTTTTAAATTTTGCTGTTTTAAAAATTAAACATGTTTAATTTTCATAAATTTTACATCATAAACACATATATTTTATGCACTATGTTAAGGATAACGTTCACATAACTTAGTCGTATGGGCTATTTTTTAAAAATAATTTTTAAAAATCGAACAGTGCGTATAATGAAAATGAACTATTATGTTAACAAAACTTGCATTTTTATAATAGTAAAATGTAAGTACTATATCAATAGTTTTAAATTCTGAAACATTAAAAATCAGAAATAAGCGTATTTTATATTTGCTGAAAAGGCGAAATAATAGTCATATTATGAATAGTTCTGGAAAAAAAAATTAAAAACGCACCACTCTATGCTATTTCATCATTAGGTTGTCGCAGAGAGAAGCGTGAAGTATACTATTCTACTGAAAATGTGTTTACTTTCTGAATATGAATACATACATCTTTTGAAATAGGAGTCTTCTACGCATTAAAAATTACAATACTTTATTTTTCACATGGTGACACTCACTTTTGACACTTGAATTTCTTTTTGGCATTTTTTATTATATAGAATTTCCAAATACTTGGAACTTGGAACGAGTTTTATTAATCAGAGTTCTTGAAGCCATGGTCTTTAAATTTCTAGTAACAGCAATGAGGATCTTAGAAAACAACACTTTATTTTTCACATGGTGACACTCACTTTTGACACTTGAATTTCTTTTTGGCATTTTTTATTATATAGAATTTCCAAATACTTGGAACTTGGAACGAGTTTATTAATTAGAGTTCTTGAAGCCATGGTCTTCAAATTTCTAGTAACAGCAATGAGGATCTTAGAAAACAATACTTTATTTTTCACATGGTGACACTCACTTTTGACACTTGAATTTCTTTTTGGCATGTTTTATTATATAGAATTTCCAAATACTTGGAACTTGGAACGAGTTTATTAATCAGAGTTCTTGAAGCCATGGTCTTTAAATTTCTAGTAACAGCAATGAGGATCTTAGAAAACAACACTTTATTTTTCACATGGTGACACTCACTTTTGACACTTGAATTTCTTTTTGGCATTTTTTATTATATAGAATTTCCAAATACTTGGAACTTGGAACGAGTTTATTAATTAGAGTTCTTGAAGCCATGGTCTTCAAATTTTTAGTAACAGCAATGAGGATCTTAGAAAACAACACTTTATTTTTCACATGGTGACACTCACTTTTCACACTTGAATTTCTTTTTGGCATTTTTTATTATATAGAATTTCCAAATATTTGGAACTTGGAACGAGTTTATTAATCAGAGTTCTTGAAGCCATGGTTTTCAAATTTCTAGTATCAGCAATGAGGATCTTAGAAAACAACACTTTATTTTTCACATGGTGACACTTGTGATGGCGTTCAACCATCACGTGTGCCATTTTCGTATAGTGGAGTATAGAATCTCAGGTTCGAAAACTTTTTTTACTGGCAGAAAAGGTCGATTTTTTAAAAATGAATTAATTCTATTCCGTGCTCGACAAAATCTTTATTTTTCAGGCAAAGTTGAAGTAATAAAATACAGATGAGCTACGAGTCAAAGGATTAACAGCAAAAATATTTAAAAGGACATAATTGCTTTTCATTTAATCGGCACTAAGGAGAGCGCATGACCTCATGTCACCGTAACAGTTACATAACTGACTAAATTTTTATCTAAACAATATCGCCAACACAAATACTGGCGAAAAAAATAGATTCCCAACTAAACGTACGGGTAACAGACGTTAGATAGAAAATAAATGGAAAATTTTAAATTGAGTGCGCAGAAAGTGAAAACAAACATCGCCCTTGGCGAAACGAACATGCCAAGTACGACAACCCTATAAGGAGTCACCATGTCTAGCGACACCTCTGTGCTATTACTTAAAATACCGTTTTTATTTAAATAAAAACCGATAACCGAAATAAAAATGAATATCAAAGGGGAAGAAGTATAAAATTTAATTGTTAAACTGTAACGAAAAAAAAAAAATAGAAAAGAAATGATATTTTTAAAGTAGTATATTAATTATGTCTTATTATTAAGTTTTATTTATTACAAATTTAGGAAGACGCACTCAATAAAGAACTAAAAATAAATGCTTTTTTTCTTTTATATTTTTAAATACAGTTTAAATGGGGAAAAATTAATTTTGAAGCATTTTAAAATGAAAAAGGAAATAAAATATGTGACTGCATCACATATTATCACTCAAAAGACCGCTAAAATTTTTTTTTTTAAAAATTTAATTGAATTTTGAAAAAAAAATCTGCATTTTTTTTTTTAATATTCAAATTGTTGGGAATCTATGTACAATACACTAGCACAATAAACAATTATACACTAAATAAATGAATATTCGTAATACTATAGAAGTTATATGACATAAAGAACATATTATTTTATATTGTATTTTATACGTAAGAGAATACCAAAATTTGAATATCATTTGATGTGATGCCTAGGTCTTTTTTTTTTTACCAGTCTTTTCAAACAGTTCGATGTGATGCTTAGGTCTTTTTTTATAAGTCTTTTTAAACAGTTCAATGTGATGCCTAGGTCTTTTCAAACAGTTCAATGTGTACACACCAATATTTATTTAATATATGTAGTCATCTTTTCAAGTGAAAGCGCTTATAAAAAATATTTCTTCTGCAGAAGTAATTTTTTTAAATATGACATAATTTCCCTTATTTGTAGAAACTGTTTATAAGTTCTTATGGATGTTGCTTAAAATATTTGCAACTAGATTTATAGTTATCATAACAGTCCAATAGTCTGTTTTGAACACGGAATGGAATAAGTGCTTAATTTGCTATAAGTATATAAGCACTTTTTTTTATACTGTAGGATGAAAATATAATGTAACATTAAAAAATCCAATATTTATTCTATGCTCAAAGAAATTACCAAATAGTAACATTTATTAGTATTAGACAATGTTTAGAAAGTATAATTAATGCAATTCCAATAAAGTGCAGAGAAAACTTACATAAGTATATTATAAAATGAAAGCATTAAAATATTACAGTAATTAACTGATAGATATTTGTGACAAGAAAACAAAATATAAAACCAAATTTGTATACTGCATAAATAATCTTATACACCATAAACTGTACCAGCCAGTAATTTAGTAAAAGATTGAATATATATAGCACACAATCAAACATAGTTCCATGTCCTGGCCAGTTGACATAAAACATGTGGTATTACATTTATTTTCTTTTTCTAAGATTATATCTGGATATTATATTATAAGCAATGTTGTTATTATTATCTTGCTGATAATTATTATTATTATTAGTACTTGAATTATTTCTCAAAATTTGAATTAAGATATGTATTTCTAGGTGGAGCTAGTAAAAGCCTATCAATGTGCACTTTAAAGGAAGCAGCATGTGGATACTGATATTTTCTTATAGTGAATGAAACAGGCGAATGTTTCATAATAATTTCATAAGGTCCAGTATATTTAGGTTTATATTTATCTCTAGATTTCAGATAAACAATATCTTGGACAGTTAATGGTCTTAATTTTGCATGTTGAGAAAATTTTAGGTTTCTTTGATGTTGAGCAGAAACAATGTTTTCATAAGCTTTTTGGTACATTGAGTCAAGTTCTTTTAACAATTTATATGTGTCAACATTATCAAGAAATAGTTGATTTGCATGAGTGTCGTATGTGTCAAAAATCAATGATAATTCACGCCCAAAATGTAAAAGATTAGGTGAGAATTTAGTAGATGAATATGTAGAGCCATTGTATAAGCATTTGTGAATCAATAATGCATGTTCAAAGGAATGTCCTTCAAGTAATAAAGTATTAACTGAGGTTTTAATTGATAAGTTAACCCTCTCAGCGATAGCATTCGCCTGGGGGTGTGAAACGGTTGGTTGGTTGGTTGGTTGTATAAGGTTTAATGGCGCAAGGTCCCATTGGGGACAAGCTGCGCCGGGTGTGAAACGGATGCATGAGATATTTTTATACCAAGGGTTTCGTTAAAGATGTTATAAACATTAGAAATGAACTGGGGACCTAAATCTGATAAAATTACGCAAGGTCGCCCGAAACAGGTGAAATATTTGAAGAGTGATTCAACAACTCGATTAGCAGTAGTCTCTTTTAAAGGGAATAATTCCATGTGTCTGGAAAAATGATCTGTTACCGTTAAAACTGAATAATTATTGCTGAAAGGACCAACAATGTCAATTCCCACAGTATGACCTGGTTGTTTAGGAATGTAAGTTGTTTGTAAGGGTGCAGGTTGTGTTTTGTGGTGCTTATGTTGCAAACATTTAACACATGATGCAACGTAATTTAATGTGTCTGTATAAATGCCCTTCCAAAAATATCTTTTAGTTAGAAATTCATAGGTTTTCTTTAAACCAAAGTGTGAAAGATGTGAAATCGCTAAAACCTTAGCTTTTAACGAATGTGGTACAACAATGTGATATGAAACTGTCGAGTTGTATGGAATGATTTTTTTAAACATCAGAACTTTGGTGTCTGGATGAATAAAATACATATTATATTTCTCTGAATTACCATTGTTCAATATTTTCTGATATATAACAGATAATTCTGTATCTTTTAATTGTTCATTGACAAATGTTTGGTTTGATATCTCAAGGAGAGGATCTTTATGATGTTCTGAATTACTGACATTCAAATAATTAATTGAGTGGGATTCTCTGATACTTTTGTCTTGTTTATCATTTTCAACAATTGGTAGAATATGGTTAGATTCGTAAATCAACTCAGGATTTGTATACAAAGTTTGTTGATTATTTTTGAAATCATTTCTAGAGAGATAGTCCGCAAGAACATTAGATGACCCTGGAATGTGCCGAAACTCGAATGAATATTCTGATAACTCAGTGAGCCATCTAGTTATAATGTCTGCCGGATTAGTGGTTTTACAATATTTGTCTAAGGGTGCACTGTCAGACAAAACAGTGAAATGTCTGTTATAAAGATAATATTTAAAGGCAATATATTTCATGCTATAAGATTTCATGCTTTATAGATAGCCATTAACTCTAATTTAATTGCAGGGCATTTTTTTTCAAAAGGTGATAGTGCTTTATAGAAATAAGCAACAGGAAGTAAGTTATTGTCAAACTCTTGGAGTAAAGCAGCTGAGATAGCAACTTATGATGCATCAGTATTTAAGAAAAAATGTTTATCCCAATTTGGTAAATGGAGCACTGGTTCAGAAAAAAACATTTTCTGTATATCATTGAAAATTTTATTATGTTCTGGTGTCCAATGAAATTTTGCTTTAGGTGTAGTAAGCTGAATTAACGGATGTATAATCTTAGATAATTTAGGTATCAAATTTCTATAAAATGTCGCTAAACCAATAAAACCTTTAAGTTGGCGTTTAGTTTTAGGGACAGGAAATGAAGTGATTCGCAAAATGTTGCTTTGAATAGGACTAATTGTATGATTTTCTATATGAAACCCTAAATAGTTAGTAGAGGTCTGATGAAAATTACATTTATTGGGAGCAAAAGTCAAGTTATACTTTGAAAAGACCTGTAAAATTTTCTCGAGTTTTTGAAGAGTTTCTTCGAATGTGTTTGCACCGAAAATAAAATCATCTTGATAAGAGAAGATACCTTCGCAATTCATTTCATCAATAGAAATGTCCATTAATGTTTGAAACACTGAGGCTGAATTTTTTAATCCAAATACCAAGCGTTTATATTTTAAACAGACAAATTGAGATGTAAATGTTAGTTTATCTTGTAAATCTTGGGGTATGTCAATTTGGTGATACGCCTGTTGTAGATCTAAACTAGTGAAATATTTATAAGATGACAAACTGGTAATGATATTTTGAATTTTGGGAAGGGGGTAGGAAGATCCCTGAATAACTGAGTTAGGCATTCTTAAGTCTAATGCCAAACGAAATTTCTGCTTGCCTGGCCCATCAGGCTTTTTTTTTTACAAGTAAAATTGGGCAAGCCCATTCAGAACAATTCCTCTCTATTATTCCTGCTTCCACGAGTTGATCAATTTGTTCTTTTGCTTCGGCCTGAAGCGCTTGTGGAATACTAAAAGGCAGAGTTTTTATCGGAAAATCATTGATAAATTTTATCTTTGGCACAATGCGGTCAGTGTGACCAAGTGCTTTTACTGATTTTGAAAATGCAGGGTAATGTTTTAATAAAAGTTCAGAAATTTCTTTCTTTTCATTATCCTTTAAATGGTCTAATTTAAAATCAGTAATAGAAAGTTCCTTTTTTCGCTGCGCAAGCACTTCATCAGATGCAGTAATAAAATTACACTGAATATCAATATCATTACTCTTAGAAATATTTGATTCTTTTACCATGTCATTTTGATCAATAATTTCATCAGGAACACTCAGATGACCCATTTCCATATTCTTATTCAAATGAATAACATGATCAGACAAATTTTCAACATACACATGCATAATTTTAGGATACGAAATATTTTGATGATGAAAATCAAGTTTTATGAGAAAATCATGACATAATACATTAGCAGACGAAATGTCACTACAAAATAACATCTCATCGTGTTTTGGTGAGATGGGAATTTTAATCTTTACAAATTTTTGTTCGTAAGGATCTAAGTTTACTTTATGTGCGAGATATGCACAAATCTGATCATGTGATTCATCTACTTTGACATTATTCACAATATCATTCGAAATAATTTCATTATTAATTATATCACTTGCAGAAATTTGATAAACACAAACTGCACTTATTGGATTTTGCATGCAGTTGTTTTTTAACTGTATCACAACACCATTTATTGATGCAGTATTATCACTGGGATTAATGACTATATTATTTTGCATAATAAAATCATATCCCAAAATCCCGACAATTTTTGAAGAGTTTGCAATATCAACTATATAAAAAGTGTGCCGAAAGAATACTTTACCAATTTTGATAGATACAGAGATACAGGAAGAAAATTTGACGGCAGAATTAACAGTTGACATAGTTACTGACGAAGCCAGATGTTTATAAGAAATATATTTTTTTATTTCATTAAAAAAATTGCACGATAAAAGCGAAATTGAACTTCCCGTATCCAGTAATAAAAATGCCTCAAATTTACCAAATTTACTAGAAACAATAGGTAAAAAAGAACATTTATCATATACATTGTAAATGACTTTTTTTTCATCAGTCTGAGTTGATTGACTGTTACAAATCTGAATTTCATTAGACGTTTGGGAATAAGTTGATTTTACTAATCTTTCACTGGACAAAATAGGCATAGTTGCTGATGATTGATATGAATTTTGAGACGACAGCTCACCAGCTGTACTGTGTCTCAATGGTGGTTTAAAGATTCAGAATGGTTAGAACCATAATTATCTGAATTTAAATTTCTGTATGATGTAGAATAATTTCGATTAAATGCCTGCTTTCTTTTACACAAATTCTTATATTTAAAACACTGCAGAGCAACATGACCAGTTTTAGAACAAATCTGACAGATTTATACATTTTTGTTATTTTTATTTCGAACTTTAAAACCAAAATTTCTAGAATTCTTTGATTTATATAAAATACGATTGTCCTTCTTATAACTAGGAAGTGTGTGTGATTGTTTAGAGTCATCAGATTGTGTATTATTTACAAATGACAAAGCATTTATTTTTTCGGTTAATTCAGATATTTGTTTAGAAAAATCAACATGATTAGAATACTCATTATGAATGTTAATTAATTTTTCATTGGACAAAATATTTTGTAAAAATTCTGCTCTTTCGACAGCTTTGTCGTAATCATCAATTCGTTCTTCTCTAATTTTAATTCTAATATCTGATGGTAAGCATTGCAGGAGTTTCTTGTTTTATTTCATTAAGAAACCCTGGATCTTTAGTTTTGAAAGCTTTATTAGCCAATGTGTTTAATCTATGAGAAAAGTTATTAACACTCTCATTTGGTAAAAGTTTGATATTATCAAATTCAATATCAACAACTGTTTGAGATTCTTTAGAAAAGAATCGAGAAAATTCCTGTTTAATAAAATTCACATCATTTGAGTTTTTTATCTTTTCATTTTCAAGAAAGAATTTTAACGCGGGACCAGCTAATTTAGTTTTTATAAACAAAACCTCCTGATCATTGGTCCATTTGTTAATTTTTGCATAATTACTAACAATATCAAAGAAAAAATTTAAAGTATTTGTTTCCCCTTCATAAGCGGGTTCTGCAATGTTAAAATTACACTTTGAATTAGTCATAATGATACAAATATATTCTCAAGAAATAAAAAATATTTAAGTAAATTATAGTTATTTATAAACAACTATATGAAATATAAACACATATTTAATAAACAGTGCAAAAGAAAAACAAGACATGTACTTTACCTGTACTATAATATGAGTAGAACTTCAAAAATAACAAACCTTTCTTCTTGTCGTTTCTTTTCTTTTTTTTTTATCACAAGATAACAAAATTTTTTTTAATCCACACGCGAGTCAGATTACACTTATAGTCATCCATTGTAGGATCGTAGTAAATCTGTCTTATTCGTTATGAGAAGATAGAACAGCTATACTAAATAAAATCACCTTTAATGCAGACTAGAAAAAGAGAAATAATAAAAAATAATTCAGAGCAGCTCCTCAGATGACGCAAATCCGCATTTCCAACGCTGAAATCGCTGTAAATGCACAATAACAGCGAACATCTCTTGTTCCTTCCCAATTGCACATTTTGTAGAAATTCCCGAGAATTTATTGATGCTGAGGCCTCTCCAGCCCTACTGACAGTTAATACGTACTCAAGCATTCCGCACAACCACAATCTCCCAACTACTGGAATCATACAGAATTAACGCATTCTTGTGTACTTAAAAATTGATGCATCCAAACACAGGAACAGTTGAAGCCAACGTAAATATGAAGTATCACCTCCAAGCAGTGCACAATAGTACTATGATGACATTTTATCAATCTCTCCAAAAATTTTGTTAGCAGATAGTCACAGTCTGTATTTTTATATATCTCAAACGACCGATCCAGCAAAAAAATTTCTTTTGTCACGCACCAATTGTATGGGATGGCGTTCAACCATCACGTGTGCCATTTTCGTATAGTGGAGTATAGAATCTCAGGTTCGAAAACTTTTTTTACTGGCAGAAAAGGTCGATTTTTTAAAAAATGAATTAATTCTATTCCGTGCTCGACAAAATCTTTATTTTTCAGGCAAAGTTGAAGTAATAAAATACAGATGAGCTATGAGTCAAAGGATTAACAGCAAAAATATTTAAAAGGACATAATTGCTTTTCATTTAATCGACACTAAGGAGAGCGCATGACCTCATGTCACCGTAACAGTTACATAACTAACTAAATTTTTATCTAAACAATATCGCCAACACAAGTACTGGCGAAAAAAATAAATTCCCAACTAAACGTACGGGTAACAGACGTTAGATAGAAAATAAATGGAAAATTTTAAATTGAGTGCGCAGAAAGTGAAAACAAACATCGCCCTTGGCGAAACGAACATGCCAAGTACGACAACCCTATAAGGAGCCACCATGTCTAGCGACACCTCTGTGCTATTACTTAAAATACCGTTTTTATTTAAATAAAAAGAGATAACCAAAATAAAAATGAATATCAAAGGGGAAGAAGTATAAAATTTAATTGTTAAACTGTAACGGAAAAATAGAAAAGAAATGATATTTTTAAAGTAGTATATTAATTATGTCTTATTATTAAGTTTTATTTATTACAAATTTAGGAAGACGCACTCAATAAAGAACTAAAAATAAATGCTTTTTTCTTTTATTTTTTTAAATACAGTTTAAATGGGGAAAATTAATTTTGAAGCATTTTAAAATGAAAAAGGAAATAAAATATGTGACTGCATCACAACACTCACTTTTGACACTTGAGTTTCTTTTTGGCATTTTTTATTATATAGAATTTCCAAATACTTGGAACTTGGAACGAGTTTATTAATCAGAGTTCTTGAAGCCATGGTCTTCAAATTTCTAGTAACAGCAATGAGGATCTTAGAAAACAACACTTTATTTTTCACATGGTGACACTCACTTTTGACACTTGAATTTCTTTTTGGCATTTTTTATTATATAGAATTTTCAAATACTTGGAACTTGGAACGAGTTTATTAATCAGAGTTCTTGAAGCCATGGTCTTCAAATTTCTAGTAATAGCAATGAGCATCTTAGAAAACAACACATTATTTTTCACATGGTAACACTCACTTTTGACACTTGAATTTCTTTTTGGCATTTTTTATTATACAGAATTTCCAAATACTTGGAACTTGGAACGAGTTCATTAATCAGAGTTCCTGAAGCCATGGTCTCCGTATTTCTAGTAACAGCAATGTGGGTCTTAGAAAAAAAAACCCTCGTTTAAGCTGAAAGCAAATTACATAACACATTTCTGGTTAATATCTAAGGTTTTCTTAATCGTAGATACTTTGTTAACATGAGTCGGTTCTTTTAGACCAGCCATATTCAACTTTTTTTCTCGCGGGCCGAAACATTCTTAACAAGAACGAAAAATCATGCGTCAAGCATAGATTATGAAATACTTTCCAACACATCCAGAAAATTGTAACGAAACTTTACCGTTAAAAAAAGTGAAAGAAGATATGTAGTAAACAGTTTAGGAAACATAGCGTATTTAAAAATCAAGTTTCAGCAATTACCTTCCACAGTCAAATAAATAGTTGAATTATTTTGTACAGCCCTGTATATGATCTATAGATTTGAATATATACTAGAGAGCATGATAAAATTCAGTTCAGTTAGAAAATTCTCATTTAGCGGTTTTCGACAATCGATGGAAATGCTTTCGAAATTTCTTCCACAACTCTGTATATTATCTAAAGTTTTCTGTACACACCACATACTAAGCTAAAATTTAATTGAGGTAAAAAACGCGTAAGGCACCTTAAAACTTACTTCCAGCAATTACCAACCATAAACGACAATTTATCTTGATCTTTGCGTAGAATGAATTTATTTATATTCCACAAACTTCTACGAGTCTTCTTAAACATACACCCAGAAAAAGGAATTGATTAAAACAACAAAACATGTTTGTTGAGTACATTTTGGTTGTTTTAGCAAATTTTTTAGTTGTAGTAAAAAAATTGGTTTTGTTGCTTGGACAAAAAAATATTGTGAACACTGTTACAAAATTTTAACAAAATTTCATCAATTTTACTTTAATTAACAAAATCTGTTTTTTTAATTTTACAATAATTTTGTAATTCCAGCAAAATTTTGTTGTTTTTGCAAAATTTAAATTGTTGTGTAGTAGACATAACTCTTTCACGTAACTTGATTTATTTGACTTATATAGCTATATAATTAAAGGATTAACATAATTTTTGGATAATTAAAACTTTTAATCATTGGGACGGACCAAGGTAGTTTTAAAAAACCCCCTGTCCCATTTATTACTTTCTTCTATCTTTACAAGAAGAAAGTATTGGAATCATGAAAATTTTCGGCTTCCGGTTTCCGACGGATTTTAGAAGGTCCTGAACACGATTTGACTGTTTTTAGAAAATGACTGTCAATGACTCTGTTTGTATGTGACAAAAATTTTGTGGGCACTCCATCTCAAGAACTAATGAACAGAATTTAATAAAACTTTATATTCAGTTATTTCCTGATATAAATTGTTGCTGATTAGTTTTTGGTGTAAATCGCGCAACAGGTGGCGCTGCTATGTTGCATTTTTCGCGATTTCTGCAGTAGTTCTATCTCATTTTCTGCAGTGAATTACGCTTGTAATCTTTGAATAATAACCAGTGAATTTTTATCCTGCTTTTTGCAGGCGTAATTCACTGCTGAAAGTGAATTAAAAATTAACTATGTGTTGCAGTATGCTGGGCTTTGTATTATCGTCTCATGTTTGCCGCGGAAATTTGCGTGCTCCTGATAACATTTCCATCTTGTGCTGCTGTTGCAGCCGTTCCGACATATATAAGAGAGAGAAATGCGGAGCTCATACATCGTTCCTTGTAGCTCTGTGGTAGAGCTTCAGAACGCTGTTCTGAATGATCCGGGATCGACTCCAGGCTTGGGCAATTTTCACTCTCTCGGTTTGCGCTTGAAAAAAAGCAGGATAAAAATTCACTTGTTATTATCATAGAAACTCGACAGAGTTTCTCGCCAAGCATAAGAAACAGCAATGCATTGAACCGTAAATGAAAGGAATTTCCGCCAATGGATGCCAAACGATTTTACAAAAAATTTTTAGCACTCTGTCATGTTTATATTTTGCGGACGGGACAAAACGGGTTTTTGACACATCTATATCTCCCGTTCTATTTATGATAGAAACAAAATTCTTGATTCTATGGAATGGGGCGTGCCAAAAGGGACTAAGAATTCAAAAGTAAAGCAAAATCCGACGAATAGGTTTTCAGTAAATGCGATTTTAAAAGTGCTGTTTTTTGCACTTTTTAAATCTTGTTCAGACCAAAAACTGTTGACAGGGCTACAGCAGTGTGTAATTATCGGATTTTTACGCAGTTTACGTTATTTGAATCGTTTTTAGGAATTGCTCGGACCTTTGTAAGTTTCATGTAAAAATATTAATTTATTTTTGATTTATATCAGTTTAAAGTTATTGATTCCTATACTTAACATAGAGCAAAAAACTGTTGACAGGGCTACAGTAATGTGTAACTATCGGATTTTTACGTGGTTTACGTTATTTGAATCGTTTTTATGAGTAGTTCAAACCTTTGTAAGTTTCATGTAAAAATATTAATTAGTTTTTGATTTATATCAGTTTAAAGTTATTGATTCCTATACTTAACATAGAGCAAAAAAATAATAAATGACCCAACTGTTTTAGGAATGGTCGTATACACATGATATTAAGATATGTTATTACACTCGACCCAAGGAAGCTTCCTATTATAAAAATCGTAACATTTAAGGTTCGTTTACAGGATCTCACAAAAGATCTTTTGATATAGGGCTAAAGAGTTGTGTAATTATCCGATTTTTACGCGGTTAGCAGCATTTGAATTGTTTTTATGAGTAGTTCAAATGTTTAATATTTCGTGTAAAAATATTAATTAGTTTTTTTATGTATACCACTTTAAAGTGATTTATTCCTATACTTAAGATGAAGCAAAAAAAATATTAAATGGTCTAACTCTTTTCAAAAAGAACGTATGCGCATGATGTTAAAATATGTTACTACGAACGACCTAAGTTAGTTTCCTATTGTAAAACAGAATTGTAGAATTTACTGTTCGTTTACAGGGTAACTCAAAAGATTTTTTAATAAGACTAAAAAGTTGTGTAATTAGCGAATGTTTACGTTGAAGTACATGATTCCTGCACTTAACACAGAGGAAAAACAATAGTAAATTGCATAACTTTTGCCAAATTGGCTATATACACAAGATATTCAAATATGTTACTACATCCTCTCTATTGTAAAGCGGCATTGAAGCATATACGTTTCGTTTACAGAGTCTCTTAGAAGATCTTGATTACATTACAACCGATGTATATTTACTGAGTGAGATGTATTTTAATGATTTTACACTGTTTCAATCTCTGTAAGGTTTCATTATCTTGCTTTAAAATTTAATATGAGTTCATTTTGTCCGTCTGAAATCTCGTCGATGTTAAGCTCTAAATCTATTAAAATATAGTATTTTCATCTATTAAAAAAACTATGTTTATTTATAAATATATAATTCTAGCGTATCAGGAATTGATTGAAATAGCGATTACAAAATTCCAACTTTACGTTCATGCGCTGAGTAATAGAATGTATAAATGTTGCTACCCCAAGATTACAAGTTTTGCGTTTAAATATTTGCCGTTCATCGAATCTCCGGCTATGACGAACTTAAAATGCTAAATTTCGGATACAATAGGTGATCGGTAACGAACTGTTCGGTTTACGAACAAATCGGTTAACGAACACTTTCGCGTGAGATTTTTATGTTCGGAGAACGAACACCTCAAGAAACAAAGCCATGATGAAGCAATGCCGTGTTTCATATTTGCCGAGCTATACTTATTGCCTCTACTGTCAACATTGAGAACATTTTAACAGTTGCATACATATGTCCTAATTAATTCATGGCCTGCCGGAGATTGGGGACCTATATTTTAGGATCACCGAATTGGAATGAACAGACTATATGAACAGAAGTCACTTTAATAGTTTTTATACTTTTTCAAACGTTGCGAATTTTATATATTTCAAATTCTCGAAACGTTGAGCTAAAAAACTTAAACAAATAAAAAACTTCTAAGGTGCTCAGTAATTTTCAAAAATAATATATTTAATATGTTAGTATAAAAATGCCTGTAAATTTTTATACTAATAGAAATAGGTTCGGAGAAAAAAAAATGTTGATTATTCTCGGTAAAGTATGCTTCATAAACTTATCGTTGTAGTTGACCGAAAAAAAGTGCTTCTTATTTTTCCACATTTTTCTGAAACTGTAGTATTTTAATTAGTTTGTAAACTACTGTAAAATTGTCTAATTTTTTGTTTTTGAATGTATATAAACGGAAGAGTGATATAAACAAAAGAAAAAGGAAAATAAATATGTCATAAATAATCTGATGAATTCAATGTAAGGAAATTAATATAAAAGTTTCCCCGTTGTTATGGTAGCGACATGTACATTGGAATAAGTCACTCAATAAATCGTGTAATTCTGATGTATAATTCTGTTTATAGCATCTCTATTATTTTTTTTGCCCCTTTCCTCTTTTCTTTTCTGAATAAAATGGAATCCGTATAATTGAAATAAAATACCTTACAAAAAGGAGTGATATCTCATCAAAAACAACTCGTTGTAAATGATCCCGCCAAGCCACAAACCTAAAACGTCAGTCACAAAAAGAAGTGATATCACATAAAAATAAGCGATATAGAAGTGCATACTCCGAGTCCTGTGTAAAAATCTATCACCACTCATAATGTTTCCAAAGGACTCGAAGTGAGGTACAGTATATGAAAACTGCTTGGCGACCTGCAGGCTTTTATAATGTTTGCGTTTCCTGCAATTACATATGGCTATATTATTTTTCTTTTCTTTTCTTTTCTTTTCTTTTCTTTTATTTATTTATTTATTTATTTTGCTCCCATAAAATTGTAAAAGTTGAAGCTTCTGTGTTTGCATGTCCTTTCTTATTTATGAGCTTGAAAAATTCATTTGTTGATCTTATTTACCATTATTTAAACTAAAAACACCAGTCTTCCGAAGAGGATTTTTTAAGTAAACGTATAAAGATTTTGAGTTTGTAATATATGTATATATAAACCTTATAATAAACGTTAACTAAATTGAGATATATTGCAGTAATTCTAGCGTAAGGGAATGGCATAGATCTGGGGGAAAATCCGTTCTGTCAGTTCTTTCGCATACAAAAATATTTATAAAAGTGGTATAACAAAAATATAAAATTTATTTTTCGATTTTCAAAATTGATATACTACATATATTATAAAAGCCTGCAGGTCACCAAGCAGTTTTCCCGTACTGTACCTCACTCCGAGTCCTTTGGAAACATTATGAGTGATGATAGATATTTACACGGGACTCTGAGTATGCACTTCTATATCGCTTCTTTTTATGTGATATCACTTCTTTTTGTGACTGACGTTTTAGGTTTGTGGCTTGGCGGGATCATTTACAACGAGTTGTTTTTGATGAGATTCAAGGTTTACAAGCGTAATTTACTGTTGAAAATGAATTAAAAAATAGTTAAAATTGCATATTTAGATTGGTTTATTTAACAAAAGTTTTTGTAGTATAAACAAAACAAGTTCGTAATATAACATATTTTATTATTTAAACAAACAAAATATATTTAGTTGAAAAAAGAAAAAGGATTGTTAAAATAACACATAGCATATATCTATGTAACAAAAAGAAATTTGTTAAATGAAGTAAAATTGAACCATTTTACTTGAATTAACAAAACATTTTTTTGCTGACGATACAAAAATTTTGTTTGGAATTGCAAAAAAAAAAAAATCAAATATATTTTTTTTGTTGATTCAAACAAAATTTCCATTGACCCATATTTAAACAAAAAGTTTTGTTGGGTCAACCAAATTTTTGTTGATTCAACAGATCTTTTTTCTGAGTGTAGTTCAGCAGGAAAGTACGTAACACAATTAAAAATACCCTTAAGCAATTCAGTCCCATATTCAGTAAATACTTACGAATTCATTTGTGTAGCACTGTTTGATCAACAAAATTTATACACACCACGTACTTTGCAAAAATTTAGTTAAACTTAAAAACGCAAACCGAAGTTGAAAACGCATATCCTGCATAGACTGTAATTATCACACTAAGACTGTAATTGAATTCTTTTGTGTGTCCCTGTAAAAGAATGATAAACGCAATGCACACCGTACTTTGCAGTGAAGAATTTATAGTACACCTCAGTAATGCATATAAATTTCATTATGTTAAAATAGTGAAATATCATTAAATAACTCTGCAAACGATTTTTCCCTATTAGAACACTGTGTAACAGAGTTATTTTGTGTGATCCTGTAAATGAATAATAAAGGCTTTGGACTCCATCTATTACAAAATGTATGTTTTAGTGCGTTTCATAATTGTATATATCAATTTCATCATGTTTTAAATGGCGTAACATCATCAAAATGCACTTGAAAAGATTTTTCCTATTGATTGTAATATAACGAAATACTTTTGACTGGTCCTATAAATAAACTATAAATGCTACATAATTCATTTTCAATAGGGAACATGCTGCAATAAACGTCAATAACAGCCATACTTAATCTGCGACCCGGCGACCTTTTATGTGCAGCCCAAGACACATAATCATTAACCCATATTTATAAAATTAATTGAAATGTGCGTAAAAAGTATTTAAGACTGTTGGTCTATATATTTTCACGGGAAGACAAAGTCTGTTCAGTTATTTATAATTAATTTGAAATTACGTTAACCCCTTCAGGGGCAAAGTACTCTTGTAGCAAAAATATTGAAATGATTGATTGACACCAGGATTCACGAACGAATTTATTTTAAAATAAGTAAAAGGTTTTCCTCGTGTATCTTATAAATTAAAAATTTGGTTACAGAATTCTGGTGTCAATGTGGCATTTTGGGATTAAAATTAAGTGGTATATATTATATACCGGTGCCCTTCAAGGGGTTAAAGCATCTTAAATGCCGTTTTCTTATCCAAAAGTTCTGGTTACATGTAGTCCTATTTGGACTACCGAGGTGTATACATTTCTTGAACTTCAACACTAATCAAACATAATTCCAAACTCATTACATCTGCACTATATATTTCTGCAATTAAAATAAAAATCTTTTGCATGGAAATCTACCACGAAGTTCATTGTTTGAAAATAGTGATATTAAATTTTTTTCTTAAAATTTCTTCCGTAACACTACTTATTGGGTTGTTCGGAAAGTTCCTTCCGTTTGGGAAAACAAATTCGTACCGGAAACTTCTGCCCGTCAATTATTATACATTAGACATCGGAATTAATATCTAATATTTAAATGATAGAATTTTCCGGTACGAACCATCTTTCCCAAACATAAAGAACTTTCCGAACAACCCAATAATACACTATATGGCTAATGATGACCGGTCACTTGCGATTTTAGATGTTTTGTTAAATATCTAGAAAAATATATAAGGAATTATCCTGAAACTTGAGGCGTGTAAAGTCGACGTCATATATTTCGATGAAGATTTTTTCCCGAAACCCCATAGGGGGCCGTGAATAAATTGAAGAAAAACAAATATCTTTTGGATAACTCTGTAATAACTAATATTGCAAAAGCGTTGAAACGGTAGCACATACTTAGGAGGCTTCTTTTACTAAACTATGTTCATTTTTATAAGGATAGCACGTATACTCGGGGAGAAATTAAGGTTTTTATAAAAACAATCCCAAATTTCACCAAGTATTTTGCTTATAATTTTCAGAGTTCTTAATATAAAAGAATGTTCTTTTCAGGAACGATGACAAACAACAATATATACAATACCCTGCAATCAGAACTAAAAAATAATAAATATTGGATGAAAAATGAGCAGGTTCAATAAATATTGTTTCACTGCGCATGCGTGAATGCAATCAAAATATACTGTGCATAATATATTGACTAAATGTATAGAGTAACTTTTGTGAAAGTTTAAAAAACATAGCTTGTAAATTCTGATAATGTTAGTCGATAGAATAAGCTTGAAATTCGCTGTTCCCAAAAGGAAGAAAAAAGATGAGGGGCGGTATCCAAATATACAATTTAGAGACACTTCATTCTTATTATGTTAACTTTCATCAGCTAGTATATTTGGATACAACCCCTCATATTTTTGCTTCCTTTTGGGAACAGTGAATTTCGAGCTTATTATATTGACGATTACTATCAGAATTTTCACGCTATGTTTTTGAGACTTTCGCAAAAGTTGGTCTATACATTTAGCTAATATATTATGTACAGTATATTTTGATTGAATTCGCGCATGCGCAGTGAAACAATATTTAGTGAACCTGCTCATTTTTCATCCAATATTTATTATTTTTTAATTATGATTGCAGCGTATTGTATATAGTGTTGTGTGACGTCGTTCCTGAAAAGAACATTCTTTTATATTAAGAACTCTGAAAATTATAAGCAAAAAATTTGGGATTGTTTTTATAAACACCTCAATTTCTCCACGAGTATACGTGCTATCGCCATAAAAATGAACATAGTTTATTAAAAGAAGCCTCCTAAGCATGTTCTACCATTTCAACGATTTTGCGATATTAGTTTTTACAGGGTTATCCAAAAGACATTCGTTATTCCTCAATTTGTTGACGGGCCCTTATGTGGTTTCAGGAGAAAATCTTCCCGGAAATATATGACGTCTATCATGTTGTTTGCACTCCTGGAGTTTCAGGATAATTCCTCATGTATCTTTCCAGATATTTAACAAAACGTCTAAAATCACAAGCGACCGGTCATCATTAGCCATGCACTCAGAAAAAAATTGCAGTAAATTTATGGGCGGAGGCCGGCAGCAGGGATTCCAGTCATACCCCGTAAAAAGAAAAGTCCATGCCCATCGTTTTGTGCAGCCCGTAATTTTACGGGGCAAAGTAATACAGCATTATAACGCACATGATATAATGCACTTTAAAACACAATAACACTTTACTTAACTGTTCCGTAGCACGTAGCACGTTAAATAATCTTCACAGAATCGCTGTTTTGGCAGGTTAAAATTTTTGAAACACGAGTAAAATTAAGGGTTACACCCTAGCGGAGAACAATGTATGGATCGTACCGTATTTTTGCTAACATATGGGCTAGAACTGTAAGAATATGTGGATTGCTCTTAATTTTCTAAGTATCTAAGAGATAAGGCCGCTTATTTAGTGGATCAGACCGTTGTTCATCAAATAAGGCTGTTGTCCGTGAAAATTGAATGGTAAACGCTCATAAATTTACAGTTTTTTCTGAGAGTGTATAGTGTATAGTATTAACTTTGTTACATTTCTTTATTATACAACTTATGTTATCTTACGATTTTCATTATTCTTTTTTTTAACTCTTTGTTAAATGTGTTGCGGCCCGCCTGACGTCACAAATATACGCTTGTGTCCCGCTTGAAAAAAGGTTGAGTATGGCTGGTCAATAACCTTCCAAAAATTTCAGGAAACTTTCAGTATATTTGAGAAAGTTAAAGCACGGACGGACTGCCAGACGGCAGACGGCCAGACAAACCGAAGTCATAAACATTTTCAACTAGTTTGGAAAGTGTTAAAAAAGGGTAAAAAAAAGGTAATTAAAATAGCAAGATAATAAAAGTAGTATACCAAAGCAATATACAAAAGTTAATATTATCAGTAGGGTTGAACGTTTGTCGCAGAAGAAATATTACTAAAAAATTTTAACATCAGTATTTCCAAACAATAAACTTCGTGGTAAATTACTATTGCAAATCTTGTAGAAACAGGCCGCGAATTTTGTTATTTGGAAATAGTAGTGTAAACAGTTTTGGAGGTAACGTTTTCTGCGGCAGACATTCAACACTAAAGCGCAGTATTATCTATATAACAAGTGTAAAACTTTATAATATAATACTGCAGACTTACCAATTTCCAAAGAAAGATATCAAGAGATTTTCTCTAATAATCAGTATTTTGCTCAATGCAAAAACTTTATTTTCTTTAATTGTAGAAGTTTGTAGTGGAATTATTAATTTGAAATAATGTTTGGTTAGTTTGCACATTAAGAATTTTATATCTACCCTATATATGTAAAATCCTAATGAAACGAATTTGTGAAACGATTTTATGAAACGATTTTATGAAACGAATTTATGAAACGATTTTATGAAACGACTGATTAGACGACTGATTATGTTTCATGGCTATTTTTAATAAAATATTAAACGCTTGATGGTGAAATTAATACCAATCTACCCTATATATATAAAATCCTAATGAAACGAATTTGTGAAACGATTTTATGAAACGATTTTATGAAACGATTTTATGAAACGAATTTATGAAACGATTTTATGAAACGACTGATTAGACGACTGATTATGTTTCATGGCTATTATTAATAAAATATTAAACGCTTGATGGTGAAATTAATACCAATTGTCCATAAAAATCCGCGGATGTCAAAAGTGGTAATAGAATTTTGAAATTTGAATTAGTTTTCGAGATATTAATTTTTTTTCTAATTTTAATGACATTTCTGTAATGATGGCAACTAATTACTCAGTTTTTTTTGTGACAAAAAAGGGAAAAAAATTGAAAAGGATCCCGATAGGGATTATTGATTTCTTTTTATTCGTCATTTTCAAATTGAAATTGAATTTATCTTTTATTTCAATCGATAATGAAGACAAGATTGTGATTAAATTATGTTTTTCAGGAAAATTTGAAAAAAAAAATCACATTTCTATCGTCAGGATTCAATTGTCTTTAAGCATTTAATTTAATTTATAAACTGAACATATTTTGAATAAATTCGTCCAAATGACGTCATTTATGTAAACGCAAAAGAAGGGGGGGGGAGGAATTAATAGTAATTATTATTTATTGTTATCATTTTGTTATTTTTTTGTAAAATTTAATTAAACTAATTTATAAAATCACTAATTCGAATATTTGAAACGAATATATAAAATAATAATTGCCCAACTGAACGGAAGGTGAATAAAATATCCTGCTTGGTTTTCTATCCTGCTTGGTTTTTTCCGCCAAGCTTTTTAAAAAAGCGTTAAGACCTTTATAATAGAAAAGCACCAAAAGTTCATTGGGTTTGTTTTCATAACTTTTGGCAACAAATCTATGTATATTAACGAATCTATCCCTTTTTGAAGCTCGAATTACGCCAAACCTAAAAGAAAAGGATCCTATAATGGAAAAGTACCCGATTTTCTTATGGACAATATTCAAGTGACATGACATGGTGTAAAATTATCGCGGATGGCAAATTTGTTTAAATATCTCATCAATTGATGCCGAATAAATGCAGGCATGCAAGCACAAAATATTTATTTAATTTTTTATGATAAATAATTATTAGAAAATTCGTATATACATATTAATTAAAATAAATAATTTACATATTTAAAATAACATGAAAATATGCATGATGGTGCACTAAAATAGAGAGAAAATTAAAACCTGTTACTGAAAATGTCTATAACATAGTACTTTTCAATACCGTGGTTCTTAATGTTATTCACAAGCAGATGGAATTTTTCTCATCCTTAAACGCAAAGGAAGAATAGAATACAGATCATTGTTATGGTATAGAGCTGGTTTGGGTATTGATATATAGTTTTAATTTGAAGGATTGTTTGCATCTATTAAGATTCAAAGTGATCGTAAAGAGTTGTGGCAGGAGTAAATTTGCACGGTAGTTGTTCCGCAAAATCCAGCAGGTACGTATTCCTGTAATGGAAGAAGATTAATCCAGAATTAAGTCCAGTCATTTGTATTCTTTGCATACTGTAAGCTTTATTTATCCAAGACAAGAACACTTCAAAATAATATGGGATAGAACAACTCAAAAACATGGGATGGCCTCTCAGTCGATTTTTGATTAGAACTTCACTCAATGAGCAGAGGCGGTAAAGTGATTAAGAATCGCGGTTACATTTTAACAGCCAAGATTAGAAATATAGAGTCATGGCGATTGCGAAAAAAATGCCAAAGAATAATAGAAAAAGATTCGTTAATGTTAAACCAATGGGGGTGGTTTGAATTTGCTTGGCGCGATGTTGTGCTACCAGGAGCGCTGAAAACCATGAATTTTGTAACATTAACCCTTATGGGAAAGGCCGAAATAACATCTGCTATTACATGTATGTTTATCAAAAGCAGGCGTCGGAGATCTATAATGTTTAGGGTATTACATATAAGTGAAGTGCCACAACATCCTTTGTTTTTATAAATTATTTCATTTTGAACGCGGAGCAGACATCTGGTGAATGCTGATATTAATTCTTTATGACTATTGCACTTTTCTTTCCATTTTATTATTATTTTTATTATTATATGTGGTCACTTTGATAGAAGAGCGGATCTGAGATTGCCTAGCAGAATAAAATGAGTTTAAATAAAATGACCTTGTTCTTTTAAGAATAATGGGATTTAAATTTGGAAAGAAGGGATGAAAAATAAAATATAATTTAGAATATAAATTTAATTTAAAATATATATGATTCAACATCATATATATACACCCCGACAATAGATGAAAAAAAATTTTGAGTGTCGCCATGATCCTATATGTAAACAATTACACCATACACGATACAAAAACAATATGCAAAGAAAAGTATAATAAACAACACATAAAGTTATAAATGTAAAAAAAAAATGAGCTCTTAAAATATGTGACTGATCAGTTCTATTTGGACATTCATTCGTCCATATTCATATATAATAATCACAACAAAGTGATTTTCTTTTCATATAGCTCACCTTGGAACTTTCATATGTTCCTATAATTCAATAAGTAGATAGTAAATAGGTGAGTAAGTAATGAGTAAGTAGTCGACTACATTCAATCTTTTTTTTGTTTAAAAGAAAATTGTTCTGCATGCTATATTTACTTCACTAGTGAGACTTTGTGAAAAAGTTCACAATATTTTCTTTTTCTGAAATTGCACTTTATGGTATTTTTTTTATGTGCACATGGTTGGTCTATCTCAGTTACCAACTCTCAATATGTTATATAATAATATACGCTTGCAAGCAACAATAAAATACACTTATATAAAATAAAAATATCATATACACATTTCAAAACTGTAAAAGTTTATATACATTCATATAAAAATAAGCAAACCATTTGTTTTTTTATTATGCAGGGCAAGTAAGAAAAATGCATGTTAAGCATGCATAACAAGAAGTTATCACACCTTTAAAACAAAACGAAAGAAAAATTGAAAATAAATTAAATTCTTTTTTTTTTTTAATTTCTAAGTATTGAAGAGAAAAAAAATGTAGTCAAACGTAAAAACACCAATTGCAGTAGAAAAGACATATTTAGTGAATGTGAGTACATAACCTGAAAATATCCAAATTTTTAAGGATTTTTTAGCATTTTGTAGCATCTGAAATAAATTGAACCAATAGATAGATAAATTCTATAATTTAACGGAAAACATAAAATTTTTAACAACTGTAAATTTTGCAATATGAGGACTAAAAAAATATCTCAACTTGAGATTGAATTATCCCTAGTGGAAAAAAAATCAAAACCTTTTTTTTTTTTTTTTTTTTTTTTTTTGTATCTTTACGATGAGGAGAAATGAGAGTAAAAATCAAATGTACGAATGCATAAATATAAGCATATGTTATACAGAGAAATTTATAGTAATAATTTATTTGTGTTGTGATAAACAATGGACTCAAAAATGTCTGTGTAAACATGAAATTTTTTTTATAGTGGCAATGCTAGAATGTGTAACAATGGAATATGACACTGAAAAAGTAATATTAGAAGAACTTTAATAAGATATTAACATGTACCTAACACGAACTGTTTAAAATTTTGAATGAACAACCCTAAAAACTTTTTTTTTTTAAAGAAAAACGAGAAACGTGTAGTAAACAAAATGAAAAAGAATATCGTTAATTTGTAGAAAACCAATAATTACACAATTGCACATGTAATATGTAAGTGTAGTAAACAACTTCAATGCAAGGCCTACTGCAAAAAAGAAACGTTGTAACCTTTGTAGAAAATATGCTTTGTACACCTATGTAACTGCAGCAAATCTTGCGAAGATGTCGTGGGAGGAGTGTCATTCGCAAATATCCACAATACCCAAAAAGAAAAAAAAAAGAAAAAAATTGTATCATTGTAAACTTTGTACCATGGGTACCAATGAACATACGACAACGACACTGCGTGAAAATGTAGATAAATATGTGAAAACATATTTAAAAATGCAATCGGTAACCAAATGGAATCTGATAAAATTAGAAAGAACAACATCCAAAAGTATGAATAATCTGACAGTTGAAAATTTTTAACACTGCATCCGTGAAAATGAAAAAAAAAATCGAAATATAACGTTCATGTACAAAATCAAAATGTAGCTTTCTAATAAGTGGATTTGAAATGTTAACTGACATGTATGAAATGCCAAAGAAAATATTAGAAAACTGACAAAGTATTGGCAAAAATTAAATTGTGACAGATAGAAAGAAACATTTAAGCTTCAATGCGGAAATCTAAGTAGCGATTACGGCTTCAACCACTAAAAGAAAAACAACATAGAATCAAAAATGCAAAAATTAGAATCAGTCAGCGCTTTCTGCAGATAAGCGGTGAATGAAGAAGACACCTAAACGTACTTATTGGAAGAAAAAGTAGGATATCATAAAATGTCATTAATCGAAGAAATATATCCTATGAATTTGCATACCAAACGTTAAAAAAAAGAACAAGTGAAGTGTATTCAGAAAAATATGTTCGATGTATTTTGAATAACCGTGAATTATTAAAAGAGAAACTGGTGAGTACAAAAGTAAACATGTCCTGTAAAATGAGAAAATTTATGAGTGTATATAAAAAATAACGCTAGCATGCCAAATGAAAAATTTAAGTCGAATTTAGGAACAGAGATTCTTTTTGCCTGACATAAAATTGAAATGTTTTACATTCAGGTGAAAATGTAGGGTGATTTATATTAAATGACTTTCGGTGAGTGAGATTATGGGTGGTGCAATTAATGCATCGGGGAGCATTTTTACAACTAAGAGAAGAATGACTATCACCACAAATTGCACAAGCCAAATCATTAACACAAAATTAGGCAACGTGATTTAACTTCTGACAATGAAAACAGCGTTTTAACTGAACAAAGGGTTTAATAACATAATCCTTTGCATTAATATTTAATATTCCACGTTGAATTAAGAGATTAGCTATGTGAGGTGTAATTTTAATGACCCAATTAAATTTTTGTCCTTGTTTTAGCTTACATTTTCTTTCGAAATGTATAGAAGGAATAGTTTCACCAATATTGTCGTGAATAGCAAACATAATATCCGTACTGTCTATATTATCCCTTAAATTTAGCTATATAATCCTTATGTCATCAGATATGTCATCATTATCTGTGATTTCGTGTTTACAGAGATCTTCAATATATTTTGGTAATGAAATAATGTTATTACATTGACTTTTCCTAGAAGTGGGTTCACATATGTTTGACATGTTTAGTGTCTGAGTTTCAACTTCCATTTTATCCTTAAATGCCAAATTTTTACTATCGTAAACAGTATTATCCTTAATATTAACTAGGTTGCAAGGTTTTGTCAAAGTATACTTCATAAGGTCACATTGAATAACTGCATCAGAAGAATTGGATTGTTTGGACGCGGACAGTACCTTTACTCTTTCGATTAACTTTTTATTCACCTCAAATAAATTATGTTTATCCTTAATTAATTTAGTGCATTCAGTATGAGCATTCCGGCATAAATCCATCAAAATATTGCATTTAAATGTTATTTCTTTTTGAAATGCATCAAAATTTTGAATGAAGTCAGGATTAGGATTTTTAAGAAAAGGCTCCATTAATGTATGCATTTCAGAAATTAGTGTGCCAACGAATTTATCTAAGATATTTTTTAAATTTTGTAACATTGAACTACTAAAAGCATTAGATTTCACCTTAAAAGTTTCAGGAGTGCTGTCAAAATTCGCAGAATCAATCTGCAGTGCATCAGAGTGTTGAAATAAATTTTGAAAAGATTTGCAACCCTGAAATTTCCTACGTGACCTTCTACCATGCATTTTGGGAAAATATCTGCACTAAGCAATCAATTATCAATAAGCAAATAAATAAAATAAAAATGAAACTTCTTTAGATTCTACTTCTTTAGAATTAATTAAATAAACAAGAAAAATTCTTGTACTTACCCATACATATTATAATGATCATATCAATAATAACAAAATACACAAAAGAACAAATATAAAATTAGATTTTTAACACATAAGATATTAAATGCGCATTCACATTAGGAATGCGAAAAAGACAAAAATAAGGATAGACAGTGATCCTATATAACATATGATCTCTTTTATTTTCTTTCACTTTATTGATTTTGCTGACTAAAATGAGCTAATGAGTTGTTTGCAATTGTCAGGTATTAATAATTAAAGATCATAAAATTTACCTTTTATCTAATCTGTTCTGATAATAAAAATTAATGTTATTTAAAATTATCGTATTAACTTACAAGTAACAGCAAGGAATTTCTCAAAACTTCACTAATATATGAAGCTTGTTTTATAGACAAGTAAAAATAATTAACTAGCTGTCAAAGTATAAATTAAAAATTAAACTCACAATAGGGTTTAACACATACACTTACCAATACACTTATATACATACACAATATATACACTTACCAATAATTCCGTGAGCAGTAATATTCAAAATCTACAGTATGCTCATCAAATTTTAAAACTATGAAAACATACAGTTAAAACAAAAAATTTTGTAATTTACTGTGAATAACTATGCAATGAGTCCTATATTCACTGAATCATTAGTTAAAATAAATTCAAATTATGGTAGCAATATACCAACACAGGATAATGCAAAAATACAAATGATCAGCTTTTTCTGATAATCATATTTTCGAAATATGTTTCAAATACAAGAGTGAACAGAAAATAAAAAATTCAGTAATCTGAAAACCAATATTTTTGCATTTCAGTTCTAAAACTACACCTGAAAAGTAATATGAAACATTTCTAAATACTACCAAAATATCTGGTGAATATTCAAAGAAAATATATGAGCATGAGAAAATAAATTCAAGCAAGAGAAATTTTTAACGAATATTTTACGTATAAATTTAGACTAAAACAGGTATGAGTTGAAATAAAACGTAATAATAATTATAAAAATATGACATACATTTAATTTTTTTTTCATACTCATAACAAACAAACCTTTACTGCTGAGAGAAATTGCATCTCTTCCTTTATTTCTTTGTTTGCTGAAACACTGTTGTAAATGAAGAAGATAAAAATATTGTGGAACTGTTTTTTTATCTACCACAAACAGTCTTAGTAAGAAATGCATTGAAATTTAAAAAATTTAGGTGGAATTCAACGTCATATGGAGACACCCAATAATTAAATGTAACTAATGTAATTTTTTTATCCTTGAAGAGGTACCGTCATTTTTTTTAATTATAAAATCCGTTGAAGACACACAAATAGTAGCTGAAAGTAATATTAATCGCAGAAATAAAACCAGAAAGTAAACACAACGACGTCGATGTTTTAATCTTCTAGGTGAGTCGTTCTTTAACTAATTTTTTAAAGTGTTAAAGATTTATATTACTAGAAAATAAATCTAATATGTGGTTCACACTTGAAAGAAAAATCGTCCATCGTAGTAGGTCGGCTTCGGAAGGAGAGTCTGGCAGACGGGAGTAAAGGTTTCTCATATTCACTTACTAAAGCGCATTTCAGTACTTATCACCGTTTGGGATAATTCTCATCGGATGCTGGCAATGAAAAATTTCTCCGGGCCGGTAAAATTTCACATGCGGTCGAGTGATCAAAATCTGCTTTCACTTTCTTGCGATGGAAAAGCAACAGATGTAGAGTTCTGATACTCCATCCAAAAACATTCAGATACGGGAGGCGTCATAAACTAGTAATTCACAGCGGGCGATGGAAGCGAATAATCCAGGACGGTAGCTGGTACGTGGACGGCAAGAAGTCAGAGTCCGCTATCCTTTCACACGGGTGATGGAGAAAGCAAAATACGTTGGAGATCGGTAAATAAAGTCTAGTTGATTCATAGGCGATGGAGAAAATTAAATCAGGAGCCGGTGAATGTTTATGAAGAATCACAACATCATAGTCTTTTTGCATAAAAATACAGTTCTAGGCTAAATTTTATCAGGCTTTTTTTTCGATGCACAATATACTTTTCTTTCCATTTTATTATTATTTTTATTATTATATGTGGTCACTTTGATAGAAGAGCGGATCTGAGATTGCCTAGCAGAATAAAATGAGTTTAAATAAAATGACCTTGTTCTTTTAAGAATAATGGGATTTAAATTTGGAAAGAAGGGATGAAAAATAAAATATAATTTAGAATATAAATTTAATTTAAAATATATATGATTCAACATCATAATTGTTATAAAAGTCCGAGAGGTAGCCACAATTTAAACCTAACCATTTTATACAAGCTGGTTTTCAAGTTGTAATTGATTTTACATATAAATCCCGAAAACAGTCGTCAGTTGTCACAACAGCTGTGTATGAGGCCATGATAATCAAAAAATGCCCCATTAAAACGTTAAAAGAATGGCAATCCAATTACAGATTTACCAATATTTTTAAAATAAAGCACGCTGTCATGTTTTTAGAGGCCTCGAAGTCTGAACGGGGGTTGGCGAACGTAGCTCGCAGGGGGTAGGCCCCCTAGTTTTAATATAATTTTTAATTAATTTTTAATAACAGGGAAGATTCTGTCTGCATATGAAAATACATAAAACAACAGTGGAAGTCTTAAATTATGCACATCTGAGTTAATTTTATAAATAGAGAATAATGATTATGTGACTCGTGCCGCACCTAAGAGCCTACATCAGTCATGCGAAAAAACGCTCAAGCTAATGTTAAGTCTATGGGAAGGTACTAGCGCGATTTCTCGCTCGCATTTTAATATTTTTAAATTCTTTTTTTTTTGCATAATAGGATAGCTGAGGTCAATCTCCGACGTTGTTAGTTTTTACTTTTTCGATTTTGGTTCCAGTTATTTTATATAAGGGTACTTTCACTTTCAGAACCGGTTCCAAAATTAAAAATGCCCCACTTATAAAAAAAAAAAAACTACAACAAAAATCGAAAAAGTAAAAACTAGCAACGTTCGAGATTGACCTCAGCTATCCTATGCAAAAAAAGCATTTAAAAAATTTAAAATGCGAGCGAGAAATCGCTCTAGAACCTTCCCATACACTTAACATTAGCTTGAGCGTTTCTTTCCGTGACTAGTGTAGGCTCTTAAACGGTCACCGGGCATGCGTGTTCCGCAGGTTGAGTACGGCTGTTTTAGACAGTCATAAAGTAAAATTTATCTATATCTTGAAAACTACTGATTGGAATGGGCTGTAAACTTACACACCCATATTTTCGGCAATAGTGGTTCGTTTAATGTAAAAATTAATGTAGCTAATAATTCCTAATTTTTTTCAATATGAATTTTTTGATAACGTTCATAATTAAAATTATATTTTCGAATCGAAAAAATGCATAGAAAATGTTTCGGTCTTCTCACTCTATCTCATTTTAAAAAAATCGTATGATTTTTTGGGACGATATGAGTTAAAGTTTATCACGTGAATTTAACATAAGCATTCTAAAACTTTCACTTTACAAAAAAAAATTGTTTTATCATGATTTAAGAAAAAGTAATAAACTATACCTTTTACCGGATTGCTATGATCTAAGGAAATCATATGCAATGTCAACAAGAACGTAAAATCATGCGTCAAGCATAGATTATGTAACACTTTCCAACGCTTCCAAAATAATTTTACAAATCATTACCGTTTAATAAGCTGAAAGATAACATCTAGGAAACAATTTGGAAAACGCATAACACATTTAAAAACCTAAAAAATAATTTATTTTTCAGGAATTTCCAACATATACAATATTCGGAAAAATATCCGAATACTTTTATTCAGCCCTGTATATGATCTATAGATTTGTATATATACTACATAGGATGCTAAATTTTAGTTTAGTTAGGAAGCTTGTAGCGCAGTTTAAAATTCTCCTTCTGGAGTTTCTGTCAATAAACGGAAATGTGTTCGCGAACTTTTGTGCTGCCCTGTATATGATCTACAGAATTTATTAACACCAAGTAATAGACAAAAAGTGAGTTAAATTTAAAATCGCGTTCAGCAACTTAAAACGCACTTCCAGGAATTATTGTTAACAGACAGTAGATAATTCTTTTGTGTGTCCCTGTAAATGAACGAGGACTGCTACGCACACAATATTCTGTAGTAAGCCTCTTGAAATTCACCTTAGTTATATATATAAATTTCAATGCGTTTAAAATAGGGAAAAATTATTTAATTAAACCGCAAACGATTTTTCTCCCTAGACGTAATGTAACGGAATTCTTTTGACTGTCCCCGTAAAGTAACTATAAGTGCCATGCACACCCAATTCCATATTAAGATTCTTGTAATGCACCTTAGTGATATATATCAATTACAATGTGTTTGAAATTGTGTAACATCATTAAAATAAACCGTAAATGATTTTTCCTCATAGACTGTAATGTAGCGGAATTCTTTTGAGTATACCTGTAAAAAAACTATAAGTGCTACACACTTCAGTTGAAATAGGAAACATGCTATAGATAACGGCAATAACATATAAAAATTGCAGGGAAATCCGAGCATATTTACGGGAGTTAGATCACGGACAGACGGCAGACGGCAGACGGCCAGACAAACCGAAGTCATAAACACTTTTCAACTAGGTTGGAAAGTGTTAAAAAAGAGTGTTACTATTTGAAAAATAAAAGTTGGTGCAATTTTTAATACGACTCTTATTTCAAAAAGTGCATTCGTATTCTTAAAGTAGACAAAATTCTCATCTGAATGGTACCTTTTACATTTTTTTCTGAGACAATTTGGTGATAAAATAGCATGAGGGGATGGTTTTTTTCCCTTGGGCTGTACATTTATTTGATAAAGAGAATGATAAAATTTCATAAAAATCCACGTAAAAATCTGCCTTTTATTTTTATGAAATCTGCCAAATAGTCGTTTTCAATAAAAAGATTTTCAAAATGAACATATGTTCTTTTTGCAACTACTGTTGTTCTAACAGGAAACTTCGAATACGGTTTTGTTTAAAACATTAAAAATAAACTAAATTTTAAAATGTGTGGATAAAAAATATTCTCTTTATTTTTTTGTGGATGAGAAGGTATCTGACTCCTTAATGTCCGAAAGTAATCGTAAATACTGCAATTTCTCCTGCAAACCTTTTATCTGATGGCAAGCGAATCGTCTAGATCTAAAGTGATAAATGATCAAAACTTTAACTTTATTCAAAGCAAAATCGGCTAAAAATTGATGGAAAGGCGATTTCTAAAAATCCCACAAGACAGTTGGAGAAAAATGTCTTATTGTGATATCCATCACGCACAGGAATTTGAATAAATAATGCAGAAGCGAAATCCAAAGTATCAAGTTATAATGCTATCATATCAGAAAATGATTTATCAGATAAGAAGAGAGATTTTTTGAAAAGTCTGCACAACTAGTATTTGGCGCAAATTTGGAATTAACACTGTAATTAATTAATTCATTATTTCCAATAATGAATGGGGAAATATTGATTGGTGGAAATATTTGGTGATTTGTTGAAAGTTTTCGGCAAATATTGATGTTTCACTCGAAATATATACTACGGTGAACTCCCGATAGTGCGAACTTCCAAGGGGGGCCATTTTTCGTCCGCACTAACCGAAGTCTGCATTCAACGATGTAGGGTCATTCCATGGTAACTTACGTTACATTTAGACTAATTTTCTTTAGTAATTTTCATAATATAACACCAAAAAATATTCGAAATGTAATGTTGATATGATTTGTTAATTAAAAATATCCGAAGCGAAATTTGGATGAAAATTACCTAACTTTAGTGCTATTTTTTGAACACTGGCCATTATATTTATTATGGTAACTTACGTTCTTTTTGTCAGAAACATAAGTTACCATAGTAAATATAATTTTAGCGTTCAGGAAATAGTACTAAATTTAAGTAATTTTTATCCAAATTTAGTTTTGTATAGGTTTATTTAACAAATCATATAAACATTACATTTTGAATATTTTTAGTGTTATATTACTAAAATTACTGAAGTCAATTATTCTAAATGTAACGTAAGTTACCATGGAATGACCCTGTAAGCATTTCAATAGAGTATGGAAAAAAAATCTCTTCGACTGAATATATTCGCTTAAATTTGTGCCGAATATTTAGTATTCGGTATTCGGCAAAAACCCGTATTCGTTGCATCCCTGATGATTAATATTTTTATTACCTTTTGTTTCCTGTAGCTAGAATGATGGCTTTCCTAATCGTGAGCAAAGCGTGAAGAGACTTTCGAAACCGTTTTGAGCAAATTCCATGACGTATTTGTACTTATCTGAATGTCAGTAAGCCAGTTTTGGAAGTCATCTGCTACATCAGATAATTTTATTTTTCCTCGATATCTAATTAAATTCCTCCTTAGGTAATTAAATTTTTCCTCGGAAGCGTACGTGCTTGTAACAACTTTAAAATTGAAATTAGATGGTAAAATATTTTTTAAATTACTGCGTAGATTTTAAAATCCATAGGGCTTATCTTCCATAGGTCTGACAACTCACTTTTGATAAGACCCTTTTGATATCACTTTTGACTTTTTGACCCTTTTGAAGTCACTTTTGATAAACAAAACAGAAAAGCGTATTTCAGATATGCATACAGTCAAGACAACCAGAGGCAGTTCTGTCCTTTGATTGGCTGAACGAATTTCGTCACTACTGGTGAATGTTTGTGTTTTGCTGATCAAAAGTGTGATATAAATAAAAATATATAGAAAAATCTATATAATACGAACGTCAAATTCACCCAATAAAATATTTATAAAGCACAATGTAAACACATTGATAAGTTACGTTACTATCGAGGTGCAATAAATCAAAATACAGCTTCAAAACATTAACATGAGCTTTCGGCTAAACATTAGCCTTCCTCAGATGAACAACAAGCAGTCGAGGAGACGCTGCTCCGAAATGGCGCGTTTTGGACAGGCTAGGAATGGGCGAAACCAAACAGACATGAAATGAAGGGGGTGACTGAAGTCCGGATGATACCATTACCAGCTGGGGTGGGTCAAGAGAAACCGAAAACCCCAGTGATATCTAGTATATTGTACCATAAACGAGGGATCTGATAAGATAATACATCATTACATGCATTATCACCTCTTTTCAAAATCTCTAGGGACTCTCTGATTATGCAACTATTATACTGTGAACCTCGTGAAATTATTTTGGCCTGATTTAATCTGGATAAAGCAGTGGATAATTTACCTTTTTTCATATCAGCTGTATGCTCTTTAATCCTTTCTTTTAATTTGCGAGTTGTCATGCCTATATATGAATATATTTTAGAACTGTCATTAACTTTAAAGGGAATAATATAAATGCCAGATTTATCTATATTTATTTATATATCAGAAATATTTTATTCCTATGTCTTCATCGTCATATTATGGAAAAACTTCAGTATAATTTAGCATTGAAGAAAGAGTTCAGCATATTTTCACTCGCAGTATCAAAACACACTAGAAACACCTAAAACGCTGCAGAAAAAATGAAATTATTATTTTGCAGACATGTGTATCTAAAACTAAAAAACGAACGAAAATTGCATACATGAAAAAACAAAGTGCTGCAAGTAAATGTAATGATATAATAAAGTACTTTAAAAAAATTACATGTAGGTTTATAAATAAATATCTTGCTACATTTGGTCGCAATGACAATTATACTGCATTGGATTTGCATGTATAAATCACAAATAAAGTTTTGGAACAAGTAATAGCAAATAATCGTGAGTCTTTGTATACATTTACGGATGTACTAAAATGTTAAATTTTTGACATCTTGATATAGGAAAAAAATTGTACAGTTAGATGTTTGAAAATATCAGAAATACGGAATCTAACATTTTGTTAAATTACACAATTTACAAATATCTCGAACATTTTGCAGAGAATACATGAAATATAAAAAGAAAAAATAACTACATTACTGAGCTTTCATTTACATTTTTGTTTAGAAACTTCTATTGTTAATAGTTTTATTCATACCACGGAGAAATTATATACAACAAGCTTTTAAGAAATAGATTTTTAATGATATTCTTCCAGAGAGTAATGGCGACCGAAGTCTGAAAAGCCGAAACCAATAATTGCGATGCCATTCTTGCTGCATTAAATGAGATCATAAATTCAGAATGTGAAGAATAAATTGGAACTTTTAACTTTCAGCAAAAGGACACCACATGCAAATTGAATCTTGATGTGGAAGACTTCCTTTTAATACTCCAATTTTCTTTAAGAAATTTAAATTCTTTAAGCTTACTAGGTTTAGTTAAAAGAATTTCATCGAAAATTTAAGCAACCATTCTTATTCCAAAAGTTGCTCAACCAAGCACTGGCAAAAAAATTCATACATGCAATTTGGGATAAAACTAAATAATACATCTTATTATATTTTATATTAATTTACATTAATTTTTTAATTTTTACTTAAATATTATTATTTTATTGTTATACAGGTTTCCCTTGATTAGTGGGGTTAATGCATCACATGATATTAACGCAGTAATCGAAAACGTACTAATCTAAAGATATATTGAATAGAAAAAACTGACCTACAACCAACTTTCTGAAAAACCTAAAATACATAAACATAATATGTAATAATGTACTAAAATATTGTTTTTGATGTATTATTGTTAGAAAGCACATATTGCAGCTTGAGTTTTAAATTTTCAAAAAGTTTATGTAATTTCCAAGATTTTCCATTAACATAAATGTGTGAGGTAATTTAATAAGCAACAATCAAGAAACATTAAAAAGTGAATTTTAATTCTGCATAACTACGCAATTCTTTAGGTTATTTATAGTCGCTTACCAAAAAATTAGGTTAATTAAAAAAATTATTTAAAATATATTGTATTACAATTTGATTACTTCAAAATTACGTACATTTTAATTTATTTAAGCGAAAACTTATTAAATGCCAATTCCACAGTTTCTTCTTCTTTTTGAAATACATCTTGCGGTAACACAAACTAGATTTTTTAAACGTCGGTGCACTTGCATAAATCTACTGATGTCTGTGTCTATATTAAATACTGTTTAAGTTCTAATTTTTGAAAAGCTTTTTCGAACTCTTTTAATGTTACTTCTTTTTTCCGCATTTTCTTCAAATTTCATTTTAAAAATTCGACGCCATCTTCCTGGAAAAGAAAAAAAATCAACTCATTTTGTGCTTTCTGCACTAACCGAAATTTTCCACGCGAAAATCGAGGGAGCATCTAAAAAAAGGGTTTACCGCACAGTTGAAAATCACACAAACTGAAACTGCTCGAAGCGAGTAAAACCTGTATGGGTATTTAATTGGTTATTGATTAAGCATTTATATTGAAGTGCCTGTAAAGTATATCCATATTTAGCGAACTATGGATTATATTCATATTCCAAATAAATACACTGAAAAAAAATGTTGATTTTCCGGTGTAATACTGGCACTCCAGCTGCTAGTATTATAGCGTAAAGTTAACAATAATAAACAACAAAATAAGCAGTAACATGCTAGCGCGCATACACGGCAGCATATTACTGCTCATTTTACTGTTTATTACTGTTAATTTTACGGTATAATACTGGCAGCTGGGGTGCCAATATTATATCGTAAAGTCTTTTTTTTTTCTTGCAGTGTATGAATATAATCTATAAACTTGTATTTTCAAAATTTATATTATCTACCGTTTAAAAGTTTGATATTGTTTCAATATTTAATAAAGTCTTATGAACTATTATTCTACTGAATAGGTATTATAAAGCAAACTCTGTCTATAACGGAATCCTGCCTTAAACGGAAAAGTTTGATCTCCCCCAATAGAAGTACTTCTGCATAATTATACCCACTAAGACTGAAACCTGTCTAAAACAAATATTTTTGCCGTTTCCAACCGATTCCATTTTCACTGTTTTTACTGCGTCACATTTTTATTTAATTTATAGAAAAATTCTTTTATTTCAAAGCTGTAAAAACGTTTTAACTATATTAAAAAAAGTTAAATAAGAAAGAAAGAAAGAATTGAAAATAATTGCAAAAAACATTTCAGGCAAAATGAAAGAATTCTAGAAATTTAGCTTAACAATAATAATTGCTAAGCTTAATTGTTAATCAGTATATTTCTATAATCATTTTTTAACATAACTGGAAAGTGTTTATGACTTTGGTTTATTTGTCACCCTGTTTGTCTATTCGTCTGTCCGCGTTCTCTAACTTTCGTAAGTATAAGTATACTTAGAATGCCGTGAAAGATAAAATATAATTCAAGTTCACTACATCATGTTATCTATTGAAATTAGTGTGTGTAGCATTTAAAGTTTTTTATTTGTTTATTTTTGCAGATTCATACATAGAAGACCCTATAAATTACTGGTAAATGTTTGAAATATATTTGAATTAATCTATACTATTTCAAACACATCGAAATTTAAATATGATATTTAGCGGATTTGCACCACGTTCCTCGTTGAATTTCCTGCTGCATTAGCATTTTTATGTCTTTTGAAGGACCAAACAAAAGCATTCGTATGCATTAACGTATTATATAGACATTTATTATTTGAAATATATTTTAAAGCATGTTTACTGTAGGAAATATCCATAACAAAACATTTTTTAGCTCACAGGCTATCAAAGCCGGAGAGCTAATGTGCCCGACGGTTCTGTACGTACGTATGTATGCTCTTGATAGAACTAACCGTTTTGCTTTAAATTTTGTTTATAGGTTCTTTGTGATAAGGCGCTTCCCTGATTAGTTTTGGGGGGTCATTGGTTAAGTATAAAGGGGGGAAAGAGGAGCTAATCCCCCTCCCCTTAATTTAGATAAATGGGTTTTTCATGCAGAATTATCCGATTTCCTTCAAATTTTGCATACAGGTTCCTTGTGATAATGCGCTTCCCTGATTAATCCTGAGGGTTCATTGGTTAAGTATAAAGGGGAAAGGGGGGCTAATCCTCCCCTCCTTAATTTAGATAAATGAGTTTTTCAAGCAGAATTATCCGATGTTCTTCAAATTTTCTATATAGGTTCATTGTGATAAGGCGCTTTGATAAATAGTTTAGGGGGTTCATTGGTTAAGTATAAAGGGGGAAAGGGGGTCTAATTCCCTCCCCTTAATTTAGATAAATGGGTTTTTCATGCAGAATAATTCCATTTTCTTCAAATTTTGTATGTAGGTTCATTGTGATAAGGCGCTTTCTTGATTAGTTTTGGGGGTTCATTGATTAAGTATAAAGGGGGTAACGAGGGTTTAATTCCCCTTAATTTAGATAAATGGGTTTTTCATGCAGAATTATCCGATTTGCTTCAAATTTTGTATATATGTTCATTGTAATAAGGCGCTTTCCTGATTAGTTTTGGGGGGTGTTCATCAGTTAATTATAAGGGGGGGACTGAGGCTGATACCCCCGTTAATATATTGTCAATTTCTTTATTTTTCGAGGGCTTATTTTAAATTCTTTGAAATAAGAGTATAATATACAATTAGTGTGAATAGCCTGTGATTCAATGTCCTCAGTTTTACTGGGCAGTTTTCTCTTTTTTAAATTTTACCGTATTTATTCTTTTCACTTTGCAAAGTTTAATGTTCGTCTTCAAAGTATTTGTTTTATTATATTTTCATCCCCCCCCCTCTCTCTCTCTCTTTCTGCGTGTGTGTGTGCACTCTTTCTCTTTTAACTATATTTTGTGAGTATATTAAAGTGAACTCAAGCATTAGGTTTAGCATTTATTTTAAGCAATAATTTTCAACGGCCTGTTCTACATGATTTATTATCGAACACTAAATTTATCAGAGTTAAGTATAATCATATAAATTTATTTCAACACTAAACAAGATCGTATTAGGTGATCACATGGCTATTCAGACATTTTTACCTCTAAAATCTACTTTAACTAAAATTTGAATCAGGATTTAATTCAAATCAACTCTTAAAATTAAATCAATAATTTCACATTATAAGAAACTACTTCACTTTATCAAAATTGAAAGCTCTGCGAAATTCAAAGACTCATCATTCGTATACTAAAACAATTATTACCAAGCTCAAGTCAGAAAGAAGAACATTCACATCAGAGAGAGGTATTATTCGAAACATCAATGAATTCACCACGTTATCTGACTTAAATACTTATTCAATCGACTACGTGTTAAACAACAGTTGCAAACACTGAATTCTTCTCCGTATCGTTTTCTTTTGCTAATACACATTCAATGCCAGAAACATAGAGAACTTTGGTAGGACAGAGTACCTCGTACGATTTGGAGATAAAATGGTATGGTAGGTGTGGTGTTTAGTTAGAAATGTAATTAATAGATGGCAGCACCACAGCGAACTACGTCACCTACTGGTATTAAGTTTTGTTTACTGTAAGAATGTATCTGATGTACGTGATGTACGTGTTTGGGAAGTAAATGTAAATTAAATGTGTTTTAAAGTCCACCTCGGATAATTAATAATGATGTTGCTTCAATTACTTTAATTTAAGTATATAATATATAATATTATGGCGACGCAGGTCAAGTTTCTTACCGGAATTAAATTGAAAAGAAATTCCAACTGATGCGCAAAATGGCGAAACTTCGGGTTTTACATCTACAAGAGTATACGCTGTAGAGTAATGTTCTAAATAAGTACATCATTTCGAGGGTGGTAAGTGCTGACATTTTTTTTTCTTCTCTGCAATAAATAAAAAGTAATAATGTTTGCTAATTTTAAGGAATACAATGATTCCATTGAAACGTTTCAATCATACGTTAAGAGATTGGAACAGAGTTTTTTATTACATGATGTTGAAGAAAAAAAAGGTACCTGCAATTATTTCATGTATGGGTCCTAAATTGTATAATTTACTGTCAGATTTAACTTTTCCTAAAAATCCGGAAGCATTAAAATACGAGGAAATAGTTGAAATTCTGTTAAAGCACTTAAGCCCCGCTCCTAATAAATTTTGTTCTAGAATTAAATTCCGTAATTCTTATCAAAATGAAAATGAATCCATACAAGATTTTGTTTCAAAATTAAAGAAGTTAACTACATTCTGTGCTTTTGCTGGTGAAACTTTAAATGAAAATTTATTAGAACAATTTTTACGATGTTTAAAAAAATGAAAGTATCCAAAGTAAATTACTTTCACAAATAGATAATTTAACATTTGAGAAAGCCATTGAAAAAGCAATTATTTTGCAAAATAACGAACATGTTATTTCTGAATTGAAACACAAGAATGTAAATGTTAATAAATTGGCATATTCTAAAAATGTTCAACCGAATAAAATTTTAAATAACTTCCAGAAACCGAATATTAACAATGTAAATAAAGGGAATTTTGAAGTAAATAAAAATAAATTACAATGTTATAGATGTGGAAATCCATCTCATCTTGCCAACAAGTGTAAGCATATAAATACAATTTGGAAAATATGTAAAAAAAGAGGCCATCTTGGTAAAGTATGTAAAAGTAATTCTCAGAAACAAACAAATGTATTGCAGACGGTTGACATTTTATCCGTGAGTCATGATAAGAGTTCTACACCTATAAAAGTGTGGGTTTTAATTGAAAACAAAGCTAAAGCTAAAATGGAGGTAGACACGGGCTCCGGAATTTCTGCGGTACCTGTAAATCGTTTTCGATGAATTTTTCCGAATAATAAAATTTTTCCACCATACGTTCAATTGAGAACGGCAACGGGTGAGGTGTTTACACCTGTGGGGTATGTAACAGTAGATGTTTCTTATGCAAATATTACTAAAAAGCTTAAATTGTATTTAATTAAAGAAGATAATTTCCCACTTTTATTTGGCAGAAACTGGGTAGCTGCATTTAATTTGTTTCCCACTAATTTTAAATCTGTGTATGTCAATGAAATTGCAAATTCTACTGATAAATTGAAAACATTATTAAATGATTTTTCTGATTTATTTTCGAATAAAGTAGGGGAAATAACAGGTTTGAAAGCAGAACTTTATATAGAAAAATGTTCTACGCCCATATTTTGTAAGGCTAGAACAGTCATGTATGCTCTACGTAATGCAGTAAATGATGAAATCCAAAGGTTACAGGAAGAGGGTATTATTAAACCTGTCACCAGTAGTAAGTGGGCAACTCCTATAGTTCCAGTGGTAAAACCAAATGGGAAAATACGTTTATGCGGAGATTTTAAAGTTACAGTAAAAGTTACAGTAAGTTCTTAAATTTTTGAAGGTGGAAAATATCATTTACCTAGGGTAGAGGACATGTTAGCTACTTTAGGTGGTGGTTTACATTTTACTAAAATTGATTTAAATCAAGCTTATCTTCAGTTACCTGCAGACGTAAAATCACAGGAATTGTTAACTATAAATACTCCGAAGGGCTTATTTCAATTTTTAAAGTTACCAATGGGCCTTACTAGCTCTCCAGCAATTTGGCAAAGATCTATTGAACAAATATTAAGTGGTATTGATGGTGTCACTGTGTTCATTGATGATATTGGTGTTACAGGGGAAACGGATGAAATTCATTTAACAAGGCTAAAACAAGTCTTAGAAAGATTACGTGAATATAATATTAGGATAAATAAAGATAAATCAATTTTTCTGGCTGACCATATTACATATTGTGGTTATAAAATTGATAAGCAAGGTATTCATAAAACGCAAGATAAAATTGAAGCTATTGTCAATGCTCCTTGACCAATTAATGTGTCACAAGTTAAAGCTTTTTTAGGCTTAGTCACATATTATTCTAAATTTGTACCAAATTTATCTACAATTGCTCATCCTTTAAATGAATTGCTCGAAAAGAATGTAAAATATATATGGTCTGCTGTTTGTGAACAAGCATTTAAAAATAAAAAAATGAAATTATTTCAGAAAGAGTTCTCACTCATTTCAACCCTAAATTGTAAAGTGTTAGCAACAGATGCTTCTCCATACGGTATCTCTGCAGTTCTTTCACATGTGATGCCAGATAACATGGAAAAACTAATTGGTTTTGTGTCCAGAACGTTTACGAATACAGAAAAAAATATAGCCAGGTGGATAAGGAAGCACTAGCTATTATTTTTGGAGTAAAGAAATTTTTTCAATATTTATATGGTAATAGGTTTACTTTATTTACAGACAGCAAACCACTCGTGTCCATATTTTCTCCAAATAAAAGTATTCCTGTTCTTTCAGCTGCTCGGATGCAAAGATATGCATTATACTTACAAGCGTTTAAATATGATATTCGCTATAAGAAAACATCCGAACATGGAAATGTCGATGCTCTTTCACGACTTCCATTACGTAGTGAAGATTTACCCCCCACAATTAAATTCAAGTAATGTAATTGATGAATCTGAATTTTTTCAAATTAATCAAATTTCTACATTGCCTCTAAACGCTAAATCAATTGCTGTAGCTACAAAATCTGATCCTTTATTACGTCAACTTTTTCATCATCTAATTTCTGGTTCTCCAATTCCTAAAAATTCACTTTTTGGTGGCAAACAAGAAGAATTTACTCTTCAACATAGTTGTATTTTAAAAGGATGTAGAGTAATTATCCCAGAAGTTCACCGCAAACAAATTTTACGTGATTTACATTTTGGACATTTCGGTATAATGAAAATGAAGTCCTTAGCTCGCAGTTTTGTTTGGTGGCCAGGGATTGACCAAGATATTGAAGATCTTGCACGAAATTGCACTACTTGTGTCAATTTAAAAAATAATCCTCCTAAGGTAGATACTCATCGGCCTACAGCTCCATGGCAAAGAATTCACATAGATTATTTTGGTCCTGTGATGGGTAAAATGCTTTTGCTTGTGGTTGATGCTCATAGCAAATGGCCTGAAGTTTTTATTGTTCCTAATACAACGTCAGAACATACAGTTACTTGTCTTTCTTCTCTTTTTGCCAGATACGGGTATCCTATATCTCTGGTATCTGATAATGCAAAACAATTTACTTCTGAAAAATTTGAGACATTCCTGAAGAATCATGGGGTTAAACATAGGTTTAGTGCACCATACCATCCAGCTACAAATGGTCAGGCAGAGATATGTGCAGATTCTTAAAAAAGGGTTAAAAGCCTTATCTTCAGAATCTGATACTTTACAGATGAAAATAAATAACTTTCTTTTACAATATAGAAAGATGCCTCATGTTACTACGGGGGAAAGTCCTGCATCTCTATTTCTAAAAAGAAATATAAGAACGAAAATAGATTTGATTATTCCAAATGTTACAAATTTTGTGCATGATAAACAAAATGAATGTCCTGCATCTCTATTTCTAAAAAGAAATATAAGAACGAAAATAGATTTGATTATTCCAAATGTTACAAATTTTGTGCATGATAAACAAAATGAGAAAGGCCAATTCTAAAGTAAAAGAATTTCAAATTAATCAGAAAGTGGCTGTAAGAAATTACACTCCTGAAACCAAGTGGAAAATTGGTCGCATTATTGCAAGAGAGGGCAAGTTGCATTATAGAATTCAAGTTGGTTCGAATATTTGGAAAAGGCATGTTGATCAGATAACTAATGTCGGTTCGAAGATACATCTAACTAATGATTCAAATTTTGAAGAGAGTGGTACAGAAAGTCACAAAAGTGATAATGCAGTTGTTAATCAAAGTGATTCTCAGCTAATGCCTCCTAGTGTCCCAGATTTTCGACCAGCTGAATCTGTTGTCCCATCTACTTCAAATCCTCAACCAGATGATTGTGTTGTCCCAGCTCCTCCAAATCCTAAACCAGATGACTTTGTCCTCCCAAATACTCCAAGTCCTGCTCCAGTGGACTCTAAAATGATCCCTTCAGTTCCAAAAACCATGGTGCCCAATACTTCTATTGATGATGCTAAAGATACTTTAATTAACTCTTCTTCTTCCCAACAGGTACCTAGAAGATCCACCAGGAAAAGAAAAGATCCCTGTATATTCCCAAATTAAGGAGGGGAGAGTATGTGGTGTTTAGTTAGAAATGTAATTAATAGATGGCAGCACCACAGCGAACTACGTCACCTACTGGTATTAAGTTTTGTTTACTGTAAGAATGTATCTGGTGTACGTGATGTACGTGTTTGTGAAGTAAATGTAAATTAAATGTGTTTTAAAGTCCACCTCGAATAATTAATAATGATGTTGCTTCAATTACTTTAATTTAAGTATATAATATATAATAGTAGGCATTCTTATTTTATGAATGTTTGGAACGAATGGGTGGTGCTTTGTACCGAAATATGCTTGAATAATTGTGCGAATTGTGCTTTGTAGCACATAGGATTAGATTTTGGTACAAAGCACGACCCATTCGTTCCAGACATTCATAAAATAAGAATGCCTACCATACAATTTTATCTCCAAATGTATGTTTTTCACTCTGTTTGAAAAATAATTATTATTATTTTTTTAATCTCAAATCACGGGCACTTACGGTTTCAAAAACCTCATCACAATTTGTAATTGTGTGACGTGTGTTTTAATGATGGGCTGGTATTTCAAACAGAGCGAAATTGGTACAAGTTATTAAGGTTCACTTATATCACGCTCCTTATGGTGAGTGAAATACTCACAATTCTTTTACAGGGCCACATAAAATTATTCGGATACATTACCATCTATGAGCTGTAAGTGCTAAAATTTGTTATATTATGCATTTATATAGTTGAACTAAATTTTAGTATGGTATATGGGCGTATGTACAATTCATTGTGATTGTAGACAATTGCATAAAATAATCTAAATTATTCAATATTTATGAGTTTATTTCTAGAATTGTGTTTTTCAGCTAAACTAAATTGTAAAAAGTTAATAATGCGATTATGCAAAAATTTTCATTATGTTCAATTATAAATTTATGTAATATATATATATAATTATATATATATATTATAAAATATAAAATATAATATATATTATATATATGCGATCGAATGACGTATGGATGAATGATGCAACGAGGATATATATAATATAAATATAATATATATAATAATATAATATATGATATGATAATATAATGATATGATAATGTAATATGATAATATATATAATATATATTACAAAATATAAATAATATATATATATATATATAATTATAAATTTATGTTATGTATTAATAATTATGTTTATGAAGTATCGCTGTAATTTGCACGCTTATAATCTAAAGCCAGTTATAGCTTGAAATGCTTTTCAATGATGTTATAAGTTACAAAACTGAACGAAAATTTATTTTTAAATAAAATACTAATATTATCCTCCTGTGTAGCTGTAAAAGCAGTTTAACAGGTATTTGTAAAAAAAGAATATAAAGTATTGGCCCGGTCATGGCGATCGAGTGTTTGTACAAGATAGGGCCGAATTCTTATTTCGAAATTTTCGAAAAATCAAGCCTCCATGACTCATAGAAGTCGAATTTTTCAATTTTATTCAGATGACTTGTGATAAAGAAAAAAAAATATTTTTGCGAAAGTCAGGATGCAGGTTTGTTCAATATCGAGTTAATTAAGTAAATGACTAGTTGAGATATTAATGATTTAGAGGCATTGGATTCTTGATAGAATTAGAGTTGTTTCTAGTAAATTGCTTGTACAATCTAAAAACTAGATAAATCAGGGAACTTTTGTTATTCTTTACGTTTTGTGTTTTGTCATACAGGTTGTGATACACTGCAAAAAAAGTGTTGATTTTACAGTATAATACTGGCATCCCAGCTGCCAGTATTATACCGTAAAATTAACAGTAATAAACAGTAAAATAAGCAGTAATATGATACCGCGGATGCGCTGCAGCGTATTACTGCTTATTTTACTGTTAATGTTACTGTATAATACTGGCAGCTGGGATGCCAAGTATTATACTTTAAAATCAACACTTTTTATTGCAGCGCAGCTACGTAGTGTACTCTTTTACTAACACAGGAGTTATAACATTTTATCTGATCAGGGTAACACGGAAAATGCATTGAACGCATTCTTTCAACAAGCAAATTTCAAATTTATACTTAGTCATCTTGAAGCAATATTTAATCATCATGTATTATGAAACATACAAATTAAAAGAAAACTACAGGGCTTGCACAAAGTCTTGCCTTGATTATAAATATTTATTGCGCAAAAACTATTATATTGTGTCATCCGGAAAGTTCTGCGGTGTACTTCTGCTGAGAAAATGTTGAAATTATTGAATGTCACCAGAATTCACAAACAAATTTATTTCAAAATAAGCAAAAGCAGTTTCTTCATTTACATTATAAAATCAAACTTTTATTGCAAAATTCTGGAAGGAATGTGGCATTTATGGATTCAAATATATAAAAAAACAGCAGCACTTTTCGGGTGACCTAATAATTAGATACATGGTTGTTTAGATACATTGTAAGTAATGTTATAAAATTTTTAATAAGACCATATACTTCATGAAATTTCAACGTTGCCTCTTTGGTAGCACTATGGCATCCACGCTCTCATGGCACTCATCTTGATTATTTCTTTTGAGGCTATATTCAAGGCCAGAGTCTTTACCAGACCAGTTGTGGACATTGAAGAACTGAATGCTAGGATAAAATATGCTGTGTGTACTGTTACAGATGACATGTTAGCGAACACTTGGCGAGAACTAGAATACCACGTTGACATTCTCGGAGTTACCAATGGGGCACACGTTTAAATTTCAGGAAGTATGTGGTCTTATTAAAAACTTTATATAATTCTACTTTTTTTTTAGACCGCTGACCTGCCAAGCTTTTGCCCAGCTTAACGGGTTGATACCTGACAACGAGGCGAGGATTCGCCCTTTCTCCGCTTGGCGAAGATGTGTTTGATAAATCTATAGACCGACGTGGCTTCAGTGTGTCTTGTTGCTTTAATTGCTTTTTCTTAGTTGGCCGGTTGCTAATTGATTTTGAATGAGACGGTTCAGCACTGCGCAGTGTAGCGAAGTCATGCCGAAAAGATGTGAGATGCTGGGATATTTACTAATTCCTCGTTGCATAGCTCATCCATACGTCATGCCATCGCTACTCGAGTTGGTCTCGTAATTTAGAACCTTTGTCTGGTGACGAGACCTTCACCTGACTAAGCACCCCCAGAGGTGTATTTCACAGGGAACTTGGAGGACTTTACACCCGCCCGGTGCATGTAAAATCCGTCGTGGGTGTAAAATCCTCCAAGTTCCCTGTGAATGTAAGAAATTCTACTTACAATGCATTACAGACAACCATATATCTCTAATTATAATAGTTTTCGCACAATAAATATTTATAATGAGGGCATCACTTTGTGGTCACCCTGTACATTAAAATTTCGATATGTTAAGGAAATCTTTGATCCTCTGGGAAGCTGCATTTATTATTTATTGTATTACACCGAGGATTAGTCAGCGCTACTTTAGATGATTCTTCACAGATTATTTTCATTTCTTTTCTAGACAAAACTTCATTTATATCAGAAAATTGCGGATTGCAGTTTCGCACACTTCCCTCATATGCACAATTTATGATATTTCATCCAACTTCACCACTTTAAAAATGCTACAAAGGAATGAGAAAGATTCTAAGTGCAGATAATTGCAACTTCATTTTTCCAAAGATGATATAAATACATAAATCTGAGATGAAAACATTGGCTGTTTAAGAGTTATTTTTAGGAAAATGGTAAAAGAAAAGAAATATATCACATGGAACGAGAAGCAATTTTCTCTTCGATATTTTATTCCAGATTTCCCCATAAATATAAAAGTAACTTTTCTGGAAAAGGGATAAATATTTGGATTGTTTGTTTAGAGAAATGTTAATTTCTTCAAATAAATTCGTATTGGTTTTAATCTGATTTTTTTCAATGTAAGACAGTTTAAAAATTGTACGTTGTAAGGCATTTCCTTAGACATTTACGCATTTTATTGGATTTTAAAAATCAGTAAAACTTATCAGAAATATTGTAACAGTTTAAATTAAACGAAATGTATTTTCGTTCTGTTGTATAAATTTGTTTCTAAGTAATACATTGTATACATTGTATACATTGTATACATTGTATACATTTTTTTTTAAAAGTTCATGCGAGTCAATGCATTTCTTGTATTACGCCGATCATATAAAACGTTGTAACTCTCGTGTGTCCCAATGAGGACACGAAATCGCCATAGAATAGAAAAAATAAAATAAAAATGTGTTATGCTTATGTTATTAAGCATTTTTCAACATTAAGATATTATTAGATGAATTTATAATCGCTGTTTTTTTTTATGCTAAATTAGGTGTGAAACCAACAGAGTGAAAATGCGTCCAAGCCTGTATCATTGGCATTGCGGGCCAATGCTCTACCATTAAGCTACCTGGACGATATCCAGCCTGGCACTCCTCACACTTATACGTTGACAAGGCTACAATCCTGCAGCACAAGGTGAAATGGCTTCATGAACCACAATTACTGCGGCAAGCATGATATGCAAACTGTCATTTAATCCAGCATCGATGAATATATATATATATATATAATCTTTTCTTTTTGTTAGTTTCACGACTGATTTAGCAAAAGATCAGCGATTATAAATTCATCTAGTATTTCTACAGGCGTATGCCAATTCTACAAACAAATTATATATATTAAGATATTATTGCTGATTATAATTATAATTATTATAATTATTAAATCTTCATTTTTCAGTACGGTGAAAGTAAATATATAAATAAATAAGTTGGCTTCGTCACACTGCGTGCTATCTTTTTTTTTTTTTTTTTTTTTTTGGTAAATATTAGAAACTGGTGAACCGTAAACAATAATAATAATTTAAAAAAATGAGACATTGTAGAAAAGTCAACTACTATTACGAGCAAAAATGTGAAGATTTTTGGCTCCTTATTATTTATAATTAAATTGAATTGCATGACCTGACGGATCGTCTAATGTTATGCTACTGGAAATTGAGTATTTAATTGTATAGCAATCGACTTTTTTCCGTCGGTAATTAAGCTGTTATTTATGATGGAGCAGATGAAGGTCCCGTGATGGATTATTGATGAAATTTGAGTCCATCAATTACACTCAACTTGATGGCTATCTCTTAACTCAGTTGACATCGCAATAGATATTACTCAGTTAATATAGAGCATCTGTGATAATCGATCATTGGGGGCAAATTATTTCATGAATCAGTGTTCTGGGAGTGTGCTAGTATATATGATAGGGAGGAGAAACAATCGAATTAGCTTCTACAAGATACAGTGAGGATCAGTTAGCCAGATAGAAGTTTTTAAATATTTAAAAGTTATTGCACTTAATGTATCGTTATCACCCAGAACGCAAATTCTCCTCCTAATGTTATACCTGTAGAATTGGAATGCATAAGGGTTTTTCAAATTGCTTAACAGAAAATTAAAAGTGGTTTACTCAACAAAATATTTCTACTATATATTTGCCAAAACGTCAGTTCAGGCTTACTGTGGACACCCGAGAGATTTTTCGTTTCTGTTTGTCTGTCTGTCTGTCTGTCAGACTGTCTGTTCCGAGGTAACTACTTCAAAAAGCATCCGATTAGCTTGGAATTAAGTAGTTAGGTTGATGAGGTGCGCGGAATTAGCTGCATAATTTTGATTCAATTTGGTTGATTCTTTAACATTTTCTTTAACGTCTTAATGCCTTTCTACGGAAATTCAGACGATTTTAAAATTTCATTATTCACTGACAAAGAAAAGGGCACATTTTAATAATTGATTTAAACGTTAAAGTATGGATGCTAAATTTTCGATATGGATATCTTAAATTAATCCGATTGCTTTGAAAATGAGCTAATACATTTATCAGAAATTCGAAATTAATTGTATAGCTTTTTGGGAAATTGTATGGATCTGTTCGAGAAATGCAAAATATTTTACATTCTCATTGTTTACAAATTTTACAATGCATTTCTTTTTAATTTCTTCTTTCAGTTAATCGTTGTCTGGCAACATGCATTTCAAAGCGTATCCAAAAAAAAAATTAAAAAAAAAAATCACGTAAATTGCATTATTTGGCACAATATTTTAGCAAAATAGCTTATTTTTGGTTGATTTTAGCACGCTTTTTCTATTGAAATAGATCATAATTTATTTAAATAAAATTTTTATAATATAATACTATAGAATAATCACCAAAACGGTTATCTCCAAACGAAAGTTATAAATACGTAGGATGTGTAAACTGGTCAAAGCAATTTCTGCAAGAGATGCTGTTGTTTCGTGTTTGAAATGTAAGTGTATTCTTTTAAGGATAGGATAAAATCTAAAATCTCCTGTACAAGGCGATGCTTAAGCTAATGAAATTAACAGTAGTAAACTTACCTATGCATATACTTGAATTGTGAAATAGCACAAATACTGGAAATTGAGAGAATAAAATTAAAGTGACAACGGGGAGTTCAGAGAGGCAGAGCCCCCCATGAAAAAATATACTTTTCATTCTTAAAAACTACCAGAATAAGAAATTCATCATCAGATTATCTATACTATTCTATAAAGAGAGAACGCCAGATTGACTGACTCATCAACGCTCAGCTGAAACGACTAATGTCAGGATCACGAAATTTGGAGAATAGATTTCTGTTATGATCTAGCAAGCAATAAGAAAGATTTTTTTGAAAAATCCTTCCCGTACGGGGTTAAAGGGGGTTCGAAAGTATTAGGTCATTTCGCCATATCTCTGGAACAGTTTTAGGAAGGAGATCAATATTAAGGAAAACAAATCTACTAAAAAAATGGTTAAACACGCATTGCAGCGATTTTAGAAATTCATCCCCATAGGGGGTTAAATGGGGGGTCGAAAGTTTTTCGCCATACCTCAGCAGTAGTTTTAGGCAAAAGTAAGCTGCGCCGCAGGCGCCCATGAGGGAGCGCACCGCGCGTAGACGACCACCGAACCCAAGTCCTGAGAGACTTTTATCGCGCCAGTAGCTTTGACTCGCTACGGCGCTTCGGCCGGTCAGAGGACCGATCCAATACGGACCCTCTAACCTTGAACCCATGTGTCGACGACGTAGGCCGTTGCGATACGCGGTGAAAACACGGGGAGTCACCGCGAGACACTTGGAGACGGGCCGGCGTCACCCAACAGCTTCGGAGCTGGAAACCCAACAGGGAACCAGGCCCTATGCCTTAAGTCGGGATGTTCCAACCCGTACTTGCTCTACCACAACTCGAGGGGTGTGAAAGCCTACAGAGGTAGTCACGGTTCCCTTTAGTAGTGAACCGTAGTTTTAGGTAAAAAAAAGAATGAATCTTGCAACAATACAGTTACAAAAATAAAGTCGGAACAATAGTTACAACAATGAAATTGCAACAATGACATACATAAAAAGGAGAAACACTGCAGTCGTGAGACAATAGTCACTTATAAACACAAGATGTAATTAATTTATCAGAAAATAATCCCTGCAAGTATCATACTTTTATGTTTAAAAATGAGACAAAAAATACGTCAGAAAGTTTCGCATGGTTGATCAACGAAAAATATATATTTTTAGAACCACCTTAAAATGAAATAAAGTATATATTTCGGAAATATTTTCTCAAATAAGCCACCAAAAGACATCATTTACTACTACTACTACTAATAATAATAATAATAATAAAAATAATTAAAGAATTTAATTTAGTGATGAGAAATTTGAAATATACGAATACTTTACAATCCCATTAGGTTTATCTGTACACTCTAAAAAAAGACACTTTTCTTAATGTAGCTGTTATATCTTATTATGTGAAACTAATAATATAACCTTTTCCGAGAGACCCATGTTTCCGAAAAGCATTTCTATATCTTTAGAAGTCTCAGACACCAATAGATTTTCGAGATTTATGGAAGCATTTCTAAAACAAAAGTTTCTTTTGCTTCCAGTCATTTTCCGAAACATTTCCGAGTAGTTTTTACAGTGTATTAATCTGTTTTCTGTACTCGAAATATGAGAAAATTTCGGCTGTTAACAACTCTCAAGTAAATATTTTCAGCTGCATAACATAATTTATACATGCACGAGTGACAAAATAGTTAGTTTTAATGTTAATGTTTATGCTATTAATTTTATTTTTATTGATAATGCTAATTGCACGATAATTTACCATGCTTGTTGAACGTGAAAATGTTTACTTGATAATTGATAGCATTCGAAAAAATGATATTTTGGTTTGAGAAAACTGATTAATACACGGAAAAAAACTACTCAGAAACGTTTCTGAAAATTACGAGCAGCAAAAGAAAGTTTTGTCTCAGAAATGTTTCTTTAATTCTCGGAAATGTATTTGGTTTCTGAGGTTATTGAAGATAAAAGAACGCTTTTTGAAATCGTTGGTAAATCGGAAAAGTTTATATTATATTTTTGTGAACCTTAGGAAAGATAAGACCTAGATTATTAAGTAAAAACTTTTTTGCAGTGTATCGAGGAGAATTTGTGGTTTGATTGATGCCGTATTTTTAAATTGGATAAAAGATCGATTTTTTCTTTTCACTCATATTAAAATTTAGTTATTTTGTAACCGCATTCAAAATTTTATGCCCGAACAAAAGTTATGACAAAAGAAAAAAAATCGCTATCACCATTTACTCACTGCACAAAAAAGTGTTCACTTTACAGTATCATATTGGCACCCCAGCTTCCAGTATTATACCGTAAAATTAACAGTAATAAACAGTAAAATAAGCAGTAATACGCTACCGGAAAAGGCAGATGCATAACTGGTCCTGAACCCGAACCCGTGAAGAAAGCAAATTAATTCATATTTTACCTCAAATATGGAAAAGTAGTCTACAAATATATCTGTAACATAAATTTTTCCTTTAAATAAAAAAAGAACATATATATGCTCATTAATATTCAATTGTATAGTTTTTCATCTGAAAAAAATAACCTGGACATACTTTTGAAAAATAGAATCAACCCGATTTCTTATGTATCAAAATCCAACCCGAAACCGACCCGAAACAATTAAAGCTAACCATTCAAACGCAACTTGTAACAAAAACAATTAACAGCAATCCGACCCGATTTGAACCGCGGATCAGGTCGGGTTCGGGTAAAATCGGATTCGCCTACTCGAGGCAGGACTCTAATCTGTATTAACGGTTTTAATAATGATGACATAGAATAAACAGGCTTTTTGAAAAAATATGCTACATTATGTTATCTCTCTGCTATTAGAATTTGTTTGATGGTTTCGTTTTCAAGATTCCAATTTCAATGAGTAACGATAACGTTTCTGTTATCTTCTGTTTAAACAATTTACCATTGTTTGCTCTTTTACGGTTTTTACTTCACTTAAGGGACACTTTATAAGCTGATAATTTTACAAAAATAGAAAAATGTACTTGAAAAAACATACTATTCTTGAATTCACTTCATAAAATCCGCAGGAAATTTTTATTCTAAAAATTACCGTTCTGTTAGCTCCTGTGTAAAATTTCGAAGATGTATCAGTATATTTTTTAAAGAAAGAATACATTACTTTAAAAAGTTTGGTGAAGGGTATGAAAAAAAAAAGAAATGAGTTAGAAAAATAGATTTTGGTGGTAGATTATATAACAATATATCGCGCATGCGCGGCAGCGTATTACTGCTTATTTTGCGGTTTATTACTGTTAATTTTACGGTATAATACTGGCAGCTGGGGTACCAGTATTATACTGTAAAATCAATACTTTTTTTTTGCAGTGTAGAGAGCCGTACACGTTGAGACGGTGTACAAAATGAAATAGAGACACTTTTAAAACGAAATTTGTGTTTTTACCGCTTGATGTTAGGCTGTTTAGTTATGCGTTGCTCGGAGTGTTCGCCGACTACACTTTGACTGTCGATGTTGTTTTGTTTGGTAGTTATGAAAATAGAGTACTTTTTTGGACCTAAAAGTTACCCATTCAACTCTGTTATAAATCATATATCTCCAGTTTAACTGTACACAGTATTTCACTTTGAATATCATACATATACTGTGCCATATCTCCAAGGGGAGGGGTAACTCCAACGAATTACGTAGCCGTTTCTTTCAACAAATCGATGTGGTCTGCAGTGAGACAAGGGATGCAAGTACACAGTAAAACAGTGTGCAGCTACACTGTTAAAAATAAATCCATAAATTCACAGTAAAAGCAAACTGGCAGCAAAGTTGGCGGACTTTTTCCGATCCGTTAGTAGGTTTTCCGTTTTGAGAGCTAAAAGAAGGAAAAACTCTGTTTGAAGAAGCGGTAACTTTTCGTTACGCTCTCAGAAATACTTCCTTCAAATCACGGAAATATTCCTGACAGCACTGACAGGAAGGGAAATTTTCCGTTATGAATAACTTCGGTTGAAAAAAAATACATCTATCTTTGTGCTGCCATCTGTGGACTGTTGCGGGAGTATTTATTATCTGATATACTTCAAGAATATTTTCTGTCTGAGCTTGGGCTCGATCTAGGGATGTCAGCGCCTTCAGTCAAGTGTCTTGAGGTAAGACCAGTGGGCTTTTACTAGAATAACAGTTTGAAGCGATGATATGGGATTTCTTAAAATGGCAGCTTAGAACTTAAACATTTTGGGGTTTATAAACCTGGTAATGTTGAAGTTAATTGCGGGGAGATTTCGTTATGAGATGATGGTGAAGGTTTTAAAACTGTAGTATTAATAGAGGATAAAAACATGAATTATATATATTCTTGATTTGATTGATAGATGTAAAATATGAATATTATATTTTGAATTAAATTCGATAAAAAATATTTGCTTTTTTGAGAAAATCGATTTTTTTTTTCAACTGTTATATATTTTTTAAATGTATTCGATTTGAATATATTTTCAGTGCGAGTGCTTTTTATATCTTTAAAAAATAAATTGCGAATAATTTTAAAGGAATGAGAAAATTATATGTTATTATTATTATTTTTTTTAATTCGAAAGCATTGTTTTTGTTTGTTGCTTTTTTGAGTAAAATCAATTTTTTTCCACTTAATTTAACTAGTATATATATATATATATATATATATATATATTAATCTGTTTGTTTAGAATATATTTTAAGTGCGAATATTTTTATATTACTTTAAAAATTAAATTGCAAATAATTTTAAAAGAATTTGAAAATTGTTATTTTTTTTAATTCCAAAACACTATTTTGTTGTTGTTGTCTTAAATAATCTCAAAATTTTAATTTATTGGATTTTTAGTTTTTTTGTGCAGCAACATGTCAGTTTTTTAAACATCATCATCATCATCATCATCATCATCATCCCAAAACATGGTTTAAGGCTATAAGCCTGTTCCGGACTCAATCCATCTCTTTCGTGGCTTTCCTCTGTCTCTTTTTCCCCCTTGGTTTATAATTCAAGGCTGCTTTTTGTATGCGATCAGAATCCATCCTTTCCATTTGGCCCCTCCATTTCCTTCTGTAATTTTCTATTTTATTCAATATTGGCATAACCTCAAGCTCTGTTCTGATGTAGTCATTCCCTATTTTGTCCATTGTCGAATATCCCTTCACACTCCTCAAAATTTCATCTCTGAGGATTGTATTTGTTTCATCATTTTTTGTCAGTGTAAATGCCTCACTTCCGTATAGTAAAGTTGGTATTACCATTGTTAAACATTTTATTGTTGTGTCTTTTTTTTTAAACATTAAAAATAAATATGCAGCAGATAACGGAATATCTTCGTTGGCCTTTTTTGTCTCCATTCGTTCCGTTGTTTTCAGGAAATATGAGGAAATTTTCTGTTTTTTAACGGAAAATGCCCTTTTGTCATGAAAATGGACTTTTTCTGTGAAATTCAGGAAAAAATACCCTTGAATTTCAGATTATTTTTAACAGTGTATGTAGCATTTACAAATATATTTACACTATAATAAATGACATGTGTTGTATTATACCTTATTTTAATATAATTGTATGTCTTTGAAACATGAGCGCCCACAGGTAAGGGCACTTTTACCACTTAACCACTACATAGCAGTAACACATTACAGTCCCTTGATTAAACAGTTTTTGGAACCTATAATACAATATACGATGCAGCCGTTGATCAATGGATGCTCAAAAATTCAGCTACAACCATGTCATGCATCAGATTTCTATATGTGTCTGTGAAACACATGAAAAACAGTACTATGTACTACACTGTAAAATATGACCGATGTTTTATATTTTATGAAAATATACTATAACCACGAACGAAAATATAATATAATCTTCTGAGTTATCCGAAATTTCGAATAGCGTGTTCCATTGTCTTTTGAATCCCCAGAAACCAATACATTTCCAAAATTTAAAGAATTATTTATAAAAACAAAGTATTTTTCGCTGCCCGTATTTTTCAGAAACGTTTCCGAAGGGTTTTTATAGTGTATTAATTAGTGTCCTCAGCCTGGAATACCTGTTTTTCGAATGCCATCCATTCTCAAGTAAACGTTTTCATGCTCAAAAAATATGTTTAACAGCGTTAACAATAACATGAAAATTAAGATTATTTCTTTACTCTTTCATGTATAAACTAACTTATGCGGCTGAAAACGTTTACTTGAGAATGGATGACATTTGAAAAATAGGTATTCCAGGCTGAGAACACTAATTAATACACTATAAAAAACCTTCGGAAACGTTTCTGAAAAATACGGGCAGCGAAAAATACTTTGTTTTTATAAATAATTCTTTAAATTTTGGAAATGTATTGGTTTCTGCCGATTCAAAAGACAATGGAACACGCTATTCAGAATTTCGGATAACTCAGAAGATTATATTATATTTTCGTTCATGGTTATAATATATATTCATAAAATAAGAAACATTGATCATTTTTTACAGTGTACACTGTAAAAAATGCCCAATGTTTCCTATTTTATGAAAATATGCTATAACCACGAATGAAAATATAATATAATCTTCTGAGCTATCGAAGATTCAAATAGCATGTTACATTGTCTTTTGAATCCCCAGAAACGAATACATTTTCAAAATTTAAAGAATAATGTATAAAAACAAATTATTTTTAGCTGCCCGAATTTTTCAGAAACGTTTCCAAAGGGATTTTATAGTGTATTAATTAGTGTCCTCAGCCTGGAATACCTGTTTTTCGAATGCTATCAATTCTGAAGTAAACATTTTCATGCTAAAAAAAAAATGTTTAACAGACAAACATGCAAAATTAACAGAGTTAACAATAACATTAAAATTAAGATTATTTCTTTACTCTTTCATGTATAAATTAACTTATGTGGCTGAAAAAGTGTACTTGAGAATGGATAACATTCGAAAAACAGGTATTCCAGCCTGAGGACACTAATTAATACACTATAAAAACACTTCGGAAAGGTTTCTGAAAAATTCGGGCAGCTAAAAATAATTTGTTTTTATACATTATTCTTTAAATTTTGAAAATGTATTCGTTTCTGGGGATTCAAAAGACAATATAACATGCTATTTGAAATTTCGGATAACTCAGAAGATTATATTATATTTTCGTTCGTGGTTATAGCATATTTTCATAAAATAAGAAACATCGGTCATTTTTTACAGTGTAGGTGTATAGTATACAGTGAGATGAATTTAAAGTTAATTTTAAAGAGTATTTTTTTATGTTTCTATTCCTGTGTCTTCTGTAGTAACTTTAGCATGCAAGAAGTCCAATAAGCAGAATTTATATATATTATGGCTAAAATTTCTACTGTCAATTATGCCTTAATGAACCTTTTTTAAATCGGTCTCATTGTATACTATAGCCAAATAACTTTCATAGATCCATAAATTCTGTCGAAAGTTGTGACTGTGCCTAGACAAATCCTCTATTGTTTGAATGAGACTGAGTCAAGTATTACTAAAATGTAAATAACCAATTAATTTTCATAAATACATAAATAATGTATACAGATTTGACTATGTCTATGGAAAAGAGATTGAAGGAGATTTAGTGAACTGTTATTAAAATGTAAATAGATTATAGTATACGGAAAAAGAAATATCGAAATTAGCATTATATGTAAAAAAAAAAAAAAAAAAAAAAAAAAAGATCGCATTTTTTATATGATTACTGTAAAAGTATCAGAAATGATGAAATCTAGCAATCAGAACTAATGCTTTTCGCAATGTTTTTAAAAATATGTATGTTTCTAATATGATTAACATATAGGGTTTTATTTTATGTTTTTTTTTTATTTTATATATATGTTAGAGTTATTTTAGTTGTCAGTTAACTCAGAAAGCTACCACTAATTTTGAATAGTAATATTTGTCTTATTTATTCAATTCCTACTATTAGCTCACACTCTCTATATATTTATATATCAATGTTCAAATTTTCAATCGTTAATAAAATATTTTCTATTCATCCTATCAAGTTCAAATAATTTTTTTTAACTTGTACTGGATGACAATTGATGTTAATACAGTTTTTTCAAATATTTATTCATTAATTAAATTAAATTAATTAATTTTAATTTTATATTTCATTTCTGTTCAAAAGTATAGACTCACTCCAAATTTATAGTCTCACCTTCACACGTAAAAAGATAATGGGGCTGTTCACGGACGAAGATCAGGCGGCTCGCTGGCGAAGGAGACTATAAATATGGAGTGAGTCTGTACTTTCGAGCAGAAATGAAGTATAAAACTAAAATTAAATAATAAAATTTAATTAATTAATTAATATTTGAAAAAAAAAACTGTATTATCGTTAACTGTAACATCGCTATGGCACTTTATTGTGAAGTTTGGTAATTTTTGAAATTCAATATTTGAAAAGCGGCATAATCATTAGATTTTAAATTTATATCAAGAAAAATACAATTTTTTTAACTTTCTAATGCAGTTTGTCTAACAATTTTGTGAGAAATACTTTTCGAGCTATTCTTTTTTGGTATTTTAGCTATTTATTTTTTATTTAATTTTTAGTACATTTCAAAAATTTCTCTTATGTAAGATATTTAGCAGGATATAAATTTAGGAATAAATACCACCAGTGGCGAAGCGTGTAGATCGCTGGAAAAAAAATTCTATTTGACCTAAGTAGGAATTGACTTAAAAAAAAGTTTTTATATTACTTGTTATATCATTAAATAAAGAGAATATTTCTCTTCAGAATTTTATAGAATTTTGAATTTAAAAAAATCATGCTCATCTGGTAACAGTGATGTATATAGACAGATATAACTCAATTTTACATTTAGCACCATAAAAAATTGTGGACACGAAAATAACTAATCGGAACGTACCAAATCGCAAAATCTTGAGTCTGAAAATTTAAAGATACGCAAAATTTATACATTTTTTACTTATAATTTTTATTTGTTTTATGTCGAAAGTAATACTTTATTTTACTACTCTCTTCGATTTTACACCACTTTAGAAAATAATATACTAAGAAATGCATTGTAAAATTAATAAAATTCGAAGCTAATTAAAAAGAGTTAAAAGTTAAAAAAAAATTCAAAATATATAATTAAATAGCTTTAAGTGACACAAATTATCAGTTTTGTGCTTGACACAAAACCCCGAATATGTCATCCAGGTTCTTCACTTGGGCTTTAGTCGAACATAAGTATTTTCGATTTAAACTCTTTATTTTCATTACTTAGGTTAGTAATTGTGTCATTATTAATGAATCCTGCAGGATTTTTCTTTCTTTTCTTTCATTTTTTTATTGATATCAACAAATTTTATTGACATAATCTCATACATCTTAGGATTTATAAAAAATATAATATGTTAAAGCTCTTTACCACTATGAATAAATATAATAAACTGAAGATGAACATCAAATATTTTTTTAAGGATGATTTACAATACAATTTTATTCAAAGGACAACTGAAATTTTATGTTTGATATGTAGCTACTGTTGGAATTCGAAAAGAATGTAACATTAAGAGATGCCATCACAGCACAAAGTATAATGAAAACTCACAAAAATCTGGCTAAACATCTGAAAGATAAACTGTCAGAATTGAAACTGATACTTCTTAAACGAGAATAAAAGTGTTTTCACCAAGCCTATTGAAGAAAATACACTTGCTTTAAAAAACTGATTATTGTCTTTATTACTTTAAATATCCCGCGAGTCGAAATCATTCACTGCGAAATTGAAAAAAGATGCCTAGAGCAGTTAAAATATGTGGAAGTATTTTAAGCAAGTACCACTGCTAGAAAGATTTATATATAGCGGATAGATTTATAAAAATAGGATGTGTGCTTAAAACCTTTAGCGCTTATAAATTTATATTATATTCCTATGCACATGCTTAAACATCATCAATCTAGAAAATATCTTGGAAATATGGGCAGGGGAGATAAACACAGATCTAACTTTTTATACAGATATTTAACGGCTTTCCATCATAGAGTTTTAACTGTTAAATAACTGTTTTAACTGTTACATTTTTTTTAAAATCGACAATGTGTATTATTTAAGTACCACCAATGGACACAGTACGTGGAGTTTTCATTTGAAATTACAAAGCACCCGAGTAAACTCAAGGCAAATTTCATAGTGCTATCTTGTTATTTGATAGTATTAGAGTTTTCAAATATAATTTATTACTTTGATAAAATAATTTTCAGAAATAAAATGTATTTCATTTTAAATGTTGCAAGGCATTATCACAAAAATCCCTGGGGTGGAAATCTGGGGTGGTAGATCAAGGTTAGCAGACCAGCGTGTACAGTCAATTTTAAAAATAAATACAAATTAGAAAATTCATTTAAATTTTATAGATTTGGTTGATAAAAAATAATTTAGAGTACTTTTTTTTTGAAAAATAAAAATAAAATAAAATGTGTATAAGAATAATTTTGGAACGTTGCGTGAATATGTCTTTAACATGGCTGTGTTTGTACGCATTTTATTCTGTGCAGTGATACTAATATTATCTACTTTTTTCTTTATGTGGCGGTTTTGTATATAATGCTTAATTTGGCCCGTGGCGGTAAACGAGTTTGACATGCCTGCTGTAAACAAACCGTAAATGCTACACACTTCATTTTCAATACCGAACATGCCCTAGTAAACCCCAATAACATATATTCACTTTCATGGCAATCTGACTATATTTATGCTTTTCCACTATGTTGGAAAGTGTTAAAAATGTTGTGGAAATGAAAGAAAACGATAGAATTTAACTAAATTCTGTAAAATAATCCGTTATTATTACTTTAACAATTTCCATCAGTTCATTTAACATTGTATCTATCTACTTTTTAACACTTTCCAACCTAGTTGAAAAGCGTTTTTGACTTCGGTTTGCCTGCCGTCTGTCTGTCTGCCCGTGCTCTAACTCCCGTGAATATGCTTGGATTGCTCTGAAATTTTCGTATGTTAGTGTCGTTTACTGTAGCATGTTCCCTATTTCAACTGAAGTGTGTAGCACATATAGTTTTTTTACGGGGACAGTCAAAAGTATTCCGTTACATTACAGTCAATGGGAAAAAAATTATTTCAAGTGCATTTTGATGACGCTACGTCATTTAAAACATAATGAAATTGATATATAATTATGAAGCGCATTAAAACATGCTTTTTGAAGAATATAGGGTACAAAGCATTTATTATTCATTTATAGGGTCAAACAAAAGAATTCTTTTACACATCGTTCTATGGAGAAAAATCGTTTGCAGTGTAATTTAGTGATATTTCACAATTTCAAACATAATGAAAATTATATGCATTGCTGGGGTGCATTGAAAATTGCATTGTGAAAATTATATGCATTGCCTGCACTATAAATTGCTCTCTTCTGTGCATTGCGTTTATTTACAGGAACACACAAAAGATGTTGGTTGCAGTACATGTGCGATATTCACTGTCTATGTGTGATATGTGCGTTTTCAACTTTGGTTTGAGTTTTTAAGTTTAACTAAATTTTTTCATAGTACGTGTGTGTTTTTAAACTCGGTTGATCATATACAGGGCTACACAAGGGAATTCGTAAGTATTACAGACTATGGGAGTGAATTGCTTAAGGGTAACTTTTAATTGTGTTTATTCATTTTCCTGCTGAACTATATTTAGTACACTAATAGAAGTTTGTGGAATATAAATAAATTCATATACAGGGCTACGTAAAGAAAAATACACATTGTCGTTTACGGTTGGTAATTGCTGCGAGTGAGTTTTAAGTTGACTTTTAGTGGTGTGTACAAAAGTCTTCAGATAATATACAGGGCTGTACAAAAGATTTCGAGTGCATTTCCATCGATTGGCGAAAATTGTTAAATGTGAATATTCTAACTGAACTAAATTTTATCATACTATATATCCACATCTATTGATCATATACAGGGCTGCACAAAATAATTCGATTACTTTTTTGACACTGGAACGTAATTTTAAAAACTGTATTTTTCAATGTGTTATATGTTTTATAAACTGGTTATATATACATATCTACTTTCACCTTATTTAACGGTGAAGTTTCGTTAGAGTTTTCTGGCTGTGTTGGAAAGTGTTTCAAAATCTATGCTTGATGCATGATTTTTCGTTCTTGTTTTTTAATCAAAACAGTTTCTAGATAATTCTATTTACTGACTTTGAAGAGACTGATTAGATAATTGTATGTACTGACTTTATCTTGTTTATCAGACGAGCGACTTCCTGCGACATTCTAAATTTTTAAAGATTATTCGCAGCGGGGTAAGAAAGGGATGAGCTCGCAGCGCTCAAGCGAAAGTCCTGCATCGGGTCGAGTAAGCTGGTTTTACCAGAACCCGACTCAACCTGACCTGACCAAAGGTTCGTTTTGTGTCGGGATAACGCTAGTTTTCGTTTCGAGTCGGCTTCGGGTTAGGATTTTACTTCTGAGGGTCGTCTTCTGGTTGAGCCGATTTATCAAAAAAATACCTAGATTATTTTTTTAGATGAAAAAAATCTATACATTTGAACATTAATGAGTATATATATTTCCCTTTTCAACATAAAAAATAAAATTGTTATTGGATATATAATTGTAGACTGTTTTACTATAATTGTATTTAAATATGAATTAATTTTCTTCCATTTCGTGTACAGGTTGGAGTGTTTCGGATTTGAGTAGGGTTGACTAGAAATAGAATTTTTGGATTCGGGTTGCGCAGGACTCAGCTTAGCCCTTCCCATTCAAATAAAGACAATGTTTTTGAAGTCACACGAGCGTCTTCAATTGCTGCTAATTTCTGTCTTTAAGGCTGTATTCAAAAAAATATATTTCCACGCTCAACAACTCAAAATTTTGAGACACATTCCCAGACTCATTTTTAAAAATAAAAACAAGAAACTTGGTGGCGTGATTTATGAAGAGATTTATTAGGGACCCATGTTTTTATTTTTCGTTCAATTAATTAGAAATTGATTTACAAACAATTATTTTCGCAGTACGATATTTTTTTTTTTTTTTTCCAGCGCAATCGCTTCGGGAAATTCGGTTCAAAATGTCCACTTTGGCAGCATTTTTTGAAATATATTCTGCCTTTATCAAAAAATCGAGACAATACGGACATTATAAAGTTTCTGAATAAGAGAACCTGCCAATTGGATGCATTTTAGAGCAAAAATAAATTTAAAAATGTGTCTCAAAATAAGCAGTTTGGATTTGAATACACCCTTAATGTTTGGTAATTCATCGTAGAAAAAATAACTGTGGAAATAAAGATTAGCACTATAAATATTAATTGTGTTTTTAAATAGGCTGATCAAGAACTTCAATGCCTGTGCGAGTTACATTTTTATTTTGAACTTATTATACTTAGAGGAGAAGGTGTAAAATCGGGTACAGATGTAATATGGCAACCCACCCTAAGTGGCTATGGGAGGTGCCGAAGACTGGCGACCAGGACTGTAGATGAGGCATTTGTTGATATGAGACAGCAGAGAGCAGTTGGAACCATTTATTCAAGTAGTATGGATGCAGCGTGAGTTATTGTGTGAACTGCTGTTTGTGCTGGACTGCAAACTTTTGACAGCTATCTGAAATCGTTTTTTTTTCATGTTATTATGGTTAGTTTAACATAATTTTACAGTGATATCCGGAAAGCGGAGATCCTAAGCTAGTTTTAGAAGCACGCCTTTAGTCACGCACGCCTTCTGTTTACATGTGAAAGTGGCCATATTTCTTAGGTGGGGTTGGTGTAAATATGGGCCCTCATTTAAAGGCTGCCCCTAATTACACCATCTTTTCTCTTAAAAAACACAAATTATTTCAATATTTTTTTACGTGAAAACAACAATTACCTACATTATACACATTACCAAATATTATAAATAAACCTAACAAATGCTTTGAGGTAAGAGAACTTTAAAATTACCTTAGATGTAGATAATAATAAATGTATAGGTAATTATAAGGGCATTTTATTATCTGTAAATCCTTAAAGCATTAGTTAGTTTCATTTTATAATATATGTGGTAACATGTGTAATCTAACATAATGGCGTAATGCCAGAGGGAAGGGGTGGGAAGACCAAAGACCTTCCAGACTCATCAGATTACTGTGACCCTCCCCTTGTGGACAGCGATGATGATATCAATCTGGATATCAATGATGGGGATAAACCAGTCTCGAACGATGCAACTTGCATCTTTTGTAATGGAAAGTTCTCTGAAGACACTCACGGAGAAGTGTGGGTTAAATGTGTTATGTGCCAAATGTGGGCGCACTTAGATTGTGCCGGGGCTGAAAAAGCCAGTTATGTTTGCGATTTCTGTAAATAATTTTTGTCTGTAATAAATAAATTCTCTACAATTTTGTGTGGTTTTAGCCTGTTTTAAAACATTTCAAGTTATTTTTTTCAGACATTTTTGGAGAGGGCCCATATTTGCACCTCATTTTTTCTGGTGCTTTTTAAAAGCTTTTTGTAAATCTTCGTTTTCGAATTGAAATAATTAATATTAATCATTGTTTTGCCTCCTATCATTTAGTAAACTTGTTATAGTTGTGAATGAAGGTAAAAAATTTGGAATTTTTCAAAAGGAAAGTCACTTTAAGACAAAAACAAAAAAGGGTGCCTATATTTACACCTTTTCCTCTAATACTTTCAACTCACAATTTCATTTATTTCATTTTAGTATTATTAAGTAGATTTAAAAAATTTAACTCTTGCAAATTGCAACGTATATTAAGATTACATGCACTCATATTCCAGGACTATTTATTATTATGCGAAAACCTTTTGTTATATAAGTCGAACCCCTCTTTGTCTCGTTAATTTGATAATTATTAATTTCGTAACTTTCTAGACTGTGTTACTTCTTACATCTAAAATGATTAAAATATTAATTTTGTTATAACAACATTAATAATTTAGTTTGAACGATTATATATTTTCATAAATATATATTTTTTATTATTTATTGATAATCCTTGACTGTTCAATTAATTTGAAAATGACAATTTGAGTACCCTTATATAATTTTTTAATTGCTATTCTACTGATTAAAGTTAAAATAGGACTATTAAACTTTGTGTATATTAAGAAATAAATAGACAATGTTAAAAGGTTTTTGCCTCTGGCCGCGAGTTGCAACGCTTGCATACTTCCATGGATTAAACACTTACTTCTGGTAATTTTAACCTTTTCACTGCAAAATCAACAATTATTTTTTGCAGTGTACACTGATGATGGAGCTTTAGAAGCTCCGAAAAAGCTGTCTGCCCTTTTCTACGCATACATATACATTTGTGCTATTTTCAAGTTGTCTAATTATTTCTTAATATTCTACTGATGGTTCGATCCTACTGAATTGCAAGCAGACTATTGAAAACCTTTTAATATTCATTAATTTGTTTTATTAAAAAAAATCTACATATCAAGAAATAAGACACAGAATGGTTTTGTAAACCAATTATTTATACACTGCTGGTCACTTCCTCAATGACGCTCATTTGCCGTGCTGACAATTGCGGCATCTGGACTTGCTCATCGAGTTCACCATCGTAATGTCCACACGAGTATCGACTAGGCTTTTTGTAGTCTTCATCTGTATTTTCGATGACCACCAGCGCGTTATTTGACGGACGGCACTCATAGTTTTCATAATAAATGTCCACGTTGGCATCGATGCTTTCCACATCGATGTTCTCCTCATTTTCAATCTCTTCGTCTTCAGAGAGGTTGTCAGCATCTGGCGGAGATTGTGGGTTGTTCTGAGAAGTGCTCGAATGCGGACAACGTTTGGGGCTTTCTTCGTCTGCGACATCTATGGTATCGCTGAAGGATATTGTTTTTTGGCATTTAGGATGACCAGCAGATGATTCTCGACGACTAGTACTGAAAAGTAATAGAAGCAAAGATTTATAATATCAGCCATTACTGATTATTTTAAATTTCTGCAAGTTAAATACTTTTAAAATAAGATCTACTCATAATTACAGTATAATTTACACAGGACTGCCACTGCTGAATATTTTTTCCTAATTTGTCTACCACAATTTCAAAACTATAAATCTTTGTGATAAATTTCTACTGATATTCAAGGTAGATTATTATTTTTTCGAAATTGCGGTAAACAAAATAATTATAAAATAAAATCCTCCGGTGACTGCTGTTTACAGCGAAATATCAGAAGAAATGGAGAAATATTAGAAAAATAAAGATTTCCTTCATAAAAGAATGAATATAAAAGTTTATAGGCTATTTACACTATTTTCTGCTATAGGTTTTAATAATTTTAGCACATATTCTGATATTTACCAGTAAACTCTACCTATAACGTCACCGCGGTGCAGTGGATTTGCAACACATATTACGAGTATCGTTCAGCGGCGTTACTAGTTTTGTGCCAGTAGATTTGTCATTTATTTCGGGAATCGTATTAGTGCACGAAATTAATGTAAAGTACGTAAAAAAATCCAAATGATGGCTATAACTTTAGTTATTATTGATGCAAACAAAATTGAAAAGTACCGTTTTAATTCTTATAAAGTTCTTTATATTTGTATTTGTCTTACTTACTCTCAAGGGGTCATCTACATGTTAAAATTAAATGTAACTTTTAAAAGTTCAATAGCAACACCTTAATTTTATTGCATATTTAAGTTCTCCATGCAAAAAATGGGGAAATATAAACTGGAATCAATTTTGAATGATTACTTATTCAGGTATAAATTATTGCAAAATGAGCCAAAAAAGTTTAAAGATAAACGTTTGTTATTTAAACAATAATTTATGCCATTAATATATTTATTGTTTTATATTATGTTCTGTAATATCCCAGATATACCGAGGATGCATATTTTGCATAAATATGTTTATGTAATATTAATTATTAATTAGTAATGCAATTTTTAAACGTTCACAAAAACAAACTAGTCGTTGGGGGCCACCGTAATACTTACCCATCATGGATATGCATAACGTAAAATATTAAAATAAAATGTGTAAACTACTTATAAAATGCATTGCAATTCAAATAAAATCGGGGCTTGATGACGTCATAAACTTTAAAGGATCGATTACTGAATTGCTTGAAAGAAACATCCTTATAACTCCACAAATAATAATCCTATTAACTAGCGGATTATTGCATCTGATTAAGCGTCAAATTTCCAATTAAAATATATCTTTGAAGTGAAATTTGGATGAAATACAGGTCATGAAAAATCGAAGAGTGTGGAAAATAGGATTCCAAATATCTCGGAAACTAATTATCCGATCGACTTCATGCTTTATTCAAAATTTATGTTTTTTTTATTGTCTTTTATATTCATTTCTTAAAATAAACAATTTCGAAAATTTTTATATACCTTTTATCAGAACGAATATTTCGAGAGTCCGAAAAAAATAGTTCCGCTTAATCGAGGTTATTGAAATGAAATAGGCTTCTTCCCATTATTACATACTAAGTACATTCCAAATTCCAAGTCTCTGTCTCAATTTTTTCGGGAGATAGAGCGTTTACAGACACACAGACACACAGACGGACGGCAAAATTTTTTTCTAAAAATATGTTTTTCGGAATGGCCAGTGTCTGAAACATGTAAATCCGTCAAATTTTTTTTTTCAATTTTCAAAAAGATTACAAGACTTGATGGGTAAGTATGGATATATTGTTACTCTCGTTAAGAACGGATGGACGTATGATGGGTAAGTAATATATATTTCTGTCGTCACCATTAGATACCACGTGGTCGGACCCCTCCTCTCCCCCACCCAACAAATACACCAGATACTTTCTTACCATTAGTTGTCTAGTTATCTCTAGATATGTAAAATTGGTAATTTTAAGAATCTAAGATTAAAGTTTAAAATTTCTTTTCTACTATTGAATTCACATTAAATGTAGTAAGTAAACGATATATTTTCAGATATTCTGATGAATATTGTTACTCTCGTTAAGAAAATATTGCTACATTATTCTTTTAACATTTTCAGCCGCAATATTCCGTTAATGCATTGGCACAGTCAAATACTTTAACTTATTATTTTGCGTGTTCTTGAAGATAGAGCAACGGTAATTTGTATCTGGGGTAAATGCGGCTTTACAAATCGAATGAAATAAAGTATAGACGTTCATGTAGATATTTTCAAAGTTAGTATAAAAATAAATATGTATATGGCCCCTAAAAAAATGTCACTGTAAAAGATTTGTAGAAAATCACGATCAAGAAATTTTAGTTCAAACAGTTTTATTCGGTGACTTTTACAATGCTTGAAATATTTTTTTCTTTGTGTACAGAATGTAGCTGAAGAGCATTCAAAACTGTAATAGATATTTTACATTTAATATATTTTTTTTTAGATTGCCACTAAAAGCACCAAAAAGCATTTTGGTACTTTTCCAGTACAGGGGCCTGTATAGGCGTTTTTTTTAAAGCTTGGCGCATTTCGAGATTCAGAAAGTGAGATTTGTTGCCAAATGCAGCTTATGAAAACAAACCTGATGAACTTTTATGCTGTTTATATATGTTTATATATATATATATATATATATATATATATATATATATATATATATATATATATTATTTACAAGATCACTGCTTGCCGGGTACAAGTAGGGGTAGGGAGAAAAAATGACGTTTGTGCTTATTTCTTAGGT